>BSBN01000306.1:13927500-14302561 GCA_027924645.1 Cunninghamia lanceolata | reverse complement strand
GAGATAGAGAGGGAGGGGGAAATATAAAGATTGAGTTAGAGGGAGGGAGGGAGAGATAGAGAGGGGAAGAGATAGAGATAGAGAAATAGATAGAGATAGAAAGGAGAGAGATAGAGAGGGAGGGAGAAATATAAAGATTAAGTTATAGAGAGGGAGGGAGAGAGAGAGGGGGAGATATAGAGATAGAGAGAGGACAAAGAGATAGATATGGGGAGAGGAAGAGATGGAGAGATAGAGATAGAGAGGGAGAGGGAGATATATAGAGACAAGGGGATAGATATGGAAAGAGATAGAGAGAGGGGGGCATAGAGATAGAGAGATAGCATTAAAGAGAGGGAAAGATAGAAAGATATATATATAGAGAGAGAGAGAGTGAAAATTTACAAAGTGGGGTAGATAGAGAGATAGAGAGGGAGAAGGGGAGAGAGAGAGATAGAGAGATAGAGAGATAGGAGATAGAGAGGGAGAGGGATGTTGGAAATTAAGGTGTCTCAACCTTTGCAAACTCCTAATGTTGTATTTATTTATCCCATGTTGAGTTGGCATAGTCGGCACCTTGTGTACATGCAGCAGGATAAATTTTGGTGACTTTGGCAGCCACGGTTTCCCCCTTGAATAATTAACGGGGGTTTGGGGGCAGCGAGGCGGAAACCTCAACCAACTTTTATTTAATGACAAGTGTCGATGAGTATCTTTGCATGAGAGAAAGGCATCTTTGGGTAGTCAAGGGAGGTTATGACAAGTTGTAAGAGGAATAAGATATTTTTAGTCAGTGTATGACAGATTCTCTTACAATTGTATGTGTTGTCAGTTATGATGGATTCTATGACAGTTGTAAGGTGTGTAAGAGCATCTGTCATAGCCTATCTTGGGACAAGGCGTCCACATTGGGATGGGATGTTGGACAAGTGTTCTTAGGCATGGGTTTTGGGGGCATGAGTCCAAGATGGATGCCGATCTCTAGAAGGTTCCATATTTTCCTTGTAAACTCTATAAAAATAGGTGCTTGGATGGGAGATAAGTAGTGTGTTTTATAGGTATTGTTATGCTGCTCGAATATCTCTAAATTTGACATTTGAAGACTCCTAAAAGAGCATTGGCTCTGAAACTATATTGTAATCTATTATTGTTTACTGTAATACATTTGAGCTGTGTTTTGGAGTGTGGGGTTTTTCACCTGTAAGGGTTTTCCCCACGTATATCTTGTCTCTCTCTTCTGTCTACTTTCTGTGTGTATGTGTATTGCTACAATATCTCTATTAGATATTCTATGTTGCTGTAGTTGTAAGAATTAAGTTTGAATTTACATACATCTCTCCTCATTAGATTAGTGTAGGAAGTGATTTCTGCACACCTAGCTTCCTTTCAAGGGAGAGATAAAGAGAGAGAGAGGGGGGAGGGAGATAGAGTGACAAAGAGAAAGAGAGAAACAGAAGGGAGAGAGAGATAGAGGCACAAGGAGATATATAAAAAGATAGCAAGAGAGGAAGAAAGAGATGGAGGGGGAGGGAGAGAGGTATGTAGAGATAGTGAGAGAGAAATATAAAGAGATAGAGAGATAGAGATAGAGATAGAGATAGAAAGAGGGGGAGAGAGATAAAGAGAGAGGGAGAGATATAAAGATATAGTTAGAGAGAGGGAGAGAGAGGGAGGGAAGGAGAGAGAGAGATAGCTTAATAGAGAGAGGGAGGGAGGGAGAGATAGCTCGATAGAGAGAGGGAGAGAGAAAAAAATAGATAGAGATATAGATCTAGGGAGAAAAAGAGGGAGAGACAAAAAGATAGAGAGGGGGCATTAGAGAGATAGAGATAGAGAGAGAGGGAGTAGAGATAGAGATAGAGAGAGGATAGAGAGATAGAGATGGAGAGAGGGAGAAATGGAGAGATAGAGAGATAGAGAGGGAGAGGGAGAGAGATATAGAGACAAGGGGATAGAGATTGATAGAGATAGAGGGAGAGAGAGAGAGATAGCATTAAGGATGAATGCACCAAATTATGGGACCAAAAATTTGCCACTTTGGATTTTTGGTCCCATTCTTGGTATAACGTGAGTGCATTATAGCACGCTAGCATTATAAGTTGCTAAAAGAAAAAAAAAACACAAAAGTGGAAAAAACTAGTGAAAGACTGCGAGTGTGTTGCAAGAAGGAGCAATCAACCAAGTGCTAAGGGTAATCTATTTTTTCACCATGCCACCTCGCCAATCCCACTCTTGAAGATGTCGTGAAGGCAATGTAGAGGGTGAAATAGTTGAAGAAGGTAGGGTTTGCTTAATTTTTGTGAGTTTGAAAAGCCTTTTTTACTTTTGCAATGTTTGATTGATGTTTTATGTTGCATTTACAGTCAATGAGGTAGCACAAAACACAAATCCAATAGAGGAGGGTCAAAACAAACCTAAAATCCCTGAAAACCCTCAAAACTCCACACCTTCACATCCTCACCATGAAAGAGATACACAGGAAAACTATTTAGGGGAAATAGAAGAAAATAAAAAATATCTTCAAACCCTAATTGAAATGTTAAATAATCCAAGTGCAAGCATCGATCATAGGAGCTCGTGCTTGTAAAGTGATTAGAGGTGATTGTTTCTCACACTGAATTGGTGACAAACCAAATAACTAAATTTCATGACTATAGGGAGAGGTGTCAGAAATACTATGCTAACAAATTGTCTTACGAACAAGTGAAGGACCTCAATATTACAAAATCTGCATTATGTTCACACTTTATCAATCCTAAAACTAGCCAAAGATTAGAAGACTCTTGCAAACGCTTCCCTATTCATTGGTGTAGGAATGAAGATATATCCCAAAACTTTTGGGATAGATGGTACATGGTGTTTGACGAGCATCCATGCAACAACAATGAGGTGGCACAATATTTCTTGAGGAAACTCCATTGTGAGTTCATCCTCAAGAAGATTCCTAATTATTTTGACATTCGAGAGTTCCAAGGCAGAGGTGGTGGCTTTGCCCAAGATAGAGTGAGGGTACAGTGAGACCAAAACCATGTACTTAGACCCTTGATGAGGCCAACACATGTGTCACTCCCTTTGACTTTGAAGGAGAGTGTTGAGGTGGAGATACTACATTCATTGAGTGCTCTCATGTAGTCTCTGGTACAACATGATGATCTCACCTAGGCCGATGAGAGTGAGAGCAGCATGCGTCATTTGTCCCCACATCTGTGTAGTTCATGTGGGAACCTGTGTGATTATGGGATGCAGGACTCATGGTAGGACTCATGGCAGGACTCTTGGCAAGATGTTGCGACACAAGAGCAACATCCAGTGATGGACACATCCATATTAGATGATCTTGTTCTAACATATGATGTCTTACAACATACATTTGGTATTGACTCCTAGGTAATTTTTTACAAGTTTCATCTTGATTTAATATTATCTTATTCTTTTTGTAATTAATTTTATATGACTATCTATATTATAAGTCAAAATTAATGTATGTAATTGTCTATTCAATGAAATTCCAGGCTTAGAGTCTTCATCCTACCTTTGTTAGCTGTTCATTGGTAGGTTATGAGAGGAGGTTGAATTAGTAGGTATGTAATTTATCACATGATTGTAAACATGGTACATATATCAATGGGATATTATTTAGTGATAATTTGATGATTTCAATAGGGAGCTTCACCAATACCTCCACAATTTCCTTGGTCCCCAACACACATAACCACTTTTACGAAGGTAAATTTAACAATTTGTAATCATTATGCATTTAAATAATGTTATGTATCTATTTTGATCGAATAACCTTGAACTCTATTTTTAGATGCTAAATATGGAGACTCCTCCTCATCTTCGTGAGTTAGTGTAGGCAGGCATTGCTGCAACCATGTTGTCTTCAAATCCTTTGATTAAGGTATGAGCTAGTAACATGTAAATGTCATTTTGTATTTCTTATTTTATCTCATGTCATTTGATGTACTTAAATGATATTTATGTTTAGTCAATTTTGCTTCTTGTTTCTTCTCACGGGAGGTCAAAACTCCAACCCATCCAACTACAAATGAAGAGAGAGAAAAGATGATTGAGAGGGATCACTTACCAATATATATTTCATGTTTTCTATATTAATGTTCATCTTGTTTGATTGTATTAACAGGTGGAGCTGCAAAAATCTTTGTCGAGGAGGTCTACTCGATGGGAGAGAGAGGATGAGTCACTGAATGGCTCTCCATCTTCATGGCCAAGCAAGGGCCATCGATTATTTGATAGAATTTCATAGGAAACTAGATTTTGGGATATTTTTTGTATTCATAGATGGATTTGTATACATACTTTTGTATGTTACCGATGTATATTTTTGTAAATGCCTGTATGGCTTTGTTTGGACATGCCTATATGGCTTTATATATAGACTAGATGTTATGTTCATGACATTATGTATGAAAATTTATATTATAAATTTAATATGATGATCAATTATTATTACAAGAATTTGGTTTTACACGTACCAATTGCATTTACTTGAAAGTTTATAAATCATTTTCAAATAATCCATTTTATGCATATCTTGCAATCATTGCATTCCATGAGACTGTGCATTTCTTTGAGGCATCATGTCAAACAATTCACGTGCCTTGTCTATGCTTCCACACTTTCCATACATGTCTACAAGGGCAACTGCAAATACAACATGTGACAAAATTCTTATATCCTTTATGCTTTGATGGTTGTCCACACCCATGTCCCCAAGATCCCATTTTGGCATAGGCAAGGAGGATGTTGGATAAGGTTGTACAGTATGGTTTTAGACTTGCCAATTGCATTTGGTTGAAAGTTTCTTTTATGTGCATTTTCTTGAAAGTTTCTAAAGCCTTATGAAAAATCCATTTTGTTCATATCTTGCAATTATTACATTCCATGAGACAACATTTCTTTGAGGCATCGTGTCAAATAGTTCACGTTCCTTGTATATGCTTCCACACTTTGCATACATGTCTCATAGGGTAGTTGTAACTACAACATTTGACAAAATTCCTATATCCTTTATGCTTTGATGAATGTCTATATCATGTTCCAAGTATACCATTTCTAAGGTTTGGAATTTGGCTTTACACCTGCCAATTACATTTTCTTGAAAGTTTCTAAAGCCTTATCAAAAAATCCATTTTATTCATATCTTGAAATCATTGCATTCCATGAGGTGACATTTGTTTGTTGCATCATGCCAAACAGTTCACGTGCCTTGTCTATGCTTCCACACTTTGCATACATGTCTCTGAGGGCAGTTACAACTACAACATCTAACAAAATTCCCATATCTTTTATGCTTTGATGGATGTCCATACCGTGTTTCAAAGATCCCATTTTGGCATAGAAAAGGAGGATACTAGCTAAGGGTGTGGAATTTGGATTTACACCTGCCAATTATATTTCCTTGAATGTTTATAAAGCAATACCAAAAATCCATTTTTTTGCATATCTTGCAATCATTGTATTCCATGAAATGGCATTTCATAGAGGCATCATGTCAAACAGTTCACGTACCTTGTCTATGCTTCCACACTTTGCATACATGTCTACTAGGGTAGTTGCAACTACAAGATCTATGATGAAGGGGGTGTAACTCATAAAACACACAATAACAGAAATTGCACATAGGAAAATAGAATGATATTTTATTAATATGGACAAAACATTACATTACAGAAGCTCAAATACAATCAGAGGATGAATCCCCTACAGGCTGCAACACATTATAGCTCCCTCTCTCAAGACTATGGAATATTCAACCTTCCCTAACCCCAAATCAACTAGGGTTTCTATTTTCCTGCCTTTTCCTGACTCTACACCTTCCCCCTTAACTCTACTACCCCAAGGGTTCCCAAAAATGGTCATATATAGCCCTTTTTGGCGGCCACCAGCTTAATTTCAAAATTTGTCTCCTTCCAAAAACAGGTCAACTTCACAGGGCTATAACTTTTGATTCGATCGTTGGATTTTCAATTATAATACCTTTTCGCAAAGCTCTTGAAAAGACAATGGACAAGCAGTACCAAAAGGTAGACTGCTTGGGTTTCTCGCCAAATTTTGGGCCCATCCGGAGCCTCTAAGTGCCCTCAAATTTGACTTTGAATATTTCAATAGGATTTTTGGAATTTGAAATTTTAATATCTCACAAATGACAAATGATATTGAAGTGATTTCTTCACCATTAGCTTCAATTCACCATTCTAGAGGTCTATGTAAGATTTTGTATCCAACTGTGCACAAATGCAAACTTACTAAAAATAGTAACCCTACCAAATTTAGTGCTTATTGAAAAGAAACAACATTTTTTTTTTGGTTGATGCAAGATTGCTCTTACACCCTGGATGCTCCTACAGCAGACACCTGGTGTAATTTGAAAAGTGACCCTGTCACTTCTCATGAGTTAGAGGGAAACCAAAATAGTTAACATCAGTCTCAAATAACCATGATGAATCTTCAACAGGCCTTCCTTTCCATTTCACCAAGTATTCTGTATACTGCCTGTTTCTTGTACTCTTACCCACATGGCTATCCAGAATGCCCTCTATCTCCTCCTTCTCTGAAGTAGATGCTAGAATGTCCCACTGTGTTCCTTTATCAAGTCCATCATCATGATACTCTATCAAATCTAAAATGTTGAACACTGGTGAAATATTGATGTCATCAGAAAACTCTACCTCAAATGCATTTCCTGAATCATGCTTCTTCAGGGTTCTACACGGTCCAAATTTCTTCATTTTCAACTTATTGTATGTTCCAATTGGGAACCTTTCTTTTCTCAAGTGAACCATGACTTCATCTCCTACCTGGAACTCCTTATATCTCCTCTTCTGATCTGTGTTAGCCTTGTATTGAATATTCATCTTATTAATGTGGTTTCTCACTTCTTCATGCAAATTCTTCAGGTGTTCTGCCAAGTCTTTAGCCTCAGCACTTGTCTTTTCTCCTTTGTCTAGCTTCCTTAACTCTGAAGCATTTCTTGGACTATTTTCATATACAATCTGGAATGGTGATTTACCAGTACTCCTATTGAAAGAATTGTTGTAAGCAAATTCAGCCTATGGAAAAATAAAATCCCATCCCATGGGTTTATCTCCTACTAAGCATTATAGTAGGTTACCCAAACTCCTATTCACCACTTCTGTATGTCCATTAGTCCGTGAATGGTGGTAGAACTGAACTTCAAATCTATTTTCAACTTCTTCCATAATGTCCTCCAGAAATAACCAACAAAGTTGGTATCTCGATTTGAAACTATGCTCTTAGGTAGACCATGTAGTCTCACCACTTCCCTGGAAAATAAATCTGTAATATGAATAGCATCATTAGTCTTCTTACAAGGAATAAAATGGGCCATCTTTGAGAATCTATCCACCACCACAAAAATGGAATCATGTCCTCTCTGTGTCCTTGGTAAACCAAGAACAAAATCCATAATAATATCATCCGATTGCTTCTTTGGCACAGGTAATGGCTGATATAGCCATGTATTCTGACTTGTTCCTTTTGCCACCTAACACACTCTGCAACTCTGCACAAATTTCCTCACATCTTGCTGCAATTGTGGCCAGTAATAATGTTCACCAACAATAGCAATGGTCTTATCTTGACCAAAGTGTCCAACTAATCCTCCACTATGCTTCTCCTTAATCAGGTTCTCTCTCATGGAACTCCTCGGAATGCACAACTGGCTTCCTCTAAACAACATGTCATCTTGGATTATGAAATCCAACCATTTTGTCCTATCCAAAGTAACAAGTTCCAGACAAGCTTTCCAGGCCATTGCAAAATCTAGATCTTCAAGATACAAACTTTTGAGCTCATCAAACCCAACAACCTCTATCATCATTTCTGTCAACAAATTTTGCCTTCTGTTCAAGGCATCTGCAACTCTATTGGACTTTCCACTCCTGTGCTTCAAAACAAAAGTATAAGTCTACAAAAACTCAACCTATTTTAAGTGCCTTTGATTTAACTTTCATTAACTATTAAGATACTACAAAGCTTGATGATCGGTATATAAAACAAACTCTTTTGGCAACAAATAATGTCACCATTTCTTCAAAGCCTAAACTATTGCATAAAACTCCTGATCATAAACAAAATAGTTTTTCTTGGCATCATTAAGATTCTCACTAAAATAGGCAATGGGATTACCTTCTTGACTCAAAACAACTCCTATACCACTATCACTAGCATCACAATCTACCTGAAATACCTTATTGAAATCTGGAAGTGCCAAAACAGGTTGTTCTACGACTTTCTGCTTCAATGTATCAAAGTGCTTGTCTTCTCCTTTAGTCCATCTAAACTCTTTTATATCCCCTCTCATTGTTTCAATTAGGGGTGCACAAATACTACTAAAATTCTTGATAAACTTTCTGTAAAAACTTGCCAAACCATGAAAAGATCTTACATCGAAAGTACTCCTTGGCATAGGCCATTCAATGATAGCCCTCACCTTCTCTGGGTCCATCTTAAGACCTTCCTCTGAGACAACAAATCCTAGGTATACCAACTCCTTTGCAAAACTACATTTCTTGAGATTGATCAACAACTTATCATCCCTTAGCTTCTCTAAAACTCTTTTGATATGCATCAAATGCTCATCCCAAGTATTACTAAAAATCAAAATATCATCTAAATAAACAATAACAAAACTTCCCAAAAATTCTTTCAGTACCTCGTTCATGTGCAGCATGAATGTGCTCAGTGCATTGGTTAGCACAAATGGCATGACTAACCACTCATACAAACCTTCCTTTGTTTTGAAGGTTGTCTTCCCCTCGTCTCCTTCTTTGATTCGAATCTAGTGATACCCACTCTTTAGATCAATCTTTGTGAAGTACTTGGCTCCACTCAAACAATCCATTATGTCATCCATTCTGGGCAATGGAAATCTGTACTTGATTGTGATCTTGTTGTTGGCTCAAGAGTCTATAGACATCCTCCACTCTCCATCTTTCTTTGGTGCTAGTACTGTAGGTACCGCACATGGACTTAGGCTTTCTCTTATCAACGCCTTCTTAAACAACTCCTAAACTTGGTTGTTCAACTCTTCACTCTCTGCTAGAGTCATTCTATGGGCTGCCTTGTTTGGCAAACTAGCTCCTAGTATCAAATCCATTTGATGACTTATCTTCCTTACTGGTGGTAAACCTTCTGGTACATTATCAGAGATAATGTCCTGAAATTCTTCCAACATATCTGAGACTTCTGCTGGTACATCTTCACATTTCTCTTGAATAATCTTAGGAATCAATGCAAAGCAATGACACGCATGCTTCATACCCTCAAAAAATTTCCTACCATCTACCAAGCAAATTCTAGCAGTACTACATACCTTTTCTTCCACCTCCTTCAAGGGCTTCAACTTATGACGAAATCCATCCTTGGTTAGGGAATATGTGTTTGCACGGCCATCATGGACAATGCTCCTATCATACTGCCACAGCCTCCTGAATAACATATGGCATGCATCCATTGGTATGATGTCACACAGCACCTCATCATGGTAGTCACCAATCTTGAACTTCACTAAACACTGCTCATTGACCAAAGCTCTATGGTCCTTCTGCAACCATGCAATCTGGTATGGATGCGGATGCTTTCTTCTTGTCAACTTCAACTTGTCAACCATCTCCTCTAAAACAAGATTATCAGTGCTTCCACTATCAATAATAATATCACAACACTTACCTTCACATTTGCACCTTGTGCAGAATAAACTCTTCCTCTGATTGGGTTCTTTCTCCTCATTCAACAAAGTTCTTCTGACAACTAGGGTTTCTCCCCTTTCAGTATCTTCAGAGTGCTTAGATTGTGCATCTTCATTGACATGTGCAACTCGTGCATTACCTTCAGGTCTTCTATTTGTTCTTCCTTGATGTTGCAGACACTCATATACTCGATGTCCTTCTTCTCCACATTGGAACAGGTTCCTCTGAAACCTCCTCTTCCAGCTCCTTTCCTAGGTCTGCCTCTTCCTCTTCCTCTTTGCTCACCATTGTTCTAGTGATGAGGGTGGTAGGTATTATCTCCTCTCTAATTTTGACTGGTGCCGGCTTCTTCACTTTTCTTTGAATCTTCATTTCAGCCCCCATAGGGTCTTCCACCAATCCTTCCGCCTTGACGTCTTCCCCTTTGTTTGCTGTCAAATCTTTTATTTAGCTTCTCTTCCATCTTCAGGGAAAACTGGTATGCATCTTCTATGGTGATCATTCTGACTAGGCTCAGCTCCTCTTGAATACTTGGCCTCAACCCATTAATGTAACGGGCTACCTTCTCCTTGTTGGCCTCTGCATGACTGGTTCTGATAGTAATCCTATAAAACTCTTCTGTATACTCCTTAACAGACTTGTTGCCTTGCTTCAATCCTTGTAGCTTCTTCAACAACTCCATCTCATAATCTACAGGAATGAACTACTTCTTCAATTTCTCCACCATCCGATCCCATCTGGTGATCTTTCCTTTTCCTCTTCTATTCCTCTCTAACTGGACCTCCTTCCACCAAATACTGGCATGGCCCTTCAATTTTGTTTTTGCAAACTTGACCCGATCTAGGTCTTCCACATCTTCATACTCAAAATATTCCTCCATGGCATTGCTCCAATCAATAAGATGTTTCAAATTCAAATCTCTAGAATATGTAGAAACATCGATCCTAGGCCTCATTCCAATCTTAAAAATGGCCCTCAACAACCTAACTTCTATAGGATCTCCTGCATCTTCTTGTTCTTCCTCAGATAGCTTCTCTTCTACTTCCTCCTCACTTTCTTCTCTTGTTCTTGGCTCAAACCCTCTTCGCAGCTCCTCTTGCAATGCATCGATTTGTCTTCGTAGGGCTCTAAAACCCTCTTCCATCAAAGCATTCCTTCCAATACGATTTCTTTGTGGAGGCATCTTGATCTCCGCAACAAACCCACAACCTCTGGTCCTAGTGCAAACTATCTCACGGTCAGTAATCTGTCTACACACTCAGGAACCCTTGCTTTGATACCACTTGATGAAGGGGGGGGTAACTCATAAAACACACAATAACATAAATTGTACATAGGAAAATAGAATGATATTTTATTAATATGGGCAAAACATTACATTACAGAAGCTCAAATACAATCAAAGGATGAATCTCCTATAGGCTGCAACACATTACAGCTCCCTCTCTCAAGACTGTGGAATCTTTAGCCTTCTGTAACCACAAATCAACTAGGGTTTCTATTTTCCCACCTTTCCTGACTCTACACCTTCCTCCTTAACTCTACTACCCCAAGGGTTCCCAAAAATGGTCATATATAGCCCTTTTTGGTGGCCACTAGCTTAATTTTGAACTCTGCATCTCCCTCCAAAAATAGGTCAACTTCACAGGGCCATAACTTTCGATCCGACTGTTGGATTTTCAATTATAATACCTTTTCAAAAATCCCTCGAAAAGTCGATGGTGCACAAGCAATATTGAAAGGTAGATTGCTTGGATTTCTCACCAAATTTCGAGCCCATCCGGAGCCTCTAAGTGCCTCAAATTTGACTTTGAATATTTCAATAGGATTTTTGGAATTTGAAATTTTAATATCTCACAAATGACAAATGATATTGAAGTGATTTCTTCACCATTAGCTTCAATTCACCATTCTAGAGGTCTGTGTAAGATTTTGTATCCAACTGTGCACAAATGCAAACTTACTAAAAATAGCAACCGTACCAAATTTAGCCCTTATTAAAAAGAAACAACATTTTTTTTTGGTTGATGCAAGATTGCTCTTACACCCTAGATGCTCCTGCATCAATCTGACAAAATTCCCATATCCTCTATGCTTTGATGGATGTCCATACCATGTTCCAAAGATTCCATTTTGGCATATGAAGAGAGGATGTTGGCTAAGGTTGTGGAATTTGGCTTTACACCCACCAATTACATTTTCTTGAAAGTTTCTAAAACCTTATCAAAAAATCCATTTTGTTCATATCTTGCAATCATTGCATTACATGGAAAGATATTTCTTTAAGGCATCATGCCAAATAGTTCACATGCCTTGTCTATGCTTCCACACTTTGCATACATGTTCTGAGGGTAATTGCAACTACAACATCTAATAAAATTTCCATATCTTTTATCCTTTGATGGATGTCCATAGCGTGTTCCAAAGATCCCATTTTGGCATAGGCAAGGAGGATACTGGCTAAGGTTGTGGAATTTCTCTTTACAGCCACCAATTGTATTTGCTTGAAAGTCTATAAAGCTTTATCAAAAAAATCCATTTTTTACATATATTACAATCATTGCATTCCATGAGATGGCATTTCATTGAGGTATCATGTCAAATAGTTCACGTACCTTGTCTATGCTTCCACACTTTGCATACTTGTCTACTAGGGTAGTTGCAACTACAAGATCTGACAAAATTCCCATATCCTTTATGCTTTGATGGATGTCCATACCATGTTCCAAATATCCCATTTTGTCATATGAATGGAGGATGTCGGTTAAGGTTGTGGAATTTGGCTTTACACCTCTCAATTACATTTGCATGAAAGTTTCTAAAGCCTTATTAACAAATCCATTTTGTGGTATCTTGCAATTATTGTATTCTATGAGATGGCATCTCTTTGAGGTGTTCTGCCAAATAATTCATGTGCTTTGTCTATGCTTCCACACTTTGCATACATGTCTACTAGAGTAGTTTCAACTAGAATAGATTTGACAAAATTCCCATATCCTTTATGCTTTGACATGGATGTGCATACCCTATTCCAAACTTCCTATTTTGGCATAGGAAGGGAGGATGTTGGCTAAGGTTGTGGAATTTGTCTTTACACCCGCCAATTGCATTTTCTTAAAATTTTCTCAAGCCTTATGAACAAATTCATATTGTGCATATCTTGAAATTATTGCATTGGACATGAGATGGCATCTCTTTGAGATGTTCTGTCAAACAGTTTAGTGCCTTGTCTATGCTTCCACATTTTGCATACATGTCTACTAGGGTAGTTGGAACTACAACAAATTTGACAAAATTCCCATATCCTTTATTCTTTGATGTATGTCCATACCGTGTTCCAAAGATCCTATTTTGGCATAGGTAGGGAGGATGTTGGTTAAGGTTGTGGAATTTGGATTTACACTTGCAAATTGTATTTGCTTGAAAGTTTCTAAATCCTTATCAACAAATCCATTTTGTGCATATCTTGCAATTATTGCAACATATATACTTTGATCTTAATTATTGCAAAAATATACACAATAACAATTCCATAAATAAGGGTTTTCTTAAAAATCATTTTAGAGTTACAATAAAGCCATATCCATGGTCCCATAGGTCTATACTATAGCCCTTGCAAATATGTCAAATTCTTTTCAGGTAACATTTTTCTTATATGTAAATACATAATTGCTATCTACATATTCAATCAAAATAAAGCATTTTCACTTTGTTCTTAAGGGCTAATAACATTACATCTTATCAATGAGACTATACACATGGAACTAACAACCACAACAATATTCAAGAGAAATCTAGTCATTTTAGAAGGCACTCTACTTTTTTCTTTACCATCATCTAAAAATTCATTCCAAGAACATTAATAAAGGGTATAGGGACAAGTTGATCCCACAATAAGGTTTTTAACCCAAGATTGGCATTTTATATTTCTACTCCAACTTTATACTCCACATGAGAGAGAGAATTTGAGTATAGATGTATTACACTGCACAAGCCTCTAGGGTTTGTCACTATGACTAACACAATACTATTGACCTTCACCACAATGCTCATAAGATAAAGTCCAAATGTATAATACTTCTTGAGACACCAAACCCTTGTCCACCATTCAAAATAAAACCTACATAACAATCATCACAATCAACTTCACAAAAATCTACCTAATATCCTTTATGCTTTGATGGTTGTCCATACCCTGTTCCAAAGATCCTAATGGTAGAGATAGGGAGCATGCTGGTGAAGGTTGTGGAATTTGGCTTTACATTTGCCAATTGCATTTGCTTGAAAGTTTCTAAAGTCTTTTCAACAAATCCATTTTTTGCATATCTTGCAATCATTACATTCCATGAGAGGACCTCTCTTTGTGGTGTTCTATTAGACACTCCACGTGCCTTCTCTATGCTTCCACACGTTGCATACATGTCTACAAGGGTAGTTGCAATTGCAACATCTGACAAAATTCCTATATCTTTTATTATCACTGAGATTGAACAATTATCATGTGAAACAGTCACAAAACGTGACAACCAAAGAGACAGTCCTCAAGTCATGATTATGAGACAAGGAGTATATGTGAAACGGAGGTAGTCGAAGGACCAATAAAATGATTTTGGAAAATCATGAAAAGACAAGAATGCTTATTAGTCTGAGATAGAAAGAGGTAGTTTTGTGCTCTGAGATAGAATGTTGATTGGTCTGAGATAGAAAGGGGCAGTTTTGTGGTCTAAGATAGAATGTTGATTGGATAAACTAGCAAATGGCATCTAATAAAATTCCTATATCCTTTATGCTTTGATGGCTATCCATACTCTGTTTGCAATATTGGCTATCCATACCCTGTCCAAGACTAGCGATGAAGTCCTTTTGCAAACTTGAGTTCATGCTAGGAGTTTTGATCAATAGTTTAAGCCTTATGATGTATGACATCAAAACTATCTCTTGTAGCATGGTCACATTTTTGGCACTACAACATGTCCTTGTTTTAGGTATGCATAACTAAAGATATCTTATATCTACATGTATAATACCATCTTGATGAGGGTTTCAAACAAGAAATGACTCCATAACTGCCCCTAAAACTATGGCAGTCCTTGACTATCCTCCTATGACTGTCATACTAACCATAATAAGCCTCTCCATGACAAATCCTTAAAAAGACAATAAAAGACAACCTCAAACTTTCATAACAAGCCTCTCCATGACTGTACCAAACCCTCATACACTATCAAAACCTCACTTTTGAAATAAATCTTTCATAAAACCCTAAATTTTATTGATGCTAGGTTTGAAGTGATGCCAAAATTAGTAAAACTTGATATTATCACTCCCTATTATGGACTCTAGGTGAAGGGAAAGATCTGGCATGCTTGCTATAAGTTGAAAATGCTTAAAAAAAATCTAGAAAACCCTAACTTTTACTAGCAAATGGATGAAATATTTGTCCTCAACACCTTGTCCATACATGTGTATTGAAGTTTCATTACAAAAAAATCATGGTTTTTGTAATCTTAACAAGAAGTTTGTGATGTTGGTGAGGAGTTAATGTAAATAAGAGTGACTATCAGATTTTTTTGATAAGTGAGAATCTATGTTGTCTTACATATTTGCCTTATAAATACATTTTTATCAAATTCATGTGGCTGAGCATGTTCCAATAGATGTGATAGTATTTGTGGATTTGAGGTTTAATAGTTTTAAAAGTTTAACACTACTAGTTGTGACTTTAAGGTGGTTAGTATTGACTATAAGTACTTACAATTGAATGAAATGTGCTCTTTTGATCTAAAAAGAAACCAATCATGTAATGCCACATCATCACACTAAAAAAACATGACTTAATGCACAACTGTTAGAGGTGTGAAGTTAGGATGCTCAAATACTAGGTCCACTCCCCTATGTTTTTGATAACTTTCAACAACAATATTGTGTCGTAGCATTGATCTCTTATCAAAGGACAACATAAGGGAAATAGTGGTGAGGTTAGTCTGTGGTAGTATTTGTGGATTTCTTCTCATTTGGCACTAAATTCTAATGATTTGGAAATCTAAGAAGAGAGATGTTCTCTCACTATGCTCGTAAGATTGGGATTTGATTTCTTGTATTGCATAGGGGATTTGGTGGTATACTTGTGGATATGTAGCATCATGATTCACAAATATTGTGAAACTATAGAAGATCAACAAAAACCAAGCCAAAAGGTCAAAACACAAGAGACAAAAGGGAAACTAGATTTTAGTTTAGTTTCATATACTAGAAAGGTGCCAAGAGTGAAATTTTGCATTCCATACATCGAATGTAGACAATCTCTCAAATGCTTTAGTTTCTTGCAGTGGAAAGGTGCTAGGAGTGATATTTTGCATTCCATAGCTCATGGATCTAAACTAACTATGCCAATGTGTTAGGGTTGGTAGGTAAATGCCAGGGGAGGTCTTGTTTCATGTGCTAAGAAACCTAATCGTTTGAGGCAGTAGGCTACCAAGAAAGTCCCTTAAGAGATCCCTAAGAGCAAAAAAATGCCAAACTATGACGGAGCAGTTATCAGAATTTGTGGAAGCTAGGACTATTCCATTTGTACCTACAAATTCATGTGGGGTCCATCCACAATAACCTCTCTTGGTTTTGGTCAACTCCAGTCCTTTTGACTGTGTCGAAATCAAATGAATTCTTGCAAAATGCTTCAGTTTCATGTAGTGGAAAGGTGCTAGCAATGAGATTTTGCATTCCACAGCTTGTGGGGCTGAACTAACTATGCCAATGTGTCGGGGTGGGTGGGTAAATACAAGGGGAGGTCTCTTTTCATGTACCAAGTGTCCCAGTCATTTGAGGCAGTAGGTTATCAACAAAGTCACTTAAGATCTTATGAGCAAAAACTACCAAATTTTGATGGAGCAGTTCTCAGAATTCATGGTAGTTGGGAATGTTCCGTTTAGACCTATAGGTGCATGTGGGGTCTGTCAACAATAACTTCTCTTGATTTTTGGTCAACTCAAATCCATTTGACTGCGCCGAAATCAAATGCATTCTTGCAAAATGCTTCAGTTTCATTCAGCACAACCTTGCCAGGTGCTATATTTTTGGTTTTGATAATCATGGGGCCAAACTGACTATGCCAACACATTAGGGCAGGTGGGTAAATACTAGGGGAGGTCTCGTTTCGTGTGCCAAGCATCCCAATCGTTTCAGGCTGTAAGCTACCAACAAAGTTGAAAGGTGCTAGGACTAAAATTTTGCATTCCACAGGTCATGGGGTTGAACTAACTATGCCAAAACATTTAGGTGAGAGGGTAAATGCTAAGGGAGGTCTCATTTAGTGTGCCAAGTGTCTCAGTTGTTCTA
Organism: Cunninghamia lanceolata; assembly: GCA_027924645.1. Lineage (NCBI taxonomy): Eukaryota > Viridiplantae > Streptophyta > Pinopsida > Cupressales > Cupressaceae > Cunninghamia > Cunninghamia lanceolata. Next base: position 14,285,513 of record BSBN01000306.1, on the reverse strand, counting down.
CGCTACAACCTACCAACAAAGTCGAATGGTGCTAAGAGTGAGATTTTGTATTCCATAGCTCATGGGGCCAAACCAACTGCACCAACATGTCAGGGTGGGAAGGTAAATACTAGGGGAGGTCTCATTTCATGCACCAAGCATCCTAGTCATCTGGGGTAGCAGGTTACCGATAAAGTCCCTTAAGATCCCTAAGAGTAAAAAACTACCAAACTATGATGGAGCGGTTGTTGGAATTCATGGCAACTGGGAATGTTCTGTTTGGACCTACTGGTGCATGTGGGGCTCATGCATAATAACCTCTCTTGGTTTTGGTTAACTCTAGTCCATTTGACCGTGCCAAAATCAAATACATTTTTCCAAAATGCTTTAGTTTCATGCAGTGAAAAGGTGCTAGGAGTGACATTTTGTATTGCATAGCTTGTGGTGCAGAACCTATTGTGCCAATGCATCAAGGTGGGTGGCTAAATTCTAGGGGAGGTCTCTTTTCATGTGCCAAGTGTCCCAGTCATTCGAGGCAACAGGATACTGGTAAAGTCACTTAAGATCCTTAGAGCAAAAATTGCCAAACTTTGATGGAGCATTTCTCAGAGTTCATGGTAGTTGGGAATGTTTCATTTAGACCTACAAGTGCACATGGGGTTCGTCCACAATAGCCTCTCTTAGTTTTGGTCAACTCAAATTCTTTTGACTATGCCAAAATCATTGCATTCTTGCAAAATGCTTCGGTTTCATACAGCACAACCTTGCCATGTGCCATATTTTTTGTTCTCCTCATCATGGGGCCAAACCAACTGTGCCAACATGTCGAGGTGGGTGAGTAAATGCTAGGGGAGGTCTTGTTTCATGTGCAAAGCATCCCAGTCGTTCCGGGTTGTAAGCTTTCGACAAAGTCGAAAGATGCTAGAACTTAAATTTTGCATTCCATAGGTTGTGGGGTCAAACCGACCATGTCAACATGTCTTGATGGGCGGGTAAATGCTAGGGGAGGTCTTGTTTCATACACCAATTGTCTCAGTCATTTCGTGTTGCAAGCTATCAACAAAGCCGAAAGGTGCTAGGACTAAAATTTTGCATTCCACAGGTCACGGGGTCAAACTGATTATGCCAACACATTGAGGTAGGTGGGTAAATTCTAGGGGAGGTCTCGTTTCATGCGCCAAGTGTTTCAGTCATTTCGAACTATAAGCTACTGACAAAGTGGAAAGGTGCTAGGAGTGAGATTTTACATTCCATAGCTCGTGGAGCTGAACCAACTACACCAACACATTGCGGTGGGCGGGTGAATGCTAGGGGAGGTCTCGTTTCGTGTGCTAAGTGTCCCAGTCATTTTGGGCTTTAAGCTACTAGAAAAGTCACTTTGACAATAGCTTACAACCTAGAATGATTGGGATACTTGGCACATGAAACAAGGCCCCCTAGCATTTACTTGCCTACTGTATGCATTAGCATAGTTGATTCAACCCCATGATGAGTAGAACAAAAAATATGGCACCTAGCAAGGTTGTGCTGCATGAAACTAAAGAATTTTGCAAGAATACATTTGATTTTGGCATGGTTAAACAAATTTGAATTGACCAAAACCAAGAGAGGTTATTGTGGACGGACCCCAAATGCATCTGTAGGTCCAAACAGAGCATTCCTAGCTACCACAAATTCTAAGAATTGCTTCGTCAAAATTTGGCAGTTTTTACTCTTAGGATCTTAAGTGACTTTGCTGGTAGCCTACTTCCTCAAATGAATGGGACACTTGGGGCATGAAATGAGACCTCCCCTAGCATTTACCGACCCACACCGATGCGTTGGCATAGTCAGTTCGGCCCCATGAGCTGTGGAATGGAAAATCTCACTCCTAGCACCTTTCCATTGCATGAAGCTGAAACATTTTGCAAGAATGTATTTGATTTTGGCATGGTCAAACAGACTAGATTTGACCAAAACCAAGAGAGGTTATTATGAATAGACACCATGTGCACCTATAGGTCCAAACAGAACATTCCCATTTGCCATGAATTTTGAGAACTACTCCATCATAGTTTGGTAGTTTTTTTCTCTTAGGGATCTTAAGGGACTTTGCTAGTAGCATACTACACTGAATGACTGGGATGCTTGGTGCATGAAACAAGACCTCCCCTAGCATTTACTTGCCCACCCTGACACATTGGCATAGTTGATTCAGCCCCATGAGTTGTGGAATGAAAAATCTCACTCCTAGCACCTTTCGACTTAGTTGGTAGCTTGCAGCCCAGAATGACTGAGACACTTGGCGCATGAAATGAGACCTCCACTAGCATTTACATGCCCACCTAGATGTGTTGGCACAATTGATTCGACTGCATGACCTATGGAATGCAAAATTTTAGTCCTAGCACCTTTTGACTTTACTGGTAGCTTACAGCTTAGAATGACTGGGATGCTTGGCACATGAAATGAGACCTCCCCTAGCATTTACTCGCCCACCCTGATGCATTGGCATAGTCAATTCAGCCCCACAATGAGCAAAACAAAAAATATGGCACCTGGCAAGGTTGTGCTGCATTAAACTGAAGCATTTTACAAGAATGCATTTGATTTCAGCATGATCAAATGGATTTGAGTTGACCAAAACTGAGAGAGGTTATTGTGGACAGACCCCACGTGCACCTGTAGGTCCAAACAGAACATTCCTAGATACCACAAATTTTGAGAACTGCTCCGTCAAAATTTGGTAGTTTTTGCCCTTAAGATCTTAAGTGACTTTGTCAATAGCCTACTGCCTCGAATGACTGGGACACTTGGCGAATGAAACAAGACCTCCCCTAGCATTTACCCACCCACCTTGACTTATAGGCATAGTCAGTTTGGCCCCACGAGCTATGGAATGCAAAATCTCACTCCTAGCACCTTTCCACTGCAAGAAACTAAAGCATTTTAGAAGAATGCATTTGATTTCAGCATGGTCAAATGGACTGGAGTTGACCAAAACTGAGAGAGGTTATTGTGGACAGACCCCACATGCACCTATAGGTCCAAATGAAACATTCCCAGCTACCATGAATTTTGAGAACTGCTCCATCATAGTTTGATAGTTTTTTGCTCTTAGGGATCTTAAGGGACTTTATCAGTAGCTTATTGCCCCAAATGATTGGGATGCTTGGCGCATAAAATGAGACCTCCCTAGCATTTACCCACCCACCCCGATGCATTGGTGTAGTAGGTTTGGCTCCACAATCTATGGAATGTAAAATGTCACACCTAACACCTTCCCACTGCATGAAACTCAAGCATTTTACAAGAATGCATTTGATTTCAACATGGTCCAACGGATTTGAGTTTACCAAAACTGAGAGAGGTTATTTTGGGTGAACCCCATGTGCACCTATAGGTCCAAACAGAATGTTCCTAGTTGCCACGAATTCTAAGAATTACTCCATCATAGTTTGACATTTTTTTCTCTCAGGGATCTTAAGGGACTTTGCCGATAGGCTACTGCCCCAAATGACTAGGATGCTTGGCAGATGAAATGAGACTTGTCCTAGTATTTACTCACCCATCCCAATGCGTTGGCACAACCAATTCGGCCCGACAAGCTATGGAATGCAAAATGTCACTTCTAGCACCTTTCCACTGCATGAAATTAAAGCATTTTGGAACAATGCATTCCTTGCCACCATAGGTAAACAAAATTGATTTAAAAAAATTGAGGTAGGTGTTTGTAGGTGGACTTGACATCCACATATACATGCAAAGAAGATGTTCCTAGGTGTCATAGTTTGATGGAACAATCGGTCCAAAGTTTGACACCTTTTTGTCTTGGGGCTCTTGAGAGATTGTCTGCATTCAATATAGCCAAGAACAACCATGAGGCTTTACCACCAAAAATACTTCTCCCCTAGCATTTAACCACCCACTCAGATGTGTTAGCATCATCCATTTGGCCCCATGAGATGTTGAATGTAAAAATTTAGTCATAATACCTTTCTAGTAGATGAAAATTCAATACTATAAAGGTGTTCTCACTTGATACAATATCTTGTAGGGCATCAATTGAGGGTTCCCTTAATACTGATATCAATTGTTAGCACCAAATGTGAAGAAATAAATGAGGGTTTGTCACTAAAACTCATTAAATCTCCTTAAAACTGATTATGAAATAGTAACATAATTAAAATTCATTAAAACTCATTATGAAATAGTAAGTAAAAGACATATCATCATGAAATAATCATGAAAACCTACCTTACTTTCCTTCCAAAGGCAACTTCATAAGGATTATGACTACCTCCATCATACTAAAATCCTACATGCAAATGCAATTGCACTATTTAGCTAAAATGAGTAGCTAAAATATAGAAGGTGAAATGAGGATAGCAAAAAACATAACATACCTTTCTGTCATTCCCCTGATTCAATCCAATGAACCATCTAGGTCTACTCTACTCTTTATTGTGTCAAGTATTGCCTTGTGATCAGACTCATGAACCTTCCACAAGGTCCTATTCAATAGTCTACCCCCATATTTGATCAAATGAGCATTTGACGCCACAACAAGGTTAGAATAATGAAGAATCTTCCTATGTGTGTCAAAGCCCTCAAACAACCACACTTCAGACTTCTTCACTGGGTACCTTCTAAGCCATGTTCTAGTAACAACCACTGATCCTATAGGGTACTTGATGTTTTCTCCATCTATAATAGGGGAATCTAATTTATTGTTTACCTCAACACAATGACATAAATAATAATCCATTACTTCTTCATTGTCTTCAGCTACAATAAGTGCATAAACATGCCCTGCAATAATATGTGCATTTAGTTTGATGAATATAGTCAACAATACAAGAAAAACTACAAAATAAGATGGAATATTGAATTTTATTAATTTTGAATGCTGATAATACCTTGTTGAACTAGATCTAAAACATGGTCAAAGTCAACTGATGATTCAATCTCTATGAGTTGTAGTGTTGTTAGTGGTCAATAAATGTCAATCAGACTTAGGCTTCTTGTACACCAATCATCGACCCACTCCTTTGACTCACAATCATACCAAGATTCATCTGTACATGAAGAACAAAAGCATACCATCTACCGCATATGAATACTCCATGAACCTATGAAAGATGGAGTGCCTCCAATTTGAGAACAGAATGATGGTGTTCCTTCAACTTGACATGTGAATGATGGAGTGCCTCCAACTTTGAGATTCAATTTCCTTGTTGAATGGAGGTTTTACATTCATTCCCTTTGTGCTAACAATTCCATCTCTCTCTTCACTTGATTATATGTGTCATGTTCCTCTTCAATTGGCAATGGTGGCATGTCTTCTTGTATGGTTGACAATTTTCTACTTTCGCGAATTCGCCTCATTCTTTCTCTTTTCCTCTCATTCTCAGCTTCACGTTCTTCTAGTGTTAGCATCTTTACTCGTTTCCTCAGCAAGATGATAATTCTATGTGCATCATGAATAAGACATGGATAAATTAGTCCATATTGAGAATAAAGTAGTCTCATACACAAATCTCAAAATATATAATCATATATAATTAAAGTGAATTTCACATTTTCTTAACATATCTTTTCAAACACACTTTTCACAATCTCTAGGTTAATTTCACATTTTCTTAACATATCTTCTCAAACATGTTTTCTTAACCTCCCATGGATACACCTACTCAAGACAAGATACAAGAAGTCACTAGCACTAAGGAGAGTTATGACAAGCACATTGTGATGGACCAATAATTCCAAATGGAGACTCATAAGGTAAAACTAGACCTACCTGCATGTTAAAGGACAACCCAAATTCTTATATTGTAGGTGGTGAATTAGTTAGAGTAGCTCATGAAGACAAGTATGAAGTCATCTCAAATCAGCAATCTATTGTCAATCAAGGTCATGGGAGTAAAGATCACAAAGGTAATTCAGAAAAAACCAAGGGATTTCATGACAAGGAACACAATGATGATGTTAGAAGCATAATGAATAATTAGAGTGATTATTGTTATGATAAATAAGCTAAGTATGGTGTACCCTTGTAAGGACTAAAAGTGTTGAATTATCACAATCAATAAATAAAAATTAGTTAATTGGCAGTAAAGAAGACATTGAGTATGATGGCACACCTAGTCCCAATGATGAGCATGAGTTGAATGGTTTATATGTCACTATTGAGAGTGGAAATGAAGAGGGCTTTTACGATTATGTTTGTCTAATACATGACTCCAAACTTGTTGATTTTGACATGATTAGATTAGAATTGAAATGTGTAATGATAGTCTAGGCCTAGATGTTCTTGCTAACATAGATGCACACATGTTGATTGTTGATCTCATATTCTACCATGATCAAACTCTTAAAGTTTCATCTCTTTTGTGTAATACTAACTATGGTGCAATCTTCAAAAGTTAGGAGAATGTCCTTGGTTTGACTAGCAATGATGTGAAAATTGGTCTAAGTGGTAAGACACTAATCAAGACTCCTTGCCTTCAATAGATATGTTTGAAATGTTAAGAGACAAAATACTAACATTAGAAACTAGCTTTATGATGAAAGACTTGAAGAAAATCATGGTGCACATGTAAAGAGCATCAATTATAGTTTGAATTAGCTATTCAAGATAGCCAAGAGGTGAAATCATCAAGAAAGGAGTAATTTTAAGGATAATTATGATAACAGAGTTGTTGGTGATCTTTTGACTGAGTTTTATGATGACAAAAAGACTAAAATATAGTGTTTATTTTAGCCTAACTAGTCTGATATCTTGGAGAAACCTAGAGATGGCAGTCCAAAAAATTTAGAGGGTACTTGAAAATAACAAAGTTATCTAGTATAGGTCCAATAAACAAAACTCAAACTAATTTTTTAAAGGTAAATGGCCAAGAGGATGATAGTGACAATTCATTACTATATGAGAACCAAATATATCAGATTTGTAGCATCAATAGCACTATCTTTTAAATGTTGATACAATTGGTTACATTAGAGATAATGATGATAATACTTTGTTGTAGGGAGGTATTGAAATGGCATAGTTTAAATTGAGAGAGTACAAAAGAGTCTTGAATGTCATGATGTTGTTTCTTAAGGTCATGGTTCACTTCCACATTGACAAGAAGAAGAATCAAGGAAGTGTACTTACAATTTTGACAATGTTTACAATATTTTAATGATTCTAATTCTATTAATGCACATAATGATGACTTTTTAACTTAGATAGTTCCACTTTTAATGATTGTGAGTGTTCTAAAGAACATAAAGTGAAGTAAATGAATACATAAAGAACATAAAAGTTAGAACTCAAGATTTGAGTTGACCAATCCTCCAAAATTTGGCTTCAAAATCTTCAAAAATTTGATCTTTTTGGCAAGTTCCTTTGTGCTCAATATTGAATTATATATAAGTCTAATAGGATTAGTGAAATTTATGAAAAAAACAAACATATATCATCAAATTCAATCTAAATACATGAAAATTATCTTTGAAACAATATGAAACATGAAACTTTCAATTTAAGTAATCAAATTTTGTCTAAAAACATGCAAAAGGAGTTCTTTTACATTGAAAAGAAAAAAAAGGTGGTGGATTGATCAAACAATAATTCTTAAAATGTCAAACACCATGAAAAGGCATTTTCTTGACCAATAGCATGCATGAAAAGCAAGGAATAATAGACATGTGGGGTCTGAATCATGGATCCCACTTTCTTTTTTCCCATTTTTTTTCTTCCCAAAATGTACTAGTGTTATAACATGCTTGTGTTATTGTAGAGTAACTCTACATATTGTTTTAGTTTCAGCAGTGTTGTGATAGATGTTACCACGGCTTATTATATTTGTGTCTCTATGTTTCTGTGCGCTAGTTGTGATAAGTGTCAAAGCTACAACAAAGGAACAATCATCAAGTTTTATGCGGAAGTTGCTGCATGTTACTTTCTTTTGTTGCGGAGTGCGCCATGTATTGGGTAGCATCTTTTGTTCCATTTTTATAGTATCGCGAGCTTCACCACGTGTTGATAGTGGAGGTAGTTTCAAAAATTTTCTTTTGTTGCTATATGCTTGCAAAAGTTGCTGGGTGTCCTTTTTGAGCTTTATGCGGATGATGTCGCATGTGTCTCTTTTCAGAATATATATTGATATCGGCATATATCTGGTGGGCCATAGTTCAAAGATAGTTTCAAGCTTGCAGGGGGCACCATGTGGTGATAGCAGAGAAAGGTTTGCTTTATTTGTAATGTTCTTGGAGTGAAGGCATTTTGATTCACAGTTGCAGCAAAACGTGCCAAGTGTCAACCTTTGAAGGATCCTTCAAATGTTTCATAAGTTTCAACTAAGTTACGGAAGTTGATGCGTGTCTAGTTTGTTTGCTCACTGAGGGTGCCATTTGTCCCAGTTATTTTCAAGTGTGGGTAATAAGTAATGAATGCAGTGGGTCCCATTGATATTGTGTCTCAGTTTCTAAGTAAGTGGGTGGTGACAGATGTCACAGCGCTAAGGCGCCTGAGTATAAAGAAACAATTTTTTAAGCGCTCAGCGGGGCATGACACATATCATTTTCAAGGCAATGTGAAGTGCGATAAGTGGCTATTTTCTGAGTTTCTTTGAAAGTAAAAGAGTTTCTAAGTATATGCGGATGTTGCCATGTGTCACAATTTATTTTGAGCAATGAGCCAGTGGGTGTCGCCATGTGTCTTAACCTCGATACAGTTAGAGTGCCACATATAATTATGCCACAACCAATAAGCACACGAGAAGGATAGCAGTTGCAAATTCAGAAGATCATAACTATCATGGACTTTCAGTAATCTTCAGTTCTGTTTGGCCGTTGAAGATTCGGGTTGTTATAGGCAATCTTGGGTCAAGTCCGTGGTTATAAATATGTAGAAATTGTAATAGATAGGAATGGAATTTGGACAAGAGATAAAATTTTGACAAGTTTTATCAAGAATTCAGAGATTTTGCTATGACCAGTTTATGTCATTTTGCCTTAATATTGTTGTTCTGATAAGAAGGTTAATATAGCTATGCATGTTTCTGTGCCTTTTATGTTGCCGGAAGATTATTGAGAAAACTCTATTATGTGCCTTGGTTGATATTATCTGTGTCTTTGCAAATTTGTCTGGTTATAAGCCTTTGACAGTATTCATTTATATCTATTTATATTGATCATGCAGTATCTGCTCTTTAATATAATTGTATCTTGAGAATTGGTTCACTGTGGTAAAATTGAAGGAATACTTTTCACTTAGGCGCATCGCCATAATTTAGATTTGCTTATTGTATCTATAATCCAGTTTATCTCTTTCCCTTTACTCAAAACCCAATTGAAATGGGAAGAGCTAGCTTCTTTAAAATCTGGAGGTTGTTTCAAGTAGCAAGTCCCACATTCTTGAAACTTCCCATCTTGGTGTTGGAACTTGCACAATTTTATACATCAACAGTTTTTGGCACGCCCGATGGGACCTTTCTTGAAGTTCCTATCAATATCATATGAGCCAAAGAGTGACAAGGAGCCAAAGCTGTGGACCTACAATAAGAGCTCGGTCTATTGCTAATCTAGGTATTCTTTTACCACCATTAGTTACTACTCCAAGAAGAAGAGTGAATCAAGTTGCAATAACTCAAGGAATAAATATGGGAGCACCTGTACCTCCAAGGAACTATGCAAATTGGAACATTGGCAGTCCTCTCATTCTCCCAGTACCACCAGCCACTTGGGACCCTATTCTAGCCAATGCTTTGAAGGCTCTACCTAAGTTCAGTGGAGAAGATTTCAAGACACCTGGGAAGTATCTGTAAGATGTGTCTGATGTATGTGTAGTACATGTTATTACTGAACAGAATGTGGCAATAAGACTACTAGCAGCTTCTTTCAAAGGGAAGGCTCTGGACTGGTATAGATCTCTGACTCCAAATATAATATCTACATGGGATCAGCTTGGTGATGTTTTATTTGCAAGATTTAGTGAGAAGGGTGACAAGTCATCCCTGTTGCAACAATTAATCACTATCAAAAGGGCACCACAAGAAGCCATGACTGATTTTAACTCAAGATTTCAAAAGAACTGGGATAGAATCCCTACTACAGCAAGACCATTATCAGGTATGGCTATTGTGTTCTACGTCAAAGCTTTTAATTCTGATATATCTGTAATGATTCAGTCCCTAGGAGGTTAGACACTGCCAGAAGCATATGAGTTGGCTATTAAAGCTGAAAACAACTTGATAGATGCTGGAAAACTACCTCTAAGGCCTCCTATGCCCATGTTCCTAGAAATCTCCCTACCTTTTCCACAAGAAGCTCCAAATCTTGTAGTTCCACCTGTGTCCATGTATTCACTCCTAGTACCTCAAGAACCTGCTATGGCAACTACCTCTGCTCAACCATATGAAATGGATGATGTCAAGAATATCCTGACTTTTTCAAATGAGATAATTAACCTAAAGAGACAACAAACTCCCTATTCAAATCCTCCTCACCAAGGTTTCCAAGGAAATAGACCCCCTTACCAGCCTAATTAATATCAAGGCCCTCAAAGGAAAAATAATCCTCAGCCTTCAAACCAGTTGGTTTCAGTCCCTACACCTCTACAAGTTGTTCCCCATAATCCCAATAGAGAAATAGTTCTAGGACAAAATAACTTAGCAGGAGACACCAATGCCTGGTGCTTTCCCTACAACAATGCCCATATGCCCAGAGACTGTCCCAGAGGCAATTTGTAGCAAAAGGTAACAAAACAAAGGAGGGTAGAAGGACAATACCTGACATCCAATGCTTCACCATATCAGTCCCCTGGTGTCCAGAATGTAGTAATGGTTGCCTAGATGCAAGGGATGTCTATACAACAAGAAGAAGAGATTGCTCCTAAACATGCCTTATTCTCATGGATTGAAGATGAAGATTCAGTGTTCTTGAATGAAGCATCCACTTCAAAGAAACCATTGGTACAGTTAGATTATTATACCAGATCAAAGAGGAGAATGATGGAACAACCTAAAGTCACAAATAATGAGACGATAGGAAATCCTCCATTTCAAAATTATCACAATCCAGTCTCTAGGCAAGAATTGCCCCAGCCAGTGCAGAATCAAGTAGCCTCATGTCAGATGCTAGAGAAGACAAGGTACTCTTACTATCCAAAGACACAAGCACTAGGACCTGTGAACGTGGTGGAACAACTGATAAGGACTCTAGTACATGTATCAATTTGGGATATGTTAGCTATTCCCAAGTAGAAGATGCTATTGCAAGAAGCTCTACAAGGTCAGGTGGCCTCTAAATCCACTAGTGCTAAAGAAGGAGCTACTGATAAAGGAAAGATCCAACATAAAAATACTAAACCTTTACAAACAATAGCTCTGTTGAACAATGCACCTGAGGTAGGCAAATCTAAACTAGATCCATTTTATCTGACTTTAATAGTTGGGAAAAAACCGCTGCATAATGCAATGATAGATTTTGGAGCCAATACTACAGTCATGCCAAAGCAAATAGTAGATGCTTTAAAGATAAAGTATGAGCCACTTACTAGAGGAGTCATGCAGTTGGATGGAAAGTCTGTCCAAACTATAGGAAAAATCAAACAACTTCCGTTGCAACTATATACTTGTCTCAATATAACTGTCAATTAGGATGTGGTGGTCATAGGTATTCCCTCTGTTTTTGGTTTATGCCTATCTAGAGATTTCACAGCCAAGATAGGATGTTACATGTCACTAGATTGGTCACACCTAATCTTAAGAACCAAGTATGGGACAAAGATAAAGGTATTGTCTGAGCCATTATCTAAAGACCATATCACCAATGAACCCACCCCAAAGATAGAAGCATCCCATGCCATGATGAATAAAGAAGAGAGAGTCTTTATTGAAGAATTAGGTGACTGGACTGAACATGACCAACAAGAAGAGGAAAAAAACCAATTATTGACCATGATGCAGAGTGATCCTTATGGAAACTATGACTCTACTGGTCTAGGTACTTATGTTATTTTTGAAGAAGACCAAGAAATTCTAAATATTATAAGAAAAGAGGTATTAGAAAGTGAAGGATCTGAAAGAAACTATGAAATATGGACCTTGAATTTTGATGGGGCTAGGAACAAGAATGGCAATGGAGCAGGTATTTGCCTTACTGCCCCAAATGATGAGAAGATTCTAAGAGCCATTCGCTTTCAGTTCGCTTGTACCAATAATGATGCTGAATATGAACCTTTGGTGCATGGTCTCATGCTAGCCAAGAAAAAGGGAATTAAGAATCTGATAGTTAGAGGAGACTCAGAACTAGTAGTAAAATAAATTAGAGAGAAAGCAATAGCCAAGAATGTAAGAATGAGGTCCTATCGACATAGGATTTGGGATCTGATAGATGGTTTTGATGCTTTCAATATTGAAGTAGTGCCCAGAGCCCAAAATTCAAAAGTAGATAGGATGGCACAAATTGGTTCACAATTTGACCCAGCAAGCAATCTACTAGTTAATAATGAGTCAGTTAAGGTTATAGTAAGACCAACAATTCTAGACAATGATTAGAATTGGCAAGTTTTTGACAGTGATCTTCAAGTACTCTCATTTTTACAGCAATCAGGGGAATTTGCTGACCAGTTACAACCCAAGATTGAGGAAGCTCCCTAAAGGACTGATCAATCTAGAGAATTTATTTGACCATGAAGATGCAAGCTTAGAGAAAAGGAGGTTTAAGGCAAGTAAGGAGGATTATTCTGAAGTTCAAGTTAGTGAAGGAATGAAGTTAAAAATAGGCAATGCTACTACCCAAGAGGAAAAGGACAAGTTGATTTCCTTATGTAATAAGTATGATAGGGTAATTGCTTGGACTTATGAAGACCTCCATGGATATAACAGAGATATTATCCAACATACCATAGAGATTGCTGAAGGAGCAAAACTAGTCTGACAGAAACAAAGACCAGTAAATCTAAGAATTAAACCCCTAATGGTAGATGAACTACAAAAGCTTCTAGAATCAAAGATCATTTTCCCAATTAAGCATTCAACTTGGATGTCAAACCTAGTGCCTGTAAGAAAAAAAATTGTGACATAAGACTCTGTGTGGATTTCAGAGATCTGAATAAAGCATCTTTGAAAGATCATTATCCCCTGCCTTCTATGGAACAGATTTTACAAACTGTGGTTGGGTTAGAGAGGTTTTATTTGCTTGATGGTTTCTTAGGATACAATCAAATCTAGTTAGCAAATGAAGACCAACATAAGACAACATTCACTAGAAAGTGGGAAACATTTACATATGCTAAGATGCCCTTCGGTCTATCAAATGTTGGAGCTACTTTTCAACGTACAATGGATGTAGCATTTGGGGAACTTATAAATAAGATCATTTTGATCTATCTAGATGACCTAACCATTTTTACTAAGAGTGCCAAAGATCACTTTGACCACCTAGAGGTTATTTTTAAGAAACGTCAAGAGTTCAAGATCTCTCTAAATCCTAAGAAATATATTTTTGTTATGCCTCAGGGTAAATTTCTGGGACACATAGTGTCAAAGGACGAGATTTCCATTGATCCAGAGAGGGCCACATCTATAATGAATCTATCTTTACTAGTTAACAAGAAAGCAATTTAGTCCTTTTAGGGAAAATTAACTTTGTCAGCCGCTTTATATTTGATTTTGCAGGTCTAATTAGACCAATGACACTGTTGCTTAAGAAAGACTTGGCCTTTAAATGGACAGCAGAAGGGAGACAAGCTTTTGAAGAATTCAAGAGAGCCATTTCAATAGCCCTAGTACTAAGGAACCCAAATTTCTCTAAGTCTTTTATAATGTATGTGTATGGAGGTGAATATAATGTGGCCGCTGTCCTTACTCAGAAAGATGACAAGGAAGAAGGGGAACATCCAATAGCTTTCTTCTCTAGAACTCTAAGGGAATATGAATCAAGATATAATTTCATGGAGAAACAAGCATATGCTATGGTAAAAGCCCTTAAGAAATTCAGGCACTTAGTAATAGGAAATAAAATTTTGATATTGGTGGCTCACCCTAGTGTAAGGGAGTATATTATGGAAGCTGAGATCACTGAAAAAAGAGCCAATTGGATAACAAAGATTTTAGAATATTATGTGGAAGTAAGGCCCACCAAGTTGCAAAGGACTATGCCAATATATGACCCAAGAAATAGAAAAATCAGTGTCAGAAGAAATAGAAAATGAAAAGGTGTTGAAACTCCAAGAGGTTTACCAAGACTCTTGGGTTAGAGATAGAATACAGTTTATGAAGACTGGAGTGTTGACAAATGAACTCTCTCCTGGTAAGAAAAGGTACTATAGGCAACAAGGAGTCCATTTTGTATTAATGGATCAGATCTTATTTAGAAAGAATACGGATGGAATACTCTTAAGATGTATAGAGAAGGATGAAGCTCAAAGATTATTACATGAATTGCATCATGGGACCTCTGAAGGCCATTATTCAACAAGGACTACTGCAATCAAAGTGGCCCAAGCTGATTATTTTTGGCCTACTCTGTTTACAGATTGCCATCAAATGGTTAAGGAATGCCAGGCTTGCCTGTTCTATACTGGAAAGAGGAGAAATGCAGCAATGCCTTTAAGTCCCATAGTTGTGGATGAACCCTTTGCTCAATGGGGTTTAGATTTTATTGGCATGATCAATCTCGTATCAAACATGGGACATAAGTGGATTCTTACAACAACAGATTACTTTACCAGGTGGAGTGAAGTAGTACCACTCAAAGAAGCAACCAAAAAGGTCATACTAGAATTTTTAGAAGGTATAACTTCTCAGTTTGGTCCTCCTCTTACCATCATATCAGATAATGCTAAAGCATTTTTGGGGACTAAATTATCTGAGTTTGCTTTAAGAAATGGGATATATTTAAAAACTTCTTCCAATTATTATCCACAAGGCAATGGTTTGGCAGAGTCCACTAACAAGAACATTATCAGACTCATAAAAAGAATAGGAACTAATTATCAGAGAGAGTGGCACAAGTTACTTAATACAACACTATGGGCTAATAGGATCACACCAAAGCAAGTAAATAAAATGTCTCCCTATGAGTTGGTTTATGGTAAACTGGCAATGATGCCACTAAGTTTAGAGATTCCTACCTTACAGTTGTTGAAGCAGATAGAAATTGAGGACAATGGCCCAATGCAAGTCAGACTTGCTGAGTTGTTGGAGGTTCAAGAAAAGAGAGAAAAGGCACATGAATCAGTAATGAAACATCAGAAGATGGTTAAGAATTGGTTTGACAAGAAGACTTCTAAACCAATTTTTGAAGTTGGGTCTCTGGTATTGAAGTGGGATGAAAGAGCTGCCAAGCTGGGTCGACACAACAAATTTGAATCATTATGCACAGGCCTTTATAAGGTTCATTCTTGCAAGCAGCAAAATTCATTTGAGTTGGAAACTATGGATGGAGAACCTGAGGAGATTCTGGTAAATGGGATCTTTCTAAAACATTTTACCTAAATCTAAAACTCATCATGTATCATAGTTAGATAGTTGTTTTCCTATCTTTTCCCACTTTTGTCTCGCTTTCCTACTTTTTCCCTTTTGAATAAGTGTTTAGTGAACATGTGTCATAGTGTATAAGTCCCTTCTCTTTTAAGCAAGTTGCATTTATTTGAGTTTGTTCATCAGTTCCTTAAATTCTAAAGAGGTACACATATTTTAAAAAGATAGCCACTCTTATGACAACTACACTCCATCCAATACAGATTTTGAAAAGATACGCTAACTGTCCCTCATTACTAGTGTCATTAATGTGACGAGATGTGTCATTAATTGTTCCATAATGCCTTGCTTAGCTAAGTATTAGTCCCTTCAAGAGTTTCATTTGCTATTTTCTTTCTGCATTCCTAATTGTTGTTGCATTTAAGCTCTATTCTCCGCAAGCATTTCAAGCTGAATACAACTCTTTCCCAATTCTCTTATCTTTTGTGTCAAAACCCCTAAGTTTCTGCAAAGATACAAAAATGTCTGAGACACAGTCATCACAAGTGTTGATAACTGAGAGGGGGGGTGAATCAGTTATCTTAATTAATTTAACTTTCTATTCTTCTTTATTAACTAGTGCAGCATCAAAACAAATAAGCATCCATAACCATGAAAGCAGAAACAAAATCAGTACACATGACACAATGATTTTGATGTGGAAAACCCTGTTAAGGGAAAAACCACAGGGTGACTAACCCAAGATTGTATTCTCTGTTAAAAGAATAGAAGTACAAAATGGCACTTGCCAATTAGGGCTCACTGCCTGAGCACACTGCTCACAAGAGGCTCACTGCCTACAAGAGACTCACTATCTACAAGGTACAAAGAAAGTAACAAGATACTTGAACTGATAAGAAGCATCCACATATGTTGAGGTTCAGTTCTGGTTAGGCTCAATACACTGATCTACTACACTTCATTCTTCCTCTTCTTTGGTGCTGCTGTCCTGTCACATACTAGACATGTATTACTGCTTTCACACTGCTCTCTACTTTTTTTCACACTTCACAATAAACCACACACACCTTCTCATCGAAATCCATCCGGTATATATATCCACACAAGGGATTTCAACATCTTTCTAGTTGGCATCCGGAATACTCAATATTTTCCCAAACTCTGGTCTGTCGGTTGAATCCTTGCTTACCAAGTGATGTGTATCAAAGAGATGATTATAGAAGTCATCAATCATGTCAGCCAATCATGAATGATCCCTTAAGAAACTTGATTACCATCAATATCTTATCCGGATTAAGGTTTGAAGCTCTGCCGATTAGTTCTTCCTTAGTCTACTCTGTCAAACAAGAACCCAACACTTAGGTGTTCATATCTTTTCACTCTTACATCACTGGAGACTCAATCTCTGGAATATATTAGTCATGGTACTCCTCTTGACTTCCCCAAGTCCACACTTTACTAAGATACTTCCTCTGAGAGATTCGGACCTGATTGTCAGACCTTGCTACATGCTCTGTTCTTGGTTACTGGACCAAAATACTCTTCAATCTGACTTCTGGTATAGACACACCATGTCCTGTGGATGTGTGGGATGGTCTTTGTTGCCATCAATGACAACAATTATGAAGCCACGCAGTGTATCTTGCCAACAATCTCCCCCTTTGGCATTAATGGCAACACTTAGTGAAAAATGGTTGGCATTAATGGCAACACTTAGTAAAAAATGGCTAAGTGTCACACTACATTCCCCCTTGGCTAATGCTCTGATCTAATGTACACTTTTCTAGAGCTCCCCCTTAGCTAGATTCCACATTTTTCACTGCTCCTCACTCCCTCTTTGACATAAATGGCAAAGGTTAGGATCTGTATACCAAAATTTCCAAAAACAATCTATACTTGGCCGCATAAATATATATACATAACATACTTACATATACTGAAGTATATCTGCAAAAGTTGTCTTCAACTGGACAAATTTTGTTGCCCAACTCTGCTTCATCCTATCCAAAATTGAGATGTGACCACTCAACAGGAATGCAAAAGCTTCCACCCTCTTCAGATCTGCTGGATCACTGGTCCGAGCTGTGGTCTGAGCATCTATTACGGCCTCATGCATGACCTCTAATTTAGGGATAATTATCCCTCTAAGTTCACTTAACCTGCTTATTCTATTTTTCTTCTCCTTCTCAAGATTCTTTATTTCATTTATGACTGCAATAGTCTAACACTCTTGATTTATTAAGGAAGAGGTGAGAGGATCAAAACTTTGAGATAAACTTGATAGTTTGCTCTCTTGTTCTTCCACCTTCTTGGTGATGTCTGCTGTTACGGTGGACCAAGATAGACAGAATTTGTATAGATCTCCACCATCTTTAAGAGAATTCTCTAGGCTCTTTATTCCAATATCCAAATTTCTCCTATCATTTGTTATTAGCCCTTGTACTTCAGAGAATCTTTTTCCCAAAATCTCCTTCTGGACCTTTTCTTCAGCTGACTTCTCTAAGGAATCAAAATGTGTATTAACAAAATTTACAAGAGATTTTAGATTACTGGATGAGGAGGTCGAGAGATCCTTCTGGAAGGATGGCATGATCTTCTCCAATACACCAGATGCAATTTCTATTAGCTCACAATCTTCCATGTGAGACTTTAGAAGTTTTTCTTTTGCAAGGATGCTATCTTCATGGTTTGAACTGGGGAGAGAGAATCAAAATTGAATGGTCCTTGAAGTAGCTCCGGTTCATCCAATTTCATCATTTCTTTTGACAAGAAGTCCTTAACAGCTTCTATAGTGTCTCTTGCCAGAGACAAAGTTTCCTTTCCTTATGCAGCCTCAACACTGTCACTTGTGGTCTTTTCTATTTGACTTTCTTCTCTTCCCTTCACTTCTTCTCCTTGATTGATGCTCTCTTCTTTTCTTTCTTTTCCTTCAATTCCAGAGTCTGCAGGGGGATCTGGAAGAGAGGTGTGTACTTCTCCATGAACTTCCTCTTTCGGAACAGAGGAATCTAAGTCCTTAGCTTTCTCTATACTTGTCTCCTTTGTCTCTTCTGCAACTGTCTCAGTAAATTCTCCTTTGTCATCCATGGCAGAGGGTTCATCACCTAAGTCCTCTATAATGGGAAGATTGAATCTTTTAAAAACATTCTGGAGGATTTCTTCTGCTTCTTTAGCCACTTGATCAGTCTCTTCGAG
Source organism: Cunninghamia lanceolata (assembly GCA_027924645.1). NCBI lineage: Eukaryota > Viridiplantae > Streptophyta > Pinopsida > Cupressales > Cupressaceae > Cunninghamia > Cunninghamia lanceolata. The sequence continues at coordinate 14,266,884 of BSBN01000306.1, read as the reverse complement.
CATAAGCTTATTCATTCTGGCTTTGCTCCAGAACTCATCCTTGCAATCCTTGAAGATCATGTTCTTTTGTTGATGAGTGATGGAAGGATAGAGTTGGATAACAATCTATTCCCAGATTTCTAAGTCTTTTGCCATGGCATTGTTCTTTCTCATTTCAAGTTCTTTTTCTAAACTTTTGGGAATCAAAGATATAATTTCAATGAATGCTTTGTTATAGATGTTTAGATACCTGACTGTAGTTTCTTGCAGGATCTTCTGATCAGCTTCACTATAATTATCATAAAATTCAATCATTGGTTTCAGGTTCCCGTCCACAGTGACTGATTTGATGATATCATCAATGCAGAGAGTAGGCTTTTCAACAGATTCTTTTGCCTTTTCTTCCTTGCCTTGATAGGTAGAGGGTTCAGCGGATGTTTTCTTCTTCTTCTTCATTTTCATGACTTCCTCATCAGTTTCAGTTTTTTCATCATCCTTCTGACTTGTATAGGATCTTGATGCCTTTTTCTTTGTCCTCTTCTCTCCCTTTTCGGATGTCTGGGCTTCCAGTTTTGATGCCTTTTGGCTCTTAGTGGTGGCAGGTGCAGAGCTGTTGGAAGATCTGGTCTGGGAAGGGGCTTGCACTGGATCACTTTCCTTCTCTGCACCTTGTTTCTCTTTCTCTGCCTTTTCTAGTTTTTCTCTATTTGCATCAAGTGCTTCTTTTGAAATGCCATACCTTTTGGCAACATCCTCTACTTCTTTTCTCACTTTTCTTTTCATCTCCGGTTGTCTTAGCTCTACATGAATCTTTACATTCAACTCTTCAAAGGTTCAAACCTTTTTGCCTCAAGGTCCTTGGGCTGACTCAACAGGTGTTGAATATGCAGCTCTAGAATTTTCTCATCAACTTCATACCCCATTGGCATGATCCACACTATCCTTTGCTCCACTGCCTCCATTAGGCATTGATCAGTTTCTACCATAAAGCATATTGTATCCTTATACTTTTCATCTAGAGATTGGGGTATTCTCTCTCTAGCTTGCATCATACTCTGAAAGTTCTTGAAGTAGCCCCAGAGTGCTATATTATGTGCCTTGGCATCACCAATTCCATTCAAATAATCTCTGATTTGTATGGCTACTAGTCTGTCATTTTGCCATATCTAGCCACTAGATCTGGGAAGTTCATTCATAAAGTAAAAGAACAAACATAGTATTAGCCCACCATATTTGAATGAGTTCTTCTTGTCCTTCTTGATCTTTTGTAGGTTTTCCAATAGTTGGCTTAGAAGAAGCTCACAAAGATCATAATCTGCATTTTCCCTTAACATCTAATAGGCAGCATAGATTACAGTTCTGGATATAGAATTCTCCCTGCTAGAGTGATATATCTTATAGCTAGTTATCATGGATGCAAACTTGATATCTGGATCAATGATATCTTCAATTGTCATTGCTCTCTTGTCAAATTTTGATCTTGTTGCCCACTCACTATCTGATTCTTGATGGATTTGAGAGCAGGTAACCCACCAGATGAGTGTAACTACCCTAATGGCATCCTTGGTTATCTTGAATGGCCTTATTAACCACATAAGTTGTCATGCATTCTACTCAGAACATACCAGACCCATTCATCTTCTGCAAAATAGGGGAAATGGATGCACTGTCCAAAATGCTTGTCCCAGATAGCCTTGTACTGAGGTTTGAGTTCAAAAGAATCATCTATTAACTAATTATGATAGATATCTATTAGCTTGGATTCCCCCAATTCCTCAATCTTTGCATGAATATATGCCCTAACATCTTCTACATGCAAAACCCCATGCTCACAAAGACGCCTAGGGGATCAACTTCTAGGGATTTGTAGGGATGTTTCTTGAATTTAGGATGCGGCCTATCAGTGATCTTCACAATATTTAGAGTAGCCATCTTTCAAAAGATTCAGAGAGAGGTTTTCAAGAGCAAAAAATACCTTTTACGCTTCTAGGGTTCACGATATGAGCCGGATCAGATTGCTGGAAGAATTGACTTCTGCAGTTGATCTTTGAGGGGCTAGAGACAATTTCGTTGCAGAGCTCCTTTTCTCTTTTTCTCAAATGCAAATGTACAAATGATGAACAAAAGAACCCTTTTATTTCTACGCAAACCCTAATTCCATTTTGCAATAAATGCACAACTTAGGTTATTCTGGTTGCCTTGTTTTCCTTGTTTCTGAGAGAGATCTTTCTGGATCACTGAGATGCACTTAGAGTTATTCTTGGTGAATATTAGCAATCTATTTACCTTTCTCCAATCATTCCATTTATCCACAGATCAAGATACCTCAATTTGAATCATACTGGATCTAACTGTGAAAATCTTGTTCTTACCGGATGACTGTTAAACCAGATCAATCTTGGTAGATTAACCTCTTCTAAATTTCTTGTGGATCTTCCATATCTTTACCAAGGCTTATTTAGATGTTTCTTTGAGAACCCTTTAATCTGCAACTTTCCATGTGCCAATTTTAGGCACTAATTGATTGGCTAGGGGAACTTGTTTTCTTTTGTGACTCCCCCTGAGCCAGAGCTCATCTATTTAGTTTTCGAAAGGAATATCAGCACTAGATTCTAGTGCGGATCCATCCTCAACAATTTATATACTCCTCTTCACCCAAATCATGTTCATCTCCCTTTGAATTTCATCCACATTCACTTTTCCTTTTCCTTTGTCTTGGTTTTGATTATGATGCACCGGACCCTTTTTGTCTTGATTCTTACTTCTGTAAAATTTAGCAATATGACCGGGTCTATTGTAATTGTAGCAAACAACATTTCTTTGCGTATTTGATTGATATCCTCTTGATCTACATTGATTAGCCATATGTCCCATTCTATTGCATGCAAAGCATCTACCATTGAATGAATTGTTTATTTGCATATTTCTACACTCATGAGATTTGTGACCATACCTTTTGCAATTAAAACACTGTCCAGAGAAGGATGAATTAGTCTGATTCATTCTTCTTCTACACTAATTTGCTTTATGACCAAAGTTATTGTAATTGTGGCAGTATCCATTGAAGGATGGATATCTTTGAGCATTTGGTTGCCTTACCGGAGGTCTTCTAAGCCTGTTTCTTGGATTTCCTGATCCAGAGTTCTTCTAATTGGATCTGGAGCTTTCACCTTTCTCATACCCCAAGCCGTGCTTGTCATCTACCCTCTTTTGGATTTCAAGAAGAACTTCAAGCTGAGCAGAGCTTATCTTGAATTTCTCTTTATATTCATTTGTTGTTTGAAGATCCCTTTTTAGAGTGACAATCTGATTCTCAAGTTGTTCTTCATTATCTCTAGCTTCTTCAAGATCAGATTCCAAATGCCTGATTATTCTATCCATTTTGTGGCAGTCTTCTAACTTCTCCTTGAGAGATTGTTTTAGATTATCTTCAGTCTTTCTTTTCTCTTCAATTTCTTGGGTAAATTTCATAACCCCTGATTCCATTTCATGTCTTACCATAATGACCTCTTTTGATAGCTTCTCACATAATTTGTTCTTCTCATTCAGATCTTCATTAGTATCATTGGCTTCACTTTGACTTGCTAATTGCTGAAGTTCTCTTTTTCATAGAGATACTCAATTTCTCCTTTAGTTCATTTATGAAATCATCAGCTTGTTTGAGTCTTTCCCTCAAGTTATTGACTTCAGAGTGAGATTGCTCAAGATCATCAAGGGCAGACTGAAGTTGTTCCCTCATACCATACATATCCATTGGAATTCCCAGATCTTCCTCAAACTATTAGGTTCTGTTTGGAGGAACTTAGCTCTGATACCAATTGTTGATAACTGAGAGGGGGTGAATCAATTATCTTAATTAATTTAACTTTCTGTTCTTCTTTAATAACTAGTGCAGCATCAAAACAAATAAGCACCCATAACCATGAAAGCAGAAACAAAATCAGTACACATGACACAATGATTTTGACGTGGAAAACCCTGTTAAGGGAAAAACCACGAGGTGACTAACCCAAGATTGTATTCTCTATTAAAAGAATAGAAGTACAAAATGGCACTTGCCAATTAGGGCTCACTGCCTAAGCACACTGATCACAAGAGGCTCACTGCCTATAAGAGACTCACTGTCTACAAGGTACAAAGAAAGTAACAAGATACTTGAACTGATGAGAAGCATCCACATATGCTGAGGTTCAGTTCTGGTTAGGCTCAATACACTGATCTACTACACTTCATTCTTCCTCTTCTTTGGTGATGCTATCCTGTCACATACCGGACATGTATTATTGCTTCCACACTACTCTCTGCTTTTCTTCGCACTTCATAATACACCACACACACCTTCTCATCGAAATCCATCTGGTATATATATATCCACACAAGGGATTTCAACATCTTTCTAGTTGGCATCTGGAATACTCAATATTTCCCAAACTCTGGTCTGTCAGCTGAATCCTTGCTTACCAAGTGATGCATATCAAAGAGATGCTTATAGAAGTCATCAATCATGTCAGCCAATCATGAATGATCCCTTAAGAAACTTGATTACCATCAATATCTTATCCGGATTAAGGTTTGAAGCTCTGCCGGTCAGTTCTTCCTTAGTCTACTCTGTCAAACAGGAACCCAACACTTAGGTGTTCATATCTTTTCACTGTTACATCACTGGAGACTCAATCTTTGGAATATATTAGTCATGGTACTCCTCTTGACTTCCCCAAGTCCGTACTTTACTGAGATACTTCCTCTGAGAGATCTGGACTTGATTGTCAGACCTTGCTGCATGCTCTATTCTTGATCACCGGACCAAAATACTCTTCAATCTGACTTCTGGTATAGACACACCATGTCCTGCAGATGTGTGGGATGGACTTTGTTGCCATCGATGACAACAATTATGAAAAATTATCCAAGAATGAGGGTTCCAGAATTAGGAGTAAGTGTTGACCCAGCCCAGGTGAAAGATTTTACTGATGATATATTTGACACCCACATGCAGAAAAATATTAAAACTCTCAGAGAAGGAGCTCACCAAAGATGCCTCCTCCGAGTGTCGAAGGGACAATGGGACACTTTTGGGATGAGGATCTGGACTTCTCAATTGGCGCAGTTTCTGGTACCTAATGTGCACCCGTGCCCTAAGTTGGTTGAGTTACATGTAGAGTTGTTACACTCTCCATCACAGACCATTCAACAAGGCCCATTCATGATACAAATCACCCCTAAAACAATTAGGGACATGTTGGCTCTGCAATATAATAGAATGACCACTTTTCAAATGTCTCTAAGTTGCAAGGCACCTGGGCAAATGTCCATGATAAGGTGAGGTTTCTAAACACTGAAATGCATCTGGGAGAGGACAATACACAGTTGCCTGCATTACCCACTGGTCATGCTCAATTCGGTCCCAACATCCAAGATGCTCTCGCTATCTTGGCCTTTATCTTCGGCCAGAATGAAGACTCTATAGTTCATGACTGGCAGATGGCTGTTATTTTCAGATTGAAAGCCATTGACAAGTCCCAAGAATACTAGCTAGATTTCTCGGAGCAAATTGCAGCGGCGATGATTGACCAGCTCGCTAATTTCAAAACCAAGCGCATTTTCAGGTATTCTGCATATTTGTTCCATCTAATGTTATACCAGAATGTTAGCCTATTCAATCAGTATATGCCTTTGAATATGTATGACCCTGAATCTAATGGTAATAGGACCATTCCTGTGTCTACATGGACTCATGTGTTATCTGATACATCTGATCCCTATGATTTTTTTGAGTTCTTTGTTGCCCCTACTTTTAACCAATTAAGCCCTGAGCCTGTAGAGCATAGAATGACATAGAGCATTAGGGGTCTCCTAACAAATTACCCAATACCTTGTGACTATTTCTTTGGAGCTTACACTACAATAATCAAAGTCCACGGTTTTAGTGGGGAGCCTGTTTTACTACCCAAAGTCTTGACCCCCAGGGTCACATTTTTAGAGGTTGCTCGTCAAGTGTCTATTTTAGATGATGATTATGGCCACAAGAAAAGAAAGAAGAAGATGTATGATTTTCCCTAGACTAGATGGAAAATGTCAATTAAAGTTAGGGGAATAGAGAACCTCTTATTGAGGAAATTCGCTGCCTATGGTTTCCTAATCATAGAGGATAAATGGAAATACGACCCTGATAGTTTCTTGGCTTCTTGGATTTTAAGTAATAAAGTTTTTGCTAAAGTTGTCCATGAGGGACACCCATTTTGGGAGGACAGAAGGCACCCAAAAGAAGATAACCCAAACCTTTATGTGGAATTAACTGATCTTCCTTATGAGGGCCCTAGGGTCTGGGAGACTTTTTATGTCAAAGAAAAAGAGTATGATCCTAAAATAAAAATGACTTAGGGTTTGAGGAGAACATTAAAAAGCAAAGACTGAAGCATAGAGAAAATTGAGTCCTATTGGAAATACCGACAAGAAATCTCTGAGATTACCCATACATTTGGAGATGTAGACACAGATGAGACATGGAAGTCAATATGGGATGAATGGCATCCATCTCCAGCTTCAAGCCCTGATATAAGCAGAATTTAGAAGGGTGGTGAAGGGACAACTGGAGAAACAGAGGAGGATACTGGAGCCCAAGAAACCAGAGAAGCATCTTCAGCTGACCCTAGATCTCCATGGCCTCAATCCCTTAGTATCCTTGAAAAACAAAAAGGAATTTTGTCATCACCATCTCTTGGGACCCATACAACTTCGGCATCTAGGGGTTCCAGAATGCCCCCTTTGCAACAACCAGTGGTTGTAAATATTGAAGATGAAGAAACAAAGGAGACAACAAAGAGACTTTTGAAGACAAGAAGACTGAATATTGAAGAAGAGGAGCAGTCTCCAATCATCTCACCAACCATTCAAGTAAGCACTGCTTCTCTCTTTTCTCCTACCTCTCTTTCTTCTCATTTAGGAATGGCACCCCAAAGTCCCCATGTTTCTACATCTCCTGCTACTTCTGCTATGCTATCACAAACCTTTTCTCCACATGATAGTGCACTGGCCATGTCTTCACAAGCCATAACCTTACCGTTGTTTTCACCATATGTGCCCAAGCAAGTCCCACCCCAAAATCCCCCTAGCCAACAACTATTTGCTATTCCTTATGGTCTGCCTCAAGGTCACCCCTTTGCTGGAGGATATATTGCATCTCCTCCTACCTTCTAGGCATAAGCAGATACAACAAGAAAGGCCAGAGAGGCTAGAATAGAAAAGAAGAGAAAGAAAGAGAGCAAAAGCCCTATAGTGGCTCATATGAAATCTCTCTTTGACCCTATTCAATAGTCTTTGACTATGACACATTTGTCCCCAAATGTGGTAAAGCCAAATGAGCAAATGCAACCACAAGATTATGCAATGAATGCAGTGGCCATGGATATGTCTCTCTTAAGGCCATAGGATTCGGTTGAGCTACTGAATGAGACTGCAATTGCGGTTGCAATAGACTACTTGAAAGTGTCCAAGAAGCTGCAGAAGGTGGAGGCTGATTTGGCTCAGGAAAAGGTGAATAGTAGTAATCTCACCTAGGAAATATAGTCTAAAATAAATGAGATTGATAATTTGAACAAACAATTGCAGACCACTATTTCTTTGCAAATTCATCAGGCTATACAGGCTCAAGTTGCTTCTCTAAAGACTGAGTTGGCACAAGAAAAAGTTGTTCTCACTATTTTAAGACAAGAGAAGGCTACTATAGAAAAAAGATATCAGGACAAATTGAAAGAAACAACATAGTTGCAATAGAAATTATTGAGGGAACAAAATGCCAATAGTGTAGCTCAAGAACAATTCATGGCTAAGCAACAGAGAATGAAACAACTAACAATTGAGTTAGCTAATAGACCACAGAATAGGAGTTCTAAATCTGGTAAAAGAGTTGTATGTTTCAGTATGGAAGAGAATCTCCAAGGAGATTATACAACTGAAGCCATCTTTGACCTTTCTATTAAATGCTTAGTAGCTCTGTGAGAAAGTGGAATCTTCTGTGCAAGCCACTTTATCTACTATTTCACTAAGGGTTTCTGACTCTCAGCTTTTGTTGAAAAAGTTGTATGACACAACAGATGAGGCATTATCAGCAGTGGGTATTGATGATAGGATGATTACTGCTAAGAAGGTCAATGAAGTTGAGTTACAATTCTGCAGCTATAAATTGTCTAGATCTCTTAGATATTGTGAAGGAAGGAGTAAAAAATATGAAGAAACATATTCAAGATTTGGTAGAACTGGGACTTCCTTCACCTTTCCCAGATGGTAATACAATATTGATGATAGATGATATCAAGGCCCTTCTTTTGACAAAACAGAATGATCAGACAATTTTCCAAGGTCTGAGTGATTCATCAACAGTGGGGGAAGTTGAAGCTGTGTTGATACCTATGGCCTAGCTAGAGTTTCAATTGAAAGCTGTGGTATAGATTTTGTAATAATTCTCCCATAAAGATATAATCAATCTTGATTTTTCTTTTCAAGATTTGCAGAGTAGGCAGGGGCTGTCAAATTTAGAATGGTCTGTATATCAGATGGTGTTGCAAAATCTATAATTCAAGTTTTCATTTCAATAGCAGTATCTTTTTGACAGTTTTGGGTTCCTTCAGAGCAGGCTCAAAAATCCTAATGGTCACCAAGAACTGTAGAGTAACTCTACATTTTGTTTCAGTTTCAATAGTGTTGCAATAGATGTTACAGTGGCTTATTATATTTGTGTCTCTGTGTTTTTGTGCACGGGTCGCACCAAGTGTCGAAGCTACAACAAAGGAACAAACATCAAGTTTTATGCGGAAGTTGCCGCGTGTTACTTTCTTTTGTTGCAGAGTGCACCATGTATTGGGTAACATCTTTTGTTACAGTTTTATAGTGTTGCGGGCTTTGCCACGTGTTGATAGCGGAGGCAATTTCAAAAAGTTTCTTTTGTTGCTATATGCTTGCAGAAGTTGCCACGTGTCCTTCTTGAGCTTTATGCAGATGATGTCGTGTGTCTCTCTTTTTAGAATATATATTGATATCGGCATATATATGGTGAGCCACAGTTTAAAGATAGTTTCAAGCTTGCGGGAGGCACCACATGGTGATAGCAGAGAAAGGTTTTCTTTATTTGTAATGTTCTTGGAGTGAAGGCATTTTGATTCACAGTTGTAGTGGAACGTGCCAAGTGTCAACCTCTGAAGGATCCTTCAAAAGTTTCATAAGTTTCAACTAAGTTGCAGAAGTTGCTGCATGTCTAGTTTGTTTTCTCACGGAGGGCGCCATCTATCCCAGTTATTTTCATGTGTGGGTAATAAGTAATGAATGCAGTGGGTCCCATTGATATTGTGTCTTAGTTTCTAAGTAAGTGGGTGGTGACAGATGTCATAGCGCTAAGGCGCCCAAGTATAAAGATAGTTTTTTAAGCGCTCAGCAAAGCAAGACATGTATCATTTTCAAGGCAATGTGGAGTGCGACAAGTGACTATTTCTTGTGACTTTCTTTGAAAGTAAAAGAGTTTCTAAGTATATGCGAATGCTGCCATGTGTCACAATTTATTTTGAGAAATGAGCCTACAGGTGTCGCCATGTGTCTTAACCTTGATACAGTTAGAGTGGCACATATAACTATGCCACAGCCAATAAGCACACAAGAAGGATAGCAGTTGCAGATTCAAAAGATCATAACTGTCATGGACTTTCAGTAATCTTCAGTTCTATTTGGCCATTGAAGATTCAGGTTGTTACAGGAAATCTTGGGTCAGGTTCGTGGTTATAAATATGTAGAAATTGTATAGATAGGAATGGAATTTGGACAAGAGATCAAATTTTGACAAGTTTTATCAAGAATTTAGAGATTTTGTTGTGACCAATTTATGTCATTTTACCTTAATATTGTTGTTTTGATAAGAAGGTTAATATAGCTATGCATGTTTCTGTGCCTTTTATGTTGCCAAAAGATTAATGAGAAAACTCTATTCTGTGCCTTGGTTGATATTATATGTGTCTTTGCAAAGTTCTCTGGTTATAAGCCTTTGACAGTATCCATTTATATCTGTTTATATTGATCATGCAGTATCTGCTCTTTAATATAACGGTATCTTAAGAATTGGTTCACTATGCTAAAATTGAAGGAATACTTTTCACTTATGCGCATCGCCATAATTTAGATTTGCTTATTGTATCTGTAATCCTATTTATCTCTTTCCCTTTACTCAAAACCCAATTGAAATAGGAAGAGCCAGATTCTTTAAAATCTGGAGGTTGTTTCAAGTAGCAAGTCCCACATTCTTGAAACTTCCCATGTTGGTGTTGGAACCTCCACAATTTTATACACCAACAGTTATAACGCAAGTGTGTTTTGAAAAGAATGGAAAATTTATGTGCTTTCATGCATGGAAACTTATAAGTTTTATAAGTGTTTTTAGTGTTTTAATTGTTTAAAGAGGGGAGGGAGAGAAATCAAGATAGAGACTACTTTTGACATGCGACCCAAAACCCTAAACCCAAGAAACTCTAAACCTCTATCTCCCTATCTCTACCTAATCTCCATATCTTTATCATCCCTCTACCTCTCAATCTCTCTCCCTGTGTCTCTAGCCATGTCCCTTACTCTCTATATCCCTATCTCTCCCATCAATCTCCTCTATATCTCCCTATCGGTCCTCTCTCTAAACCCTAAACTCTAAACCTCTAAACCTTAACCCCTAACCCCTAAACCCTAAACTCCAAATCCCTAAACCCTAAACCCTAAACTAAAACAACCCTAAACCTCTATCTCCCTATCTCTCCCCTATCTTCCTATCTCTATCATCCGTCTACCTCTCAATCTCTCTCCTTATGACTCTGGCCATGTCCCTCACTCTCTATTTCCCTATCTCTCCCCTCAATCTTCTCTCTATCTACCTATTGGTCCTCTGTCTACACCCTAACCCCTAAAACATAAACCCTAAACTCTAAATAATGCCCCTAAACCCTAAACCTAAGCAACCCTAAACCCCTATCTCCATATCTCTCCCTATCTCTATCATCCCTCTACCTCTCAATCTCTTCCCCTAGTTCCTCTAAGCCCTAAACCCTAAACCAGAGCAACCCTAAACCCCAAACCCCTAAACCCTAAACCCAAGCAACCCTAAAACTCTATCTCCCTATGTCTACCCTATCTCCCTCTCTCTCTCTCAAAAACCCCAAAACCCTAACCCTTAAACCCGAGCAAACTTAAACCTCTATCTAGATCTCTCCCTAATCTCCCTATCTCTATCGTCCCTCTACCTCTCAATCTCTCTCCCATCTCTCTGGACATCTCACTTACTCTCTATCTCCCTATATCTCCCCTCTGTCTCTCCATATTTGTCTCTTCTCTCTCTCTACCTATCTATCTCTCCCTATCTCCCTATCTCTTGCCTCTCTCTCCCCTATCATTCCTTTATCTCCCTATCTCTCCCTCTCCCTTATTGATGAAGGAACTGAAAACAAGAAAAATAGGAATCTTTTTCTATCTCTCTCTCTCCCTCTCTCTCCCCTCCATCTCCACCCTCTCTCCCTCTTCCTCCCTCTCCCTCTCCCTTATTTACAAAGAACATGGAAACAAGAAAACTAGGACATGCAAAGAGGGATGAGGATATAAATTGGGAGGATGAAATAGAAACAAGATAAAATAAAAGTTCATTGGATGGGAATAATGATGAGAGGAGAGGTGGAAAATAGTCAAATAGGGAAAATTTGGTGGGATCTAAAGGGAAATTGGAAATGAAAAGGAAAACTAGGAAAGCTAGAAAAAGGGATCTAAAGTAACATATTTTATCAAAGCATAACGTGACTGTGTTATAATGCGCTTGCATTATGCTTTGCCTTGGTAAGTTCCAAGCCTTTGGCTTGGATTTTCCTTGGGCTTCCAACCCAAAGGTTTGGAATGTGTTTAGGTCATCCAAGGACATGTTTTTCTAGATTATAAAAAAATTCATATAATCTAGAGCGTGCTCCCCATTAGGATTACACTTTTTTCAATGAAAAGATGAAAAAAATACCACCATAATCTTAAGCTCTCTATTAGCTATCTAAACATATAAGTTTTTTCACATTTTGAGTATGTTAAGGATTTCATCTTTAATTTCTTTTGTTAGTGTATCCATTTTTTGTCAAAAAATAGTGTATGGTATTTTTGACTTTTTTTTAACTATTCATCAAAATTTCAAATAAATTACATTTTTAGAAACTAGACTCCATTCTACACGTATTAAAAAAAATTCAATTTTTGATTAGTTTTCAAAAATTTTAGGGGGGAGCATGCTCAATTTTCTATTTTTTAGGATGTGTCCACTTTGAAAATTAGTAAAAAATCAATTATTCATGAAAAAATTATTAGAAAAATCAGGGATAAACTACATGGTATTAGCTAGTTTCTTACTGAAGCGAATTTTGAAATACTAAAAAAAGTTAACATTTTAGGGGGAGCACACCAAATGCTATGTTATGTTTTTTTCAGAAAAACAGGACCAATTTGTGTGATCCCCCTTTTTGAACCCGTTAATCTCAACCATTTTTGAAAAACAAATTGTAGTTTAGAAACTAGATTCAGAGCAATACGACAATTTTTTTGTTGTATCTTCAAATTTTGAGTGTAACTATCTTCAATTTCTCATCCAACATTAGTCTTTCCTGATTTCGGAAAAAAGTGGCATCTTAGGACCTCCTTTTGGTCCCTCATCTTTGTGCACTTACCCTTAGAGGGAAGGAAAGATATAGAGAGATAGAGATATAGAGTTAGGGAGGGAGATATAGAAAGAGGTAGGGGGAGAGGGAGAGATAGAGATAGAGAGATAGAGAGGAAGAGGGAGATGGAGAGGGAGAGAGATGGGGAGAGATAGAAAGAGATAGAGCCCAAGAGATGGAGAGATAGAGTTAGAGACAGGGAAAATATAGAAAGTGGGGTAGATAGAGAGATGGAGAGGGAGAGGAAGAGAGATAAAGAGATAGAGAGAGATAGGAGATAGGAGATAGAGAGGGAGAGGGAGAGATAAAGGGAGAGAGACAGGGGGAGGGAGATGAGATAGAGAGATAGAGAGAAAGAGAGAAAGGGAGGGAGAGAGAGAGAGAGAGGAAGAGAGAAATATATAAAGAGATAGCAAGAGATAAAGAAAGAGATGGAGGAGGAAAGAGACGTATAGAGATAGTGAGAGAGAAATATAAAGAGACAGAGAGATAGAGAATAAGAGAGAGAGATAGAAGGAGGGGGAGAGAGATAGAGAGGGAGGGAGAGAGAGAGAGATATGAAGATAAAGGGAGAGAGGGAGGGAGAGAGAGATAGTTCGATAAAGAGAGAGGAGGTAGGGAGAGAGAGAGAGAGCTTGATAGAGAGAGAGAGAGGGAGAGAGAAATAGATAGAGATATAGATATAGATCTAGGAAGAGAAATAGGGAGAGATAAAGAGATAGAGAGTGGGCATGAGAGAGATAGAGATAGAGAGAGTGGGGGTAGAGATAGATATAGAGAGAGGATAGAGAGATAGAGATGGAGAGAGGGAGAAATGGAGAGATAGAGAAAGGGGAGAGATAGAGAGGGAGAGGGAGAGATATAGAGACAAGGGGATAGAGATAGAAGAGATAGAGGGAGAGATAGAGAGATAGCATTAGAGAGGGAAAGATACAGTGAGATAGGTATATAGAGTTAGAGAGAGGGAGACTAGAAAGAGGTAGGGAGAGAGGAGGAATTAGAGAGATAGAGAAGTAGACATAGAAAAAGGTAGGGGGAGAGGAAGAAATAGAGAGAGATAAAGAGAGGGAGACATAGAGAGATAGAGAGAGGGGTACATAAAGTGATAGAGCTCGACAAAGACATAGAGAGGGAGAGGGAGCATGGGAGAGATAGAAAGAGATAGAGATAGAGAGAGGGAGACATAGAGAGTGAGAGGGAGAGGGAGAGAGGGGGAGTGATAGAAAGAGATAGCTTGAGAGAGATGGAAAATATAGAAAGTGGGGCACACACACACATAGAGAGAGAGAGAGTCCCTGTGCCTTTAAATCTTGATGCATGTTGTTGAACCCTTGAATTTGGCTAAGTCTAAAACCTTAAAAATTTGACTAAGTTTGAAATCTGAGGCATCCTCCAAATTCTAGAATCTATAATTTAATTCGTATGGATCTAAAACCACTCTCAAACATCCTGTTAGTATATACATAAAATATAACTTAAAGTATAAGAAAGGTAAATAGTAAAAGGTAAATACCAACTTATACTATGTATACCCCTAGTCTCTTCCTACAGTGAAGGAACTTCAAGGATTCCCATTTTAACTACATTAAAATCCCAGGCGCATCTAGGCTCGGTAACTACTGAGCCATAATGTGAGCACGTTATAATGCAAATGCATTATAACATACTCACGTTATGGCTTATTTGGATAAAAAAGTGGTTTTCGCTACGTTTTGGTCCCCCATCTTTCTGCACACGCCCACTTCTCTTGTATTTCTACCCAAGCATCAAGATTGAATGTAATGCTATATATACATGTTTGTAAGATATAATTTAGTTGTTGTTCATTGAGCCAATTGTTGAATTTAAGTGTCTCAAGTAGGTTCTAGGGTATCAAATGTTGAATGTCTAGCTCTATAAATGATGAAGCATGTTTATAGATCAGGGGAAGGGTAGTCTAGTAAGGTTTTGTCTATAAATTTATGTCTCCAAGATGGGTTACAATATCTTAGGAGGGGCTTTAAACCTAGTTTTTTGTCTCTCACTCGCCACATTTTTTAGCATGATTGTAACAAGATTTGATTAATGTATGACAAGAATTCTAAAGAATTACAAACTCTTTTGTAATGGTCTTTTTTATGTGTGGGGTACTATTGATCTGTAAGAGATAACTGAGTATGTTCATTTGAAGGTCTCCATATCTTTTAGAGTTGTGTATATACAATCTTTGTTTCATTTACTAATTTGAAAACATGTTTTGATCCTCTTTGTAAGATAAGACTTTATCACCTAATGGAATAGGCAGCGATCTAATTGGTGAAGGGCCAAACACCTTTTATTATAATAATCTCTTTTATTAGTTGTAGGAGTAGTTTAAATTTCATCATGCTTGTATGGTTCAATATTGTAAATTGTTTCATATCTTGTGTTGTCCTAAAATTTAAATAGTGTTTGAGGATAATTTTGTATGTTCTCCCTCTTTCCCATGTGTAAGCAATGTTAAGTAGACTCATTTGCTAGGGAAAAATACAACTATTATCTTTTGATGCATGCTAAGAGTGAAATATTATCTACTTATTGGAGATCTTGTAGGTCTTTATGTAGTCAATGCTAACATGAACTTAGTGACAAATCTTGGGGTTCATAGAATTTTAGGTATGGATACTTAAAGGCATGGGGTCTAATTGCTTATTGTATATAATTATCTTGTTGTTGAGACCTCGGTGAACACCCTTTGGCCTTGCAGAGCCTAAACGTGAAGGTGAGTTTACCCACTCACAAGAATTGGTCCATTCATGTCATTATTTGAGCATATGTCCTACCTACCACCTTTGTTGACATATCCCTAGTCTTAGGATTTGGTGTTATTGTTTAGGATTTATGGGCACACATCTATGGGCACCAACATAATGGTCCCTTGTCCCCTTTGACATCTTGGTCTACTCTCAAAGATAGTTGAATCCTTCTTGTGCTTGCAAGAGGCACACATCCCCAATTATAGCCAATGTTGGTACCTATCCCAATGGTTAAAAATTTTATATCTTGTGTTCTCTTTTTTTCCTTGACCTTCCTTCTAGATCTTGCCAAACCTTTTCCCCAAACCCTAAACCCTAAAACATTTTGAATCTTTTATTGCAAGGTGTGACCCTTGGTCTCCTTATTTAGCGCTATGCTGTGGTGGTTTGTGACAAGGGCTTAACCACCTCCCATGCTTGTTAAGTCAAGTGGTTGTATTGGGCATTAAAAGGTCAATCTTTTGGTGCAACGACAGCTAACAATTGGTATCAGAGCTGAGGTCATGGGTTCAAACCCCGCGCTTGCACTGGGGGGATTGTTGCAAGGTGTGACCCTTGGTCTCCTTATTCAGCGCTGCACTATGGTGGTTTGCGACAAGGGCTTAACTGCCTCCCGTGCTTGTTAATTCAAGTGGTTGTATCAGGCATTAAAAGGTTGATCTTTTGGTGCAATGGCAGCTAACATCTTTTCCTTTATTTTTTTGGATTTTTTTGGATTTCCTAGATTTTTCTAGGTTGTCTCTCATGTCCTAGATGTTGTACCCTTACTCCACCCATCACCAATAACTAATTAGGGAATTCTTCAATGGAACTCCTTGGTCATTCTATGCTTTACCTCCCTACATTATTTTTTCATGATCCTAAATTTAAAAAAAAACATGTGTGAAGGTTTTAAGATGAATTTCTAGGCTTGGGTAAAATTTCAAGGTTTCCCTTCCCAACATACCATTTTGAGGTTCCCCTTCCATGCATGCATTTCCTTCAAAGTCCCTTTTCTTGTATCCCTTCATTTAGGGGCATATGGGTTTCCCTTCCTAGGATACCATTTCAAGGTTCCCCTTTCATGCATGCATTTCTTTCAAAGTCCCTTTTTCCCATTTCCCTTTATTTTGGGGGTTCACTTAACTTAACATGCCATTTTGGGGTTTCCCTTCTTGGCATACCATTTTAGGGTATCCCTTTATCACATGCCATTCCTTCAAATCCTAAACCCCCATATTTTAGGTTTTCAGGATGTTTTTTACTTTCACATTTGGCATGTAATTTCTTAAAGCTCATTGTTTGAACAAAAAAACCTACCTATCTACCTACATAATCCAAATGCCATTAATGGTTTCAAATAGACACTATTAAATAGAGGAAGACTTTCAAATTCCTCTCAGTACCTATAGACCCCTTAGATACATAGTTTGTGTATAAAGGCATATGGTTGTTATGCAAGAGGCATGGTTTCAAGTACACAACCATGTGAAGATGATGCAACAGACATGTGAAACCTAAAAATTCATTGACCACTCCTATACTCCTACCCAAGCATTAAAATTCAATTCAATTCTATATATACATGTATGTAAGATGTAATAGTTGTTGTACATTGAGTCAATTATGTATTGTAAGTGTCTCAAGTAGGCTCTAGGTTATCAAATGATGAGTATCTAGCTATTTAAATAATGAAGAATGTTTGTAGATCAGGGAAGGGGTAGTCTAGTAAGGTTTTATCTATAAATTTATGTTTCCATGGCATGCTATAGTATCCCAGGAGGGGATTTGAACCTAGTTGCTATCTCTCACTTGCCATATTTGATGGCATGATTATATCAAGATTTGATTAATATATGACAAGCATTCTAAAGCATTGCAAACTCTTTTGTAATGGTCTTCTTTTGTTGCATGTGGAGTATTGTTGATCTATAAGGGATAACTAAGTATGTTCATTTTGCAATTTTTCTTCTTTTGGGGTTGTGTATATAAAATATTTGTTCCATTTGCTGATTTGTAGACATCTTCTCATCCTCTTTTCAAGCTAAGACTTTGTTGCTTAATAGAATAGACATTCATCTTATTATTGAAAGGCCAAACACCTTTTATTAAAATAATCTCTCTTATTAGTTTTAGGAGTAGTTTAGGTTTCATCATTCCTATATGGTTCAATATTGTAAACTATGTCATATCTTGTGCTATCCTAAAATTGAAACAGTGTTGGAGGATCATGTTGGTATGTTCTCCCTCTTACCCATGTGTATGTAATGTTAAGTGGATTCATTTGCAAGGGAAAAATATAAATATTATCATTTAATGCATTGTAAGAGTGAAATATTATCTACTTATTGGAGGTCTTGTAGGTTTGTATGTAGTCAATGTAGACATAAACATAGTGACAAATCTTTGGGTTCATAAAATTTTAGGTATGGCTACTTAAATTCCTTGTATTTAACTACTTATTTTTCTTTAATTGTCTTATTGTTGAGACCTCAAAGAGCATCCCTCTTGGCCTTGCAGAGCCTAAAGATAAAGGCAAGTTTACCCACTCACAAGAATTGGTCCATTCATGCCACTATTTGAGCATAGGTCTTGCCACCACCTTTGTTGGCATATCCCTAGCCTTAGGATTTGGTTCTACTCTTTAAGATTTGTGGAGATACATGTTTGAGCACAAACAACCATGATGCTCCACAATGTAAAAGGGATAAGCAATGGTAACATAGAAAATGAGTGGGGAGAGTAAGATGCCCCACCCCAAAGAGGTAACACTAGAAGAAAGGTAAGGCAATGAAAGCACAAATAGCATGGGGAAGACATGATTCCTTAATGTAAAGTATGGAAGCTTAAATGGTATGGGGAAGACCTAATGCCCCCAATGTAAATATATGGTAATCGAATATCCAATGTGGAATGGGGAAGATATGGCAATATAAGCTCAAATGAGGAATGGGGAAGTCATAATGCTCCCCAATCTAAATGTGTAATAATATAATGTAGGATCAATCTATAAGCTATAAAAAGTATGATATGACAATGACAAGCAATCATGAGATAGATATTTGGTCTAAGTATGGTAAATGTCATAAGCATAGACATGATAAGATATGAGAACAAACATGAGGATCATAAGAAAAACATCATAGTAAGCATGGAAATATATAATCAAGTATATAATTGAAAGTAACAAAGTAACATCATAAATCCAAGTGGAAAGGTATGGACCATGAAGTCATAAGGAAAATTTAAAGGAAAATAAGCACAAGGATGCACACAATGAAAGAGCATAACAGTAGGTAAATGATCAAGTAGCAAGTAAAACATAGGTCGAGGCAAGGATAAACAAAGCATGGAAATAAAGAAGGCATAAACAAGAATAAGAGAAAATACATAAAGCAAATAAAAAGAGGAAGAAGGCAAATCACTCTCAAGTGCCGAAGGGAGAAGCAAGCATAAAACCCAAAATAGAGCCTAGGAAATAAGCATGTAAGTCACAAGAAACTAGGCATAATATAATCAATTGATCAATTTAATAGTTTAGTTTGTTACATTCTATAAATGTGTCTTTTAGTAAATGGAATCTTGTTAGAGTGGCTCCCTACAAGTCTCAGGCTCTATTGCAACTTGTTAACCAATATTGTTGGGATGGTCTTTTATATAATTAGTCTTACCAAATCAACATTGGGTATCTTTGAAAATACTTGTTAATATTGATAAATTATAATACCTTCAATGTCACTTCCTTTTAATAGAAGAAATAAAAATCTCCTATTGGTGTATAACCTTTAATCCTAGGCGTATACACTTACTTTAGCCATAGTTAGGCATATTTCCACATGTACTTTGCACTTGCCAAAGTAGTTAGTCATTTTGGATAGGTGTCGACTTACATCGACACCTCGCGCTATCTTTGTGGGTGGTTACTCACCACCACTTCATGTAGAGGAGTCCTATCCTCATTTACTGGAGAATCGGTACTCACACTCACCTATTTATATCCACCTCATTTGTGAATATATTAAAGGATTGATTTCATTTGCAATCTCATGCTTGTTTGTCTACTCCATGATCTTGGTGTTTTCTACATGGTATCAAAGCATTGTGGATAGCTTCAAGCCATTTGTTCGATGTGCATCTCAACCCCATTAACATCGAGGTTCAATCTGTGAGTGAGGTATCATTTTTGTTTGGTTTTTATATATTAACCTTCTATTTGTTTATGTGTATGAGAGGAAGGAGAGAAGGTGTTGAATGCCCTTTAAAGGGCTCTATAAAAGCATCACGTTGAAAGCCCTTTGAAGGGCGAGTGAAGAAGGTTTATAAGAGGCGAGGAGGGACCAACCATGGTCTGTGCCATACAGGCCAAATCCTCACCTATCGATGCCTTCACAAGGTGTCTTTGCCCCGTGCCTTCGCCCATACAGGATTGCGACTTGCGGTCTCACCTCTTAGATGCTTGAGTGCCCTCATAATGGTGCATTCAACCACACCATTACCTCGATTCACTACCATTGCAGTGTCCTTAGAGGTGGCCATCATAGGCCCCTTCGAATCACAATTGGATGACTTATGGGAGCGGCCAAAATCAACCTCAAATCACCTCTGTTTTGCCCCTTCATACAATCAGTCCAAAGTTTGACACCTTTTTTGTCTTAGGGCTCTTGAGAGATTGTTTGCATTCAATATAGCCAAGAACAACCATGAGGCTTTGCCACCGAAAATACTTCTCCCATAGCATTTACCCACCTACTCAGATGTGTTGGCACCATCCATTTGGCCCCATGACATGCCGAATGTAAAAATTCAGTCATAATACCTTTCTAGTAGATGAAAATTCAATACTATAAAGGTGTCTCACTTGATACAATATCTTGTAGGGCATCAATTGAGGCTTCCCTTACTACTACTATCAATTGTTAGCACCAAATGTGAAGAAATAAATGAGGGTTTGTCACTAAAACTCATTATGAAATAGTAACATCATTAAAACAAATTAAAACTCATAGTAACATCATTAAAACTCATTAAAACCCGTTATGAAATAGTAAGTAAAGGACATATCATCATGAAATAATCATGAAAACCTACCTTACTTTCCTTCCAAAGGCAACTTCATAAGGATTATGCCTACCTCCATCATACTAAAATCCTGCATGCAAATGTAATTGCACTATTTAGCTAAAAGGAGTAGCTAAACTATAGAAGGTGAAATGAGGATAGCAAAAAAAATAACATACCTTTTTGTCATTCCACTGATTCAATCCAATGAACCACCTGGGTCTACTCTACTCTTTATTGTGTCAAGTATTGCCTCGTGATCAAACTCACGAATCTTCCATGAGGTTGTGTTCAATGGTTTACCCCCATATTTGATCAAATGAATGTTCGATGCCACAACAAGGTTAGAATAAGGAAGAATCTTCCTATGTGTGTCAAAGCCCTCAAACAACCACACTTCATACTTCTTCACTGGGTACCTTCTAAGCCATGTTCTAGTAACAACCACTGATCCTGTAGGGTACTCGATGTTTTCTCCATCTATAACAGGGGAATCTAATTTATTTTTTACCTTAGCACAATGACACAAATAACAATCCATTGTACTTCTTCATTGTCTTCAGCTATAATAATTGCATAAACATGCCCTGCATTAATACGTGCATTCAGTTTGATGAATATAGTCAACAATACAAGAAAAACTACAAAATAAAATGGAATATTGAATTTTATTAAATTTGAATACTAATAATACCTTGTTAAACTAGATCTGAAACATGGTCAAAGTCAACTGATGATTCAATCTCTGTAAGTTGTAGTATTGTTAGTGGTCAATACATGTCAATCGAGCTTAGGCTTATTATACACCAATCATCGACCCACTCCTTTGACTCACAATCATACCAAGCTTCATCTGTACATGAAGAACAAAAGCATACCACCTGCCATGTATGAATACTCCATGAACCCGTGAAAGATGGAGTGCCTCCAATTTGAGAAGAGAATGATGGTGTTCCTTCAACTTGACTTGTGAACGATGGAGTGCCTCCAACTTCAAGATTCAATTTCCTTGTTGAACAGAGGTTTTACATTCATTCCCTTTATGCTACCAATTCCATCTCTCTCTTCACTTGATTAGATGTGTCATGTTCCTCTTCAATTGGCAATGGTGGCATGTCTTCTTGTATGGTTGACAATTTTCTACTTTTGCGAATTCACCTCATTCTTTCTCTTTTCCTCTCATTCTCAGCTTCACACTCTTCTGGTGTTAGAGTCTTTATTCATTTCCTCAGCATGATGATGATTTCTATATCCATCATGAATAAGACATGGATAAATTAGTCCATCTTACTACAAGAGAGTAAAGTAGTCTCATACACAAATCTTAAAATATATAATCATATATAATTAAAGTGAATTTCACATTTTCTTAACATATCTTCTCAAACACGTTTTTCATGATCTCTATGTTAATTTCATATTTTCTTAACATATCTTCTCAAACATGCTTTCTTAGCCTCCCATGGATACACCTACTCAAGAAAAGATGCAAGAAGTCACTAGCACTAAGAAGAGTTATGACAAAGACATTGTGATGGAGCAACCATTCCAAATGGAGACTCACAAGGTAAAACTAGACCTACCTGCATGTTAAAGGACAACCCAAACTCTTATATTGTAGGCGGTGAATTAGTTAGAGTAGCTCATGAAGACAAGTATGAAGTCATCTCAAATCAGCAATATATTGTCAATCAAGGTCATGGGACTAATGATCACGAAGGTAATAAAAGAAAAACCAATGGAATTCATGACAAGGAACACAATGGTTATGTTAGAAGCATAATGAATAATTAGAGTGATGATTGTTCTGATAAATAAGCTAAGTATGGTGTACCCTTGTAAGGACTGAAAGTGTTAAATTATCACAATCAATAAATAAAAATTAGTTAATTGGCAGTAAAGAAGACATTGAGTATGATGGCACACCTAGTCCCAATGACGAGCATGAGTTGAATTGTTTATATGTCACTATTGAGAGCGGAAATGAAGCGGGATTTTATCATTATGTTTGTCTAATACATGACTCCAAACTTGTTGATTTTGACATGATTAGATTAGAAGTGAAATGTGTAATGATAGTCTAGGCCTAGATGTTCTTGTTAACATAGATGAGTGCATGTCGATTGTTGATCTCATATTCTACCATGATCAAACTCTTAAAGTTTCATCTCTTTTGTGTAATACTAACTATGGTGCAATCTTCAAAAGTTAGGAGAATGTCCTTGGTTTGACTAGCAATGATGTGAAAATTGGTCTAAGTGGTAAGACACTAATCAAGACTCCTTGCCTTCAATAGATATGTTTGAAATGTTAAGAGACAAAATACTAACATTAGAAACTAGCTTTATGATATAAGACTTGAAGAAAATCATGGTGCACATGTAAAGAGCATCAATTATAGTTTGAATTAGCTATTCAAGATAGCCAAGAGGTGAAATCATCAAGAAAGGAGTAATTTTAAGGCTAATTATGATAACAGAGTTGTTGGTGATCTTTTGACTAAGTTTTATGATGACAAAAAGACTAAAATATAGAGTTTATTATGGCCTAACTAGTCTGATTTCTTGGAGAAACCTAGAGATGACAGTCCAAAAAATTTAGAGTGTACTTGAAAACAACAAAGTTATCTAGTATAGGTCCAATAAACGAAACTCAAACTAATTTTTTAAAGGTAAATGACCAAGAGGATGATGGTGATAACTCATTACTATATGAGAACCAAATATATCAGATTTGTAGCATCAATAGCACTATATTTTAAATGTTGATACAATTGGTTACATTAGAGATAATGATGATAATACTTTGTTGTAGGGAGGTATTGAAATGGCATAGTTTAAATTGAGAGAGTACAAAAGAGTCTTAAATGTCATGATGTTGTTTCTTAAGGTCATGGTTCACTTCCACATTGACAAGAAGAAGAATCAAGGAAGTGTACTTACAATTTTGACAATGTTTACAATATTTTAATGATTCTAATTCTATGAATGCACATAATGATGACTTTTTAGCTTAGATAGTTCCACTTTTAATGATTGTGAGTGTTCTAAAGAGCATAAAGTGAAGTAAATGAATACATAAAGAACATACAGGTTAGAATTCAAGATTTGAGTTGACCAATCCTTAAAAATTTGGCTTCAAAGTCCTCAAAAATTTGATCTTTTTGGCAAGTTCCTTCGTACTCAATATTGAATTATATATAAGTCTAATAGGATTAGTGAAATTTATGAAAAAAACAAACATATATCATCAAATTCAATCTAAATACATGAAAATTAGCTTTGAAACAATATCAAACATGAAACTTTCAGTTTAAATAATCAATTTTTTTCCAAAAACATGCAGAAGGAGTTCTTCTACATTGAAAAACAAAAAAAGGTGGTGGATTGATCAAACAATGATTCTTAAAATGTTAAACACCATGAAAAAGCATTTTCTTGACTGATAGCATGCATGAAAAGCAAGGAATAATAGACATGTGGGGTCTGAATCATGGATCCCACTTGCTTTTTTCCCATTTTTTTGCTTCCCAAAATGTGCTAGTGTTATAATGTGCCTGTGTTATAATGCGAGTGTGTTTTGAAAAGCATGGAAACTTTATATGCTTTCATGCATGGAAACTTATAAGTTTTATAAGTGTTTTTAGTGTTTTTAGTGTTTAAAGAGGGGAGGGAGAGAGATCAAGATAGAGAGACTTCTTTTGACATGCGACCCTAAACCCTAAACCTGAGCAACCCTAAACCCCTAAACCTTAAACCCAAGAAACCCTAAACCTCTATCTCCCTATCTCTACCTAATATCCATACCTTTATCATCCCTCTACCTCTCAATCTCTCCCCCTGTGTCTCTAGTCATGTCCCTTACTCTCTATCTCCCTATCTCTCCCATCAATCTCCTTTATATCTCCCTATCAGTCCTCTCTCTCTAAACCCTAAACTCTAAACCTCTAAATCTTAACCCCTAACCCATAAACCATAAACACTAAACCCTAAATAATCCCCCTAAACCTTAACCCCTAACCCCTAACCCCTAAACCCTAAACCCTAAACCCGAGCAAGCCTAAAACCTAAATCCCAAAGCCCTAAACCCTACACCCTAAACCCAAGCAACCCTAAACCTCTATCTCCCTATCTCTCCCCTATCTTCCTATCTTTATCATTCCTCTACCTCTCAATCTCTCTCCTTATGACTTTGGTCATGTCCCTCACTCTCTATATCCCTATCTCTCCCCTCTATCTTCTCTATATCTCCCTATTGGTCCTCTCTCTACACCCTAACCCCTAAAACATAAACCCTAAACCCTAAATAATGCCCCTAAATCCTAACCCGTAAACCCTAAACCAGAGCAACCATAAACCCCAAACCCCTAAACCCTAAACCCAAGCAACCCTAAACCTCTATCTCCCTATCTCTACCCTATCTCCCTATCTCTATCTTCTCTCTACCTCTCACTCTCTCTCTCCCTATGTCTCTGGACATGTCCCTCTCTCTCCTTCTCTCCACTTCATGTAGAGAAGTCCTATCCTTGTTTGGTGGAGAATCGGGTACTCACACTCGTCTATTTATATCCGCCTCATTTGTGAATACAATGGGTCAATTTCATTTGCAATCTCGTGCTTATTTGTCTACTCCACGATCATGGTGTTTTCTGCATGGTATTAGAGCATTGTGGATAACTTCAAGCTATTTGTTCGTTGTGCATCTCAACCCCATTAACACCAATGTTCAATCTATGAGTGAGGCATCATTTTTGTATGGTTTTTATATATTAACCTTGTGTTCATTTATGTGTGTGAGAGGAAGGAGAGAAGACATTGAATGCCCTTTGAAGGGCTCTATAGAAGCATCACGTTGAAAGCCCTTTGAAGGGCTAGTGAAGAAGGTTTATAAGAGGCGGGGAGGGACCATCCATGGCCTGTGCCATACAGGCCCGATCCTCACATATCGACGCCTTTACAAGGCATCTTTACCCCGTGCCTTCGCCCATACAGGGTTGCGACCTGCGGTCTCACCTCTTAGATGCTCGAGTGCCCTCATATTGGTGCATTCAGCCACACCATAACCTTGATTCACTTCCATTGCAGTGTCCTCACAGGCAGCCATCATAGGCCCCTT
Organism: Cunninghamia lanceolata; assembly: GCA_027924645.1. Lineage (NCBI taxonomy): Eukaryota > Viridiplantae > Streptophyta > Pinopsida > Cupressales > Cupressaceae > Cunninghamia > Cunninghamia lanceolata. Next base: position 14,241,275 of record BSBN01000306.1, on the reverse strand, counting down.
TGAATCATAGTTGGACGACTTGTGGGAGCAGCCAAAATTGACCTCAAATCACCTCTATTGCACCCCTTCATATGCCCCTTCAACGGCCTCTCAAGTACAACGACGGGTGTCATTTTTAATCTCAGTCACATTGGCACTATTCATATCAAAAGTGTCAAAAATGTTGATGTAAGAAACTCGAGGGGGGTGATGTAAGTAGGGGAAGGGGGTACCATTTCATATCTTCAGCCCTTGGTCACATGGGGTTTTAGCCCCTGGTCGTGTACAGCCCAAGGGAGCTTAAGTTTTCTTCTTTATTTTATTTTTCTCTCACATTTTTGCATGAAAATTAATTTTCTCAAAATTTGAATTTTTTTTCTCATAGAAGGATTTTTTATTATATTGCATAAATCTTGCAACTTCAATAACTTTTACAAATCAACTTGGAATCGACTCATTCTTTTTACAAAAGTACATCTTTTTTCATCGTTGATCGAACTAGCACAAAATCACGTTGCAATTATAAAGTGCCTATTTATGGTCTTTTTGGGTGACCTAAAGCACTCCTATAAAGTGCCAAATTTGGAGGGGAAATACATAATCAAGGGGGGATAGTGTTGTGTCATCATTTTTCACAATGCACTAACTTTATCAAGTGCCACTTTAAGGGGGAAATTAAGCAAAAACACACACTCAACTTATAAAGTGCCACTTTACATAAAGTTCAATTAGGGATCTAACTAATCTGGGTTGCCTAATTGTGTTGATTTCTATTATCTAATCGAACTAACTTATTCTAATCATGGGATATGAAACTCACTCTTCTGTAATCAACCTAAACAAGGGAAACTATAAGTTCTGGTGTGAATGTATCCTAAAACATCTTAGGATCCATAATCTCATACTCCATCTGTACTAACTTGTCCGTGAACCTCGTAAACAATATCAGAAGGTTAAATGGTTTAATCATTGTGATCACACTATTGGATTGATCAGTTTACATATTCCAGATGTTGCTTTGTATGCCATCATGGATATTGACTATCCACATGCATTATGGATCAAAATTTGGGAGATATATGGAGACTCGAATGTTTCTCCATTCCCACATGATCTTGCATTGATCACAACTCACATCCCTAAACATGATACAGAAATAGAATGTTCTAGTGACATAGAAGAAGTCATCACTCCTATTGTTGCTTCATCAAATTCTAGACTCGCTTTGTCGATAGCTTCCAGTGCTTCTTTGTAATAGGGAATCAGTCTTCCTAATATTACTGATTGGGACACATTTCTACTTGACATCACTTGTCTATTTGTAGAGTCTCGCATCGCTGACATGGAAGCACACATTGAGGACATCAGTGTTCTCTTCAATGACAGTTTGATGAAACTGCATCAACGTTGTCCACTTCAGATATTCATGCTCTACATTGTCCTACATATAGTTCTGGATCGTCATCATCCTCATCTATTGCACATGCACCTGATTTGATTATGGCATCCTTTAGCATCGACATGGGGATACCTGAGCACTCTTCAAAGGCATCAGCATGGGCACCATCATCCTTGGATCAGCTTCAGCATGATTCAAGATCTACATACATCTTCTCAAATGGGAAGATATCCTGCATCTTCAGGTGGTTTCTTTTCTTCCCAAGGGAAGGAACATTGTTCAGCATTCTTGGATCTACATCTGCATCCTTTGTCGACTATTCAGCATCACTATAGCATGACATGTGTATTATGGGGGGTTCTCATAGACCTTCTATCATTTTCTCTCCTATGGGGGGAATCTTATATTGTACTTAGTGAAAGAAGTAGTACTTCTTCACCTGTATAATCTATCTTTTTGGAGGATGGTTTTTTCCCACTGGGTTTTCTATCTTTCTCCAGTTTTAGAGAATTTGCATTATAATTGAGTACCTTATCAGGCTTCATGACCGGGACTCATTTTTCATTTGCATTGTGCATGGGTACCTCACCAGGCTTATAGTTGAGACCCATTTTTCATAAACTCACCTAAGCTATGCTTAAGGGGGGGTGTTGGTGTATAACCTTTAATCCTAGGCATATACACTTGCTTCAACCATAGTTAGGCGTATTTCCACATGTACTTTGAACTTGTCAAAGTAGTTAGTTGTTTTGGAGAGGTGTCGACCTGCATCGATGTCCACCTCGCGCTATCTTTATGAGTGGTTATTTGCCACCACTTCATGTAGAAGAGTCCTATCCTCATTTGGTGGAGAATCGGGTACTCACACTTGCCTATTTATATCCACCTCATTTGTGAATACAATGGGTCGATTTCATTTGCAATCTCGTGCTTGTTTGTCTAATCCATGATCTTGGTGTTTTTTACATCTCTTAAATTATAACACTCATAAACAAACATTAAACATTCAATTGTATTCAATAAGTGATAATGTATCTAACAATGATGTGTCAAAAATAGGTAAATCCATAATTTTTATTTTTATTTTAAAAATTAGTACATTTCCATTATTTTTTAAATTTATAGAATTAATACATTTATTTAATTATTATTTTTTTAAATTAATATATTTGAATATCTTTAAAAATGGCCATCAATATTGATAAACTATAATAATACATTTACTTCTTTTTTATATAATCATTGAAAATCTTTAGAATTATTATGCCCTCAAATTCTTAAAAACTAATAAAAACAGTTAAAAATACTTAATAAAAAACATAATTATACACCAAATAAAAATGACAGACCAAAACCAAGATATAAATTAATATTTTGTATAACACATCTACCTCGTTACTTCATCATGCGGCTCTATTTTCTTATAACATAGCTCATTGCTTCCGTCACTCGCTCCATTTATTTATTTATTAAATCTGTAATGGCTTCTCACGTCAAGTTCATAAATTTGTTTATTTATTTAAAAATGAAAATTTTCTTTGCCTAGTCATTAACGAGAGAGACAATTTTGTCATAGAATTGTTGCTTTATACTGGTTGGCATTTTTACATGGTAAGGGTATTCTCCTATTTAATTTTAAATTTAATAAAATAATAATGAAAAATTAAATAATTAAAACAATAAAAAAGTTGAATCTTTAAAAACAAAAACATCTTAATAAAAAAAATTAAATATAATATATGTAGTATATTTTTTTATTGAAGAATGTAGTGTTGGGTTAATATGTTTGAATTAGTTTGAGGAATAGTGCTTTTGATATTCTTCTCACTTAGATAAATATCAACTCTGAGGTTGACTCTTATACTTGTTGTAATAGAAGACCACAATCTAATAATATTGTTGAAAATTTCACCAAATATTTTTGTCCTTGCATTACGTCCCAAATAATAGAAATATCCATGGTTTGATCTAAAACACTACTCTCTTAGATCACTAGCATATTTGTCTCAATATTTTTCCCTACTCTTCCCAAGCTAACAAGGTAATTTTATATTGAGGATATGTCAACATCTTGTATAAATTGGGTCTTAGCTAGTGGAAACTAGCTCCAACCTTCCATGAACATGCTATAAACAAATTCACCAAAGAGATTAAGTATCTCAAGAAGCGAATTATAGAGCGAAAGTGGAATGTGTTTTGCAATATCATTATCAGAGCAAGGAGATTTCTTCTCTCTTTGACAATGCATAGAATAACATTTGTATTGAAGGCCAAACTAAGCCCTTGCACTACCAAGAATAACTTTTTGAAAAAATAGTTTTTTCACAATAAAGGGAGCACAATTTTTGGATACAAAGATCCAAAGATAAGTGGATCATATTCAAGGAATGAAAGACTATTGAAAAGAATATTAAGTTGGGGATTGTAAAGAATACTGAAAGGTAAGACTTTTGACATATGTAATAAAAGGGTCACAAATAGCTAAATATATGTCTTTCTTAGTTGAGACACAAATTTTGCAACTGAATCAATAGCTATATATCTAACCCCAACTTTTGACTAGCTACCAATATGGTCGATCAAGGTAATTTCTTCTTCTTCTAGTCCTTCGATAGTTCTCCATCAAGATGACACTCTAAGTACTTGTTTTTCTATTATTATGCATGTATTTATCTTTTCACTTCTCAAATACTAATAGATTAAGGGGAAGATGTTTAGGCTCCCTATTTTGAAGAATGGGAAAAGATACTCATTATTCTAGTGTGTTCTTATGACAATTTTTTCTTCTCCATTATAATTATGTGTGTAGAAAAAAGAATTCAAAAGATACTTGACATATATCAATCCCCCACTAGCTAAATGATTAATACAAAAATCAACTCTAATTCATATTGAATTTAGGTAATGGAAATTGATTCAATTAAAGAAGACACATAGATGCTATGTGGAACAAATTTACCAATAATTCATTCTAGTTTTCTTCTACATGTCTAACATGGATTTTTATGGAAGGATATTAAATGAATTTTATCAATCTAATAAATCAATCAAGCAATGTCTAGCTTTCAATGACAATCCACTTGCAACTCTTAAAATTGATTCTTGATGTGGTGTAAATATATCTCATGAACCTCCTTCCACTACCTAAGGGCATTGAAATTTACCTAATTGATATAAAATCAAAATATTTTTGCCCAAGACAAATTAAGTTCAAATTCAAATTTCTATTTTACATATAAATATATAAGGAAACACAAAAATATAGGAGATTTAATATAGGAGACACATATTTCTCTTTCTATAAAATATGTATAGAAACTCAAAACCTAACCAAATAAGATCCAATGATCCAACTTCAAGCATGAGGATAACTTTATATAAAGTATAATTCTTTAAGCATACATAATTTCATCCATTATTCACACATAAGCATAATAAATCAAGATTTACTACATTAAATGTTGGTCTTGTATTCAATATAAGATCTATTATATGCTTCCAAATTATTGTGTTTCCCAAATATTGTGTATCTACTTTTTCGTTATTTCACTCTATATTCTTTTATTTTATCAATTCAATGTCATTCATTCTCATATATGATACTTATAAATAATACTAAATAAAATTTTGATCCTTTATTCAATATAAGATCTATTACATTCTTCTAAATGATCATATTTCCCATATACTTTGTATCTAATTTTCTTATCCATACTCTTATATTCTATCAACTCAATGCCATTCATTCCCATATATAATGCTTATAAACAATACAAGAATAAGTTTGATAATCACTAGTTATCCCTCGTTTCATCCAAGTTGGTCTAATGTTTTGTGACCTATTGTATAATGCCTCCACTTATTATAGATGGGATAAGATAGAACTTTTTTCCCATTTCCATCATTAATGACACACTATAATAGAAATCCATGGTATGCAAGTCATTGAGAAGACTATAATCAATATTCCTATTAGTTCACTTATTTAGATTTTAAAAAATATATTATAATTAAAGATAATTTTGAGCATTTGGAAAAAAAGCCTCAAATTAGCTCTAAATATTTAAAATAGATAGTTTACAAATTTAAACAAATTCCCTGATTGTCATAAACTCTTATCATTTCCAAAGTACATATTGTTTTAATTGGAAACCTAATTCCTTGGAAAAATAAAAATAGACCATATCTAACTACATTAAAAGGTTGTGTTCTCTTATGTCTATACTAAGTAAATTAAATTTTTGGACCTCTTTACAAATATAGTGATTAATAAAAAATAATTATTGAGAAAAAAAGTAAAGTGCACGAAAATGTCAACCTTCTAATAGGATATTATTTAAAATTAAGTTTTATACTATACACAAACAAATATAGTGATTGATAAAAAATAATTATTGAGAAAAAAAGTAAAGTGCACAAAAATGTGAACCTTCTAATAGGATATTATTTAAAATTAAGTTTTATACTATACACAAAGAAAAAATATTATATGGAACCTAAAAAACAAATGACACATTAACAAAGTAAAAACAAGAGAAAATGTTAATTTCTAAAAAGTGCCTCCTTAAAATCTTGTCTAGATGAATATTTAATAGGAAAGAAGAGGGAACAAGCATGTAAAACAAATTCTTTAAAACTAACATAAAAATACATTATTTAATAAAATTGAATGTAATTATTTCCAAAATCTAAAGGAGAAGCATATAAGTATGAGTTATTCTAGGGAGCATTAAAAAGATCTTACTATGATATTCTACAATCTTAACAAAAAAATAAAATTATTACAAGGAAAGAAAAATAATCTTGGAATTATTTGTCTATGAGTTCAACTACATTAATCAATTTCACAAAGGATGCCTAAATAATGTATGAAGCCACTCTTGTGAAAAGATCTACTTTTGTCTCACATTCTCTAACTTGAGTATAGGTAAAATTTGAGATTTGAATGGCCTTCAATTATGAGGAGATGATCTATTCACGAACTTGACCCAAATTCAATCGGCCAAGGAAGTTGATGTTGAGGTTGCCGAGGTAGAGGTATTCTCCCACCTCCATGGCAGATGTCACAAATGATATTACCTTCCCATTTGAATCATCAAAAGTTTTGATGAGTTTACCATCTTCTCCAACCTTGGCCACCATTGCCCAACCCTTTGAAAACCCAAACCACTCCAACATTGCTGGATATCTTGCAACTATATACCTAAAAATAGGATATTTGAACATAAATTCTACCCCCTTTATACGCATCTGCCAAACATTCAAAAGTAAAAGTTTGATTTTCAATTTTTATGTTCCAATTATCTTTAAAAGTTAGTGAAAGAGAGGGTTTTTAGGTACCTTTAATAGAGCTATCCAATATGACTGCCCATCTACAGCAAGATTTATGTTGTCGGGACCTCCAGGTAAATTATCCACAAGAACTTCTGTTTTTCCAAGTTTCTCTCCTTTAATCCAATACTTGAGACACCTAAACCTATCCACATAAAAGAATTTATAGGTTCCAAATATATAAATAAATAAATATTTTACTTTCTATCTTGGAAAAAATTTACCATAAGAGCACACAACCTATCATTATCAAAATCATGTAGATGTTATATGTAGCTATACTGTAAAGTGTAAACATTTATGCTATTGTGCCCTACTGGCTGTTACCAACCAACATGCATTTTACAGTTATGCTATAGCTCTTGAGAGTAGGAAGTTCAAGTTTCAACCAAAAAGTTATTACTTTCTAACTGAGAACTATGTGCTGGTTATACTCAACCTTCTCTAACATATGATTTCATTTTAAATGGAATATGCCCTTGTGATTTACTACTTACATCCATGTCTCGCAGACAGCCACATAATCTTCAGATGGGGAAAGAGCTACTCCATTTGCAAAGCCAAGGCCATCAAGCAGCACACTTGTCTTTTCAGTTTGTGGGTCATATTTGAGAAGACGGCCATAGGGTACTCCTTCTAGAAAGTCCAAAACCCACCGGCTATATGAAAACTTGGTGCTGGCGTCTGAGAAATATAAACTTCCGTCACTACCTTCTACAACTGCATCAACAAATCTGAGAACACCAAATCATCAAATTTAGCATTTACTATTTTACCCTTTTTATTTCAACAGTGGCATATTCATATTTAACCATTGAACTTGATAGGTTCAAGTGAAAAACAATAACATACCTGATTTTAACTCCTCCTATTTCAGAAGTTATAATAGAGACTTCCTCATCACTAACCTTGAGCAGGCCCTGCAAGAGTAATGAATATGCTTCCCCATGTATTTAGATCAAACATACATTATGTCACACATTATGCACCCAAAAACCAAATAAAGAATTTTAAGGCAGGCCAAGATGAGCCTTTCGAATAGAGCCTATCTGTGTGAGTTCTGTTGCACTGGAAAATGGTGTAATATTAAGCTTACCCGGTCAGGCTCACAAACAATAATATGTCCACTCTTGGACACAGTAAGGCCGAGAGGAGATCCTCCCACCTTCTTCCATTCCTCCCATGATCCGTTTAGATGCATTCGTTTAATCCACCCATCTTTAGTTGCAGTGTAAATCATTCCATTGCTGTCTACAGCTGTATCCTCTGGGCCATCCAAGAAGCCTTCCCCTAATTTCTCAACAGTCTGAACACAAAGAACAGATTAATCTGACTATAAACCATTTAACTTTAAATTGAAAACATGAAAAAAATCTGATATTATGAATATCATCAAGCCTTTCAGCAAAACCATGATTGGATTCACACAAGTGGGAAATGAGCAGATGCATCTAGTGAAATCTAATTCTTAAACTTTGAATGAAATCACAAAAACTGCACACTGAAATGGGTAGACAGATTCAATCCAATCAATCTTTCACATAAAATTATAACTTTCAAGTCAAAAGGCTTGCTTTTAGATTGTGCAAAACTGTATTTACCTGCAAAACATTATTCTTAGCAAATGGGGCTTCACTTGTATAATCAGACTGAAAAATGCTGGGACCGGGTGAAATTGGTGAATAGGCTATAAGTTGCAGGAGCCAAGCAACCAAACAGGCTGAAACAATGGTGGCTAGTGTTGATGGAGTGAGCCAATCCATTTACTCTTTCTCTTTTAATTACTCTTTCTCTTTATATTTTATTTGCAGAACAAGTTACAGTAGACCATACAGCATCGTATAAAATATCTGAAGAGCGTCTAGTGTCTATCCTTACATTGTACAGGAATTTGAGATACTGCCAAGAGAAAGGTTTTTAAAGGCCAATGGAACAAGGCATACTGATGTGGTACGCTGGCAAGTTATAAGACGTTTGTGAGATGCGTAGAGATAAGGTTGTGTCCGGGGGCCCTCTCATCAATGTATAGAGGATTTGTTTATTTATTTATTTTTGGACAGATACAGAATTGATAGCATGTGCATTTGTTTTCTGTGACAAATACAGAATTAATAGGTTGAATGTAGGTTAGTAAATAAATTTATGATAGTAGGCATGAGGTTTCCACAATTCATAAAGTTTATAGAGAAGTATTTTTGGATTTAATTGTGTGTGATCCAAAGCGTTGAAACAGAGAAATATAAACAATTAAATTCAAAAGTACTTCTCTATGAACTCTATGGTCTGTGGAAACCTCATGCCTACTATTTTAAATTTACTTACTAACCTATGTCTAAATTATTAAAGTAAAGAAATACACAGTTAAATCCAAAAGCGTCTCCCTATGAAATTTAAGATAGTTTGGATTGAGTTTTGTAGATGAATTACCTAATTCTGTTTTAGTTTGTACCATTTATAATAATAACTTTTGATTCTATTTTGGTTTTTTATATTTAATTTATTACGGTTACGTTTTATTTTAATTTTTTATATTTATTTCAATTTTAGTTGATACTTATTGGGTTAAAGATTAAAGATTGAAGGTATTTATTTCACTAAAGTTGTCTTGGCAGATCCTAATCTTATCTCTTTATATTATATCTAGGATAGTTGAACCTTAATAGATGGTGAAATCAAGGAACATATCGTCACCTCACCAATTAAATTATAACCATCTCATAAAAATTTGACAAAAATTTCAAAAATTATAAATTTCTAGTTAAAACTTCTTCTATTTCTATTAACTGTTATAACATTCCTATACAATGAACAATAACTTATTATTATCAAAATTACTTAAAATTGCACAATTTTTTTTTGTCAAATTCAATCAAGATAAATAAAATTAACTATAGTATTTTAAATGAGCAGATGCATCTAGTAAAATCTAACTCTCAAACTCTACACACTAAAATGGGTAGACAGAGTCAATCCAGTCAATCTTTCACATAAAACTATAAACTTGCAAGTCCAAAGGTTTTCTTTAGCTTGTGAAAAGTGTATTTACCTGCAAAACATTGTTCTTAGCAAAGGGGGCTTCACTTTTATAATCAGACTGAAAAATGCTGGGACCGGGTGAAATTGGTGAATAGGCTATAAGTTGCAGGAGCCAAGCAACCAAACAGGCTGAAACAATGGTGGCTAGTGTTGATGGACTGAGCCAATCCATTTACTCTTTCTCTTTTAATTACTCTTTCTCTTTCTATTTTATTTGCAGAACAAGTTACAGTAGACCATACAGCATCGTATAAAATATCTGAAGAGCGTCTAGTGTCTATCCTTACATTGTACAGGAATTTGAGATACTGCCAAGAGAAAGGTTTTTAAAGGCCAATGGAACAAGGCATACTGATGTGGTACGCTGGCAAGTTATAAGACGTTTGTGAGATTTGTAGAGATAAGGTTGTGTGCGGGGCCCTCTCATCAATGTATAGAGGATTTGTTTATTTATTTATTTTTGGACGGATACAGAATTGATAGCATGTGCATTTGTTTTCTGTGACAAATACAGAATTAATAGGTTGAATGTAGGTTAGTAAATAAATTTACGATAGTAGGTATGAGGTTTCCACAATTCATAAAGTTTATAGAGAAGTATTTTTGGATTTAATTGTGTGTGATTCAAAGTGTTGAAATAGAGAAATATAAACAATTAAATTCAAAAGTACTTCTCTTTGAACTCTATGGTCTGTGGAAACCTCATGCCTACTATCTTAAATTTACTTACTAACCTATGTCTAAATTATTAAAGTAAAGAAATACACAGTTAAATCCGAAAGCGTCCCCCTATGAAATTTAAGATAGTTTGGATTGAGTTTTGTAGATGAATTACCTAATTCTGTTTTAGTTTGTACCATTTATAATAATAACTTTTGATTCTATTTTATTTTTTTATATTTAATTTATTACGGTTAGGTTTTATTTTAATTTTTTATATTTATTTCAATTTTAGTTGATACTTATTGGGCTAAAGATTAAAGATTGAAGGTATTTATTTCACTAAAGTTGTCTTGACAGATCCTAATCTTATCTCTTTATATTATATTTAGGATAGTTGAGCCTTAATAGATGGTGAAATCAAGGATAGCAGCCGCTATCCAACATTCTAGATGAACTCATGCAAGGAAATTATTGCTTCCGCTCTGACATTGTAGATTCAAATTTGTCACATCAATTGTATTATTCTAGCGATGCTTCGTTCAATTCATATTCACATTGCTCTATGCCGGCAACGTCTATCCACTCCTGACAAGTCCCTAAAGTGACTAAATTTTATTTTATGTCAATAATAGTGCATCGGATGGTGTAAATGCATTCCAAGCTTTATAGAATGCACTCCAAGTTCAATGGAATGAATAAAATTTAGAAATGAAATATAAAAATATATTTAAATTGAAAAATGTGAAACATAAGTTTTAAATTATATATCATAAATTTGGAAATGAGATATGAGATGTAACTAGCATATTTATATTTTTTAAAAATATATCTAAAGTAGGCTCTTGAGGCAATGTAAATAGAGATAAATGTGCGTCTTTTGATATGCCATTCCCGATAACATTTCTTTATTTTATCTTAGTGGATAGTGATGGCTTCTTTGAAACGTCCATCCACCTTCATTTCCATCCGGCTTGCATTTTATTTTATTTTATTTTATTCCTTTCAACTTCTCTTTTTTATATTTTTATTTTTATCAGAATCTTATAAAATTTCATAGAATCTGAATCTGTTTATGAATATTTCAGCTCTTGTTCTCTATCCATGATGTGAATGTTGGAACACCTCTCGGCCTAAAAATACCTTTAAATTTGAAAAGACAAAGAGAAGTTTTAAATTTTAACAATTAAATATAGTGAAATTTGAATTAAATAGATTTTAAATTTTGATTTTTAATATATTATAATAAATTTTTATGTTTATATATAACTTAAAAAGAAATTCTTTATTATTATTGTTAATAAATAAATAAAATTGTATGAAAATCTATTATTAAAAAAATTATGGATGTTTATTTGGTGATAGTTTCTTATTATTTAAATGCTTTTAGTAATGGATATAAGTTTTGTTTGAACAAATTAAACAATTTTTTAGTTGTATAAAATATAACATATGTGGCATGTTTTAATTATTGGATGCATCATGCATGCAAAAATATGAAGTGTTTCTACATGGGACTACCTTTCATGAGTGCTGCTTGAAACAAAAATGTAGAGCAACTAGAGGCACACATTTTTGTTCAATGATGACCATAATGGCTTCCAATTTTGTAGTTATATTTATCACGATATAAGTATAACATATTTGATATTAAAATGAATTAAAACTATTGTTATATCATTGTTTAAAATATTTAGAATAGAAATTATGTAGTAAGAAGAACTTATTTGTCTAGCCATCACTTGATCATGGGTCATAAAATTCTTTTCCTATAAACTTAATCTTCAATTGTTTCTAAGCTTTGAGGGAATTATACTTAACAATAATGGAAGACATTACTTAGAAAACTGTTTCATTGAAGGTGTTGCAGATTTAATATACGACCATGGACAATCTATCTAAGTTCGACAAAATTAAACCAAACACAATACCTATGATAGTGAAAGGGAAAAAAGTAGTGCCCCATTAATATAATTTGTTTGTGGTAGAAATATTATTTGCATAATTCCTCCATTAAATGGTTAATGGAGCTATTACAATGTAGAACAGGCTAGCTATAAGGGAAGAAACATGGTATGTGTTTATAAACTATAAGGAAGTGGATTAATGTTTTTAGCTAGCACATGTGACCCATAGGAGGTGGATTAATGTTTCTAGCTAGCACATGTGGCCCATACTCCAGATTTGTAGTTATTTTTATTATGGTATGCATGTAAAATACAAAATATTTTTTTGTATCTAACTACCCTTTCATGAGCATTACATTAAGGCATTTTCTTTGTTTCTAATTTTCTTATATGTGCTTGTATTATCCTTATTTTTGACATTAGAAAATTATAAACCTTTTTGTGCTTCTAAATGTTCTGATGGATTTGTATGCAAAATGTACATGCATAGAGAAGGTGTATGTGTTATTTTAGGTCTATGCTTTCATGAAATGTGTCAATTGTTATGTGATGCAGAAGCATCCCAGGCGAACAAGCAATCAACATCACCCAAAAATAATTCTAGAGTGTTTCTTTCAATTTTGATTTGGTTTGGGTTTCATTTGGCATTAGTCGGTGCAACATTTCAAAAGTCAAACTTTCACTGGTTCGCGATTTCGACACTCCGTAGGCTGTTTACGGAAACAATTGTTTCTGTAGATCCTTGTAGTTTAGTGACAAGTCCTTTCACCGTTATAATTATGAGGGCATTTCGACTACATCGGTGAAGATTTTGCGGTCATATCTCATATAGTTTTGGAGATATTAAAATTTCCTGTCCGTAGCTTGATGGATTACGTGAAGTTTAATATCTCGGCATTCTTGGAGGCTAGGGCAAAATTGTTCTGCATGGGACCTTCGAACATTATTCCAAACTTGCTCGCCAAATTCCATACAATTCGGAGAACTTTGAATTTTCTCGTCTGCCGACACCCGACTTGATGTATTCGTTTCTCATAGTTGTTGAGCAGCTTTCCAAGGGAGAAGAACGGAATTTATCTAAGTTTGCCAGTGGGGGAGTGCTGGACAAGAATGGAAATCCAGCAGACAAGTCTAAGACTGGTGGATGGTCTGCAACTGCCATTATTTTGGGACCGGAACTTTCAGAAAGAATCTGTGTTATCTCGGCATAGCATCGAACCTGGTTGGTTACTTGGTTGGGAAGTTGCATCTTTCAAATGCAGACACAGCAAATATTGTCACTAATTTTATGGAAATCCTGTATCTGTTATGCTTACTTGGAGGATTTATAGCAGACTCCCTGCTTGGCCGTTTCAAGACAATTGCAATATTTGGCACAATTCAATCTCCGAGAGTTGGTTTACTGGCTTTTTCGACCTCATTGCGGAGTTTGTAGCCTCCGTCATGCACAGATAACCATCAGTTTTGTATTAAAGCGAGTGGTAAAATGATGGCCTTTCTCTATGCCTCTCTTTATATCACCGCGTTTGGTGCGGGGGGTGAAATCCAACGTTTCAGGATTTGGGTCAGACCAGTTTGACAATGAGGATCCCAAGGAGCAGAGAAAAATGATCTATTTCTTCAACAGATTCTATTTCTTCATTAGCCTTGGCTCCTTGTTTGCGGTCACAGTGTTAGTGTAAATACAAGACAATATAGGAAGAGGAAGGAGATAGAGAAAGCCTGCAGGAAGTCTTTGATAGAATACGCTAGTACAAATATTTTGAGATACACATAATATTTAAAGTTTAAATTTGCAAATATAATGGGACAGCGCCATAAAGATAGGGGCGCTAAGATCCGGTTCTATTAAACTTAAAACAACGACGCTCATATTGAAAGGGAAACACCCCATCAAAGAGGTGAAATATAATGTTTAGAAACATATTAAAACAAGAGAGAAGGGGAAGTCGATGAGGCAGGGCAGCGACTCCTCAAAAGGTAAGAATAAGCAGACACACACAGCACTTGGTATGAGGGAGAGTGTCCCTGTGATGGAGGGTAAAGTGACATGCAGATAGAGCCATTGAACAAGGAGATTTCTCAGGCAGAGTTTGAGGAGGGATCTCAGTCGTGTGGGAAGAGCTTAACTAGCCGGTGCGTTGTAAACGATTAGCTGGTCGAAAGCAGTACGGTCAAGGGCAGACGGTCGAAAAAACAACGACGAACAGTATGGATAGCACTGTCGAAAGCTGCGTATTCTTTTTGGTCGCTAGATTCTGCCAACTGGAGGAATGGTCGCCCTTTCTATACAGCCAATCGTTTACAATGCACCGGCTATTTACGGTGGGCATGAGTCATGTGAGGGGCTTGTGAAGTAGAGAAGATTGATGAGTGAGTGTGAGGGAATGAGGAGAGTTTTCCTTGTAGAGTTGTGAGGTATGTGATGTTGGTGTACGTGGACTTTAAATGTAGTTCAATCCTTATTGTAACACTTCCACTACTTTCCCATTTTTATTTTGACCTCTGCATGTTGTGCTCCCACGATGAGGCTGCTATTATTTTCCTTCAGAGATTATGGTTTTATTGACTATTGTTAGTCATTGTGAGTTTAGTGTATTAAGCTGTAGGAAGAACAACAAATTGTAATGTATTCCAAAGCTGCAGATTGATGTATGAGAGTTTATTTCTGATAATACGGAGAGCATCCCCTGCTCAGTGTGGACGTAGCCAATTGGTGAACCACGTTAAAAATTTTGTCTTTGTCTTTTGCATTCATCCGAGTTTAATTTTCTATGTATGTTTCTTTGTTTACTTTTGTCTTTTTTCATTTTCTGCACTCAACAATTGGTATCAGAGCTTGGTGGAGAAGCCCAGTGCTGAAACAGTTCTTTTGAAATCGATGAAGAATTTCTAGAGCCATGGACAATGCAGACAAATGGAAGATTGAGAAGTTTGCAGGCCAGAACTTCAGACTGTGGAAGGTTCAGATGGAATCGCTACTGATCAAGCAGGATCTCTCACCCGCATTGCTTGGAAAAAATAAGGGAAAAGGTTCAATGTCAAAAGAAGATTGGGAGAAAATGGATATGAAAGCTAGGACAACTATTTTTCTTTCACTGTCCAACAACGTGTTATTCAATGTTTCAGCTGAGAAGACAATGCAAGAGCTATGGGATAAACTTTCTTCAATGTACAAGATGGCATCGGCATCGAACAAGGTATTTATCATGAAAAAGTTATATAATTTGAAAATGAGAGGAGGGATTATGTCGAATCATCTCAATGAATTCAATACCTTGGTCACCCAATTAACTTCAATGGGTATAAAGTTCGATGATGAAATCAAAGCAATCATGTTATTATGTTCTCTACCCAACAGCTGGGAAGGAGTGGTGATGGTAGTGACCACTTCGGTGGCTACCAAGAGTAAACTCAACTTTGATAATGTTACAGCTACTCTTCTCAGTGAGGACATGCAAAAAAAAAATCAAGAACCCTCATCTGGTGATTCCTTGACTGTTGTCAATACTAGAAATAGAGGAAGGGGTCAAGACAAAGGTAGAAACAATCACAAAAGAAGGTCCAAATCTACACCACGATCAAAGTCTAGGGGTCAAAATGGTGAATGCTGGTTTTGTGGCAAAGTTGATCACACAAAGAAGAATTGTTGGAACTACAAAAAGGCACAAGAGAAGGTGATCAATAACAATGAAGCAAACACTACGTGTGATGGTTTTTTGGCTTTATCAGCGAGTGATACTACTAGAAATTCGTGGGTGCTTGATTCTGGTGCATCCTTCCATGCTACTCCATGTTGAGGTGCTTTCACAAATTATCAAGAAGGTATGTTCAGAAAAGTTTTTCTCGGTGATAATAAAGAATGTGAAATCACAAGAAAAGATGATGTGGTTTTGACATTAAAAATGGAAACAAATGAATCTTGAAAGACATGAGACATGTTCCCACACTCAAACAGAATCTCATTTCTGTAAGTCAACTTTATGCTCAAGGGTGTGATGTCAAATTTTCTTTAGACACTTGGAAAGTCACCAAGGGTGTTTTGGTACTTGCAAAAAGCTGCAAATTGGGTAGTCTTTATGTGTTAGAGTGTCATAGTGAAGTGGGAGCTACAATGGCAATAGTGGATAGCATCTCAAATATTTGGCATAAGAGGCTCGACCATATTAGCCAAAAGGGACTTGAAGTCATGCTTCAAAGGGATCAATTACCAAGACTAAAATCTATGGATTTGGAGTTTTGTGAGCATTATCTCCACAGAAAACAAAGGTGAATCAACTTTTTGAAGACTGGTCATGACAAGAAAACATCACCCTTGGAGCTTGTGCATTCCGATGTGTTCGGACCCACTGAGGTAACATCTTTTAGAGGTGCTAATTACTTTGTCTCTTTTATTGATGATTATACTCGAAAAGTATGGGTATACATGATGCATAAAAAATTAGAAGTCTTTTCAAATTTTAAAATTTTCAAAGCACTGGTAGAAAATCAAATAGGGCATAAAATCATATGCTTGCAAACTGACAATGGGGGAGAGTATTGTTCTTTAAAGTTCAATGGTTTTTGTGCAGATTAGGGCATTAGAAGGATAAAAGTAGTACCATACACTCCTCAAGAAAATGGTATAGT
This sequence comes from Cunninghamia lanceolata, assembly GCA_027924645.1. Classification (NCBI taxonomy): domain Eukaryota; kingdom Viridiplantae; phylum Streptophyta; class Pinopsida; order Cupressales; family Cupressaceae; genus Cunninghamia; species Cunninghamia lanceolata. Next base: position 14,224,334 of record BSBN01000306.1, on the reverse strand, counting down.
CCAAAGATTGAACAAGACCATTCTTGAGAGGGCTCGATGCATGTTGTCCAATGCAGGCCTAAGCAAAGAGTTTTGGGCAAAGGCGGTTAACACAACCATTTATCTCATCAACCGGAGACCCTCATCTCGATTAGATTTTGATATCCTGGAAGAAGTTTAGTTGGGCAAACGATTTCATATTTACATCTTCAAGTCTTCGACTGTGAAGCCTTCACCTATGTCCCCAAGCAAAAACGCACAAAGTTGGATTCTAAGACACAACGCTACATATTTGTCAGCTACGGTAAAGATCAGTTTGGGTTTCATTTGTGGGATCATGTTGCCAAGCAGCTTGTTCACAATCACGATGTCATGTTCAATGAAAAAGTGTTTCCAGCTTTGCAAAATAGGGGACTTCTTCAAATGAATTTATTCAAGTTGATATGTTTGAAAATACAAAGACTGTGCTAAATGCATTGGAGAAATCAACAGTGTTACTTGGAGCCCAACACTCCTTAAGTGGTAGATCTAATGTTCCTCACACGCAGCTATTTAATAATCCCATTAATGTTTAGCCTAGTTTGGTTGGGACGTCAACTATGAGGAGAGACAATATTGCAAAGCAAGTATAAAATGCTTTAAGTCCACCTATTATCACTTCCACTCAGCCTATGCAAGTTTATTCGAAGTCTCATTAGGCAGGCAGCGTTGAACAACAAACACATCTGTAGCAACCTATAAACACTCCAACATTGCCAGAGTATGCATCACCATCATAGCTTAATCCACATCCCACGCTGAATGTTGAAAAGACTACACATTATGTTGAAATGTTAACGCAAATTCCTTTATTTCAAAAGTCTTTACACACGTTGGAAAATCCAATTCCAAATGCAACGTACCTCTTTTACACTCCCACGCTGTCTCTTATGCCTCCCATGTAGACTTTGGGAAAAGTCTTGCCTTTTGAAAATTCAATGTTGGTTTCAAATGTTTTACATCAGCCTATTTATACTTCCATGCAGCCCTCTCTAGTTTTAACACAACCCTCTCTAGTTTCAACACAACAATTGGACATTCAATCAAACATTCCTATGCAAAGTTTGACAAATTCAAGTTTAGCTCAGGGCAATAATGAACAACAGGGTAGTTTACCATAAGAGAGTAACATTAGGGAGCAAACACCTCAAGTAAGGAGGTCAACCAGGCAAACAAAACTTCCATCCAAATTTGATGATTATGAGCTTTTTCTCTTAGACCAGTCAGAACCTACAACATTCAAACATGCTTGCAAAGATGAAAACTCGATGAAGTGGATGGAAGCTATGCATGAAGAAATGGCCTCTTTGCAGGTCAATGACACTTGGGACTTGCTGAAGCTCCCGCCTAATCGGAGACCTTTGAAGAACAAGTGGGTCTATCGACTGAAAGAAGAAGGAGGCAAACAATGCTATCGAGCAAGATTGGTAGTAAAAAGATTTGATAAGCAAAAGGGGATTGACTTCAATGAAATCTTCTCACTTGTCATCAAAATGCAAACCATTCATACAGTCCTGGGTATGGCAGCAGTGTGGGATCTTGAGCTTGAGCAGCTTGATGTCAAGATGGCTGGTGCAGGGGCACCTATAGGTCCAAGAGACCTATCATGAGTTTTCTTCCTATGTTTTGGTTTGGATAGAAATAAGGTCTTGAAGACCATTTGTGGAATGTAATAAGGTCACTATGGACCACTTTGAAGCATGTTGAAATCATTGGTAGTCATCTTGTAAGGCCTTGGTGCCAATTTTGTATGTAGACAGGTCAAGTCCTAAGATGGTCAATTGTAGGCATGTAAGCCATGCTTGAAGGTCATTCATGGCCTGTCTTAGAAGAGTTTGAAATGATCTTGTGAAAATATTGTCCACATTGTAAACATACACATCTGCATTGTAACAAGGTGACCAAAAAGAGGCAGTTTGGAGGGTGCAGTGGTAGTTTTCAGTTGCCAAATCGACCCAAACTTCTTAAGGAGGATATAAACATGTTTATAAACCTCATTGAATGGTCATTGGGAGGCATGATGAAGGTTTTCAAGGGCAGATTAATAACAAACACTTAGTTTCCTACAAGTTCTGGTGCCTTTTTGTTGTTACAGGTCGTACTCTATCTTGGTACGGGACTGTCATAAGCACCTATAGTATTGGATGGATAGAGTAGGGTGTTAAGGTTGCTTTGAATTTGGTTTGGGTTCTTGATAGTGATTTTGAGCGATTTTATAACTGTTCTTCTGCAGACATGTCGCTAAAACCCTTAACAAGGGTTTTGTCCAAACGATGGGAATTTGACCATTCCACTGTTTCTCATCCCCATAGAACCAGTGAAATAGCTTTGTATAATCATGTTTTTGTTGCTTGTAACAATTTGCAGGATGGAGGGTCAAGTTTTGGCTAAGTTTTGATGGTTTTGGCTTGACAAAACCAGGTGTCAAGCCTAAAGAAGAAACCCACATGACTAAATCTAGTACATTCAATTGTAGAAGTCTAAAACCCATGAAATATTTTTTTTCCCATGTATTTGACATGTTCCAATGGTTGTGCAAGTTCCGTGAGGCAGATCAAGGGTAGACCCTTTGTAAATTAGGCCTAATTGGGGCTCTAATCAGAGTTGCCAGTCATTAGTTGAGGCATTTGTCCCAAAAGACCCACTAGTCAATTTAACCTATGTCATGAAGCTTCCAAAAGGGTATCCTAAAATAGTCTTGGTTTGTAAAAATAAGGCCTCTGCAAAAAGTTATTGCCACTGTTCTCTAAAAATAGGGCTACTAGGAACCTTGGTGGCTTGTGAAGCAAGTACTCAACCTCTACATGCAAGACCCCAACCAATGGTTTGGGAAGGTTATGTTGGTCAGTTTGAACACTCTAAAATGATTTCCCTTGAGAAGATCATGCATTTGGTGTCATATCTCATAATGAACCCCTTGGCTTAGGTCTTAAGAACCTTGAAAAGTTGTCTTTGTGAAGTAGTGAATTCCCTTCTTGTTAAGTGGTTTGACAAACATATTGAAGTATCTTGTAACCCCTAGAGTCTCTACATCAATGGCTTTTCTACATGGTGATGTTGAAGAAGATTTGTACATGGAGCAGCCTAAAGGCTTTGTTAAATCGAGTCACGAACATTTATATTGCAAACTGAAGCGCAGTTTATATGGGCTCAAGCAAGCCCTGAGGCAATGGTATCATAAGTTTGATAGCTTCATGACTGAGCACAACTTCATTTGCTGGGAATCTGATCCATGTCTTTACTTCAAGTGGCTTGCAAGTGGTGAGTTTGTCATGCTCTTACTTTATGTTGATGACATATTAGTCACTGGTAGCAACATACAAGTTGTTAGGGAATTGAAACATCATTTAGCTCAGCGGTTTGCCATGAAAGATCTAGGGGCAGCCAAGAGGATTCTTGGCATGACAATAATCAGGGATAGATTGAAGAGACAAATCATATTGTCTCAAGAGAAGTACATTGACAAAATCTTGGACAGGTTCAATATGAAGCATGCAAAACTTGTTTATGCTCCCTTGGCTGATCACTTTCGGTTGTCATCAGCTATGTGTCCTACAATTGAAGAAAACTAAACACACATGAAGAGTGTTCCCTATTCATCTATAGTTGGCATTCTTATGTATGCCATGGTTTGTACTCGTCCAGATATTGTCCATGTAGTGGGAGTTATGAGCAGATTTATGAGCAATCCAGGCAAACTTCATCGGCAGGCAGTTCAGTGGATTTTCAAGTATCTCAGAGGTACTTCAGATCATGCTTTGTGTTTTGGAGTGTTGGAAAGAGACACTACTTTGCATTGATAGGTGTTGTCATTGATGGCAACTAAGATCATCCCAATCTTCCACATAACATAATTTGTTCACACCGGAAGTCAAAATCAGAATTTGTCTAAGTCCGGGTAGTCAGGAACAAAGTAGGTGACAAGGTCCAATATCTTGGTCCAGATCTCTCTGGTGGAAAGGCATGGTTTGTTGCGGATCTGAGGTAGTTGTAAGCATTGTCAAGCACTTTAAATCTAGAGTTTTGTCCTCCAGAGATGGGTTTCAGTTTGACAAAACAGACAAAAGAAGAACAGGCTGACCTTGTGAATGATCTTAATTCTAGATGTATAGAAGTTGTTTATTGGGCAATTGATGATGATAAGTGATGGTAGCTGACATGATTGATGATTTGCAAGTGCAAGTTTTGGTCCATATCTCATATTATGTATGGATCTAGCTGACAAAGCTGAGTACTCGACAAAGTTCTAAGTGTTCTTAAAGCCGACTAGTAAAATGATTGTAGATCATGTTGCGAATATATATATCCAATGGAATTGGATGATTTTGGTGTGTGTGTGTGTGTTACGACCATGGTGTAATTGTGAAAAGAGCAAAGATCAAAAGTTCAGATGCTAGCAAAGCAGTAAGAGGAGCAGAGTAAGGATGAAGTCTGTCAAGTCAGTTTTCTATGCTTAATCAGAACTGAACTCCAGCATTGATAGATGCTAAATATCAGTTCAAATTTATTGTAACTCGCTTCCTGTAGGCAGTGAGCCTTCCTTTGAGCAGTGAGCTCTGGGAAGTGAGCCCGAATGCATGTGTATTCCCCATTTTAATACTTTTAACAGAGTATAATCTTTGTGGATTAACCCCCACCGTGGTTTTTCCCTTAACTGGGTTTCCACATCAAAAATCTCGGTGTCAACTGTGTTATTTATGTTTCTGCTCATGTGTTATTGATTAATGCTGAAATGTTTACATCATTGATTTGGTTATAAGTTGTAAAGGAAGATTAAAGGTAAAAATTGTTAAATTATGTGACAACTGATTCACGCCCCCCCTCTCAGTTGTCCGGACCTAATTCAACAATTGGTATCAGAGCAAGGTTCCTTTTGAAAAGTTTAACAGCTTAAGGAAGATCTGGGAAGTCAGTAAAAATGGATGAATATAACCTTCAAGGGCAACTTAATCTCGCCCTAGATGATCTTGAGCAGTCCAAGGTAGAAGTCCAAGAGCTGCAAGATAACCTCAAAAAGGCTGAAAACTTCATTGAGATTTTAAAAGAAAAATTGATCAAATCCAATGCAAAAGGAAAGGAGCAACCTCTTCAACTGGAAGACAAGGCCCTGAAAGAGAAGACAAAGGGATGTGAAAAGTTAGCTAAAGAAGTTGTTGTCCTAAAACATGAGATGGAAACTGGGGTGATGAGACTAACCAAGGAAATTGAAGATAGGAAGAAAATTGAAGAAGAAATGAAGCTAAATCTGAAAGAGAGAATTGAAGAATGTTGCAGATTGGATGGAATAGCTAGTCTCCTAGAATCTAATCTACAAGAAAGCAGAAACAATGAGAGAGAACTTGAGAGACAAATTATCACTCTTAGACATGACCTAGAAATTACAAATGAGTATAAGGAGAAGTTTAAGATAAGCTCAGCTAAACTTGAAGCACTAATTGAAGAATATAAAAAGGATGATAACAAGCATGATCTTAGATATGAGAAAGGTGAATGCTCTGGATCCGGACAAAGAAATTTTCAACCAAGGAATAAAAGAAACAGAACTAGAAAACCTCTGGTAAGATAACCTAATGCTCAAAGATATCCATCATTCAATGGAAATTATTTCAATTGCAATAAATTTGGTCATAAAGCTACTCAGTGCATAAGCAAATTAAATCAAAATAATCCATCCTTCTTCACTCAATGCTTCAAGTGTAAGAGGTATGGTCATAGATCAAATGAATGCAGAAGTATGATAATGAATAATGCTAACAATAAAGAAATTACAAATTCTTTGAATGGTTACTGTTTTGTTTGCAATGGGTTTGGACACATGGCTAATCAGTGCAGATCAAGAGGAAATCAAGTTTATAAGAAAAGAAACGTTGTGTGCTTTAACTGCAATAAATCTGGTCATACTACAAGATTCTGCAGAAGTAGGAACAATGGAAGAAAAGGTCTGGTAAACAGAAAACCAGATGAGAAGAAACAAGACAAAGGAAAAAGAAAAATTGATATGAATGAGATACAGAGCGAAATGAACAAGATTTGGGTAAAGAAAGATACAATAAACAATGGTGATGGGTCCGCACTGGAATCAGGTGCTGACAATTCCTCCAGGAATTAAATCAGGAGCTCTGGCCTAGGGGGAGCTGCATTGAACATGAAATTCCCCTAGTCAGTAAGTGGGTGCCTGAATCTGGCACAATAAAAGAGAAAAAATGTTGATATGAAAACTTGCAAAGTGACTCATGAAGAACTATCAAAAATAGAGTGACCAAATATAGTTAGGGCAACACATTTATTACAACGCCAAATTAGGTTTTGCAAAAGATAAAAGGTCACTTGTTCACTCATTTGAATCACTTTGCATTCGGAGGAAACAAGAAGAAGAGCATTCAAGCTGCAAATCCAAAGACTGAGGCAAAGAATGATTCAACCAGAAACTGATCAACCCTAACCCCGTGAAAGAAAAAGGTACCTCTTGTAAAGCTTTGAATCTGAAATCTGTTGAGATGGCTACTTCTCATGTTGTTGACATTATTGAAAGGCCTTGACCCAAATTTAAGAAGCATCCTCACAAATCAATTGAAATCAACCCATTAGGTGGTTTTTCAAGTGTTCCATATGGTGTGCTGCATGTTGAAGACATTAGGGTTTATATTCATGCAAACTTAGATGAATTTGGAGATTCAAGGTATGTAGACTTGTTTGAGAAACAACTTAGGGTTGAAAATCATGAACTTAAACCTGAGTATAAGGCACTACAAGATAAACACTTTATTCAGATTATGGGGTTTCCAACATTTGATGGGGATGAATGGGTCCGATATGTTTTGAGTCAAATGCATGATGATTTCATTTGGTTGTTAAAACCATTCAAGATTACCAAGGATGCTATCAGAATTGTAATTGGGTTAAACTCAATTGGAGGATTACCCGTGCTAAAAGCCATGAAAAACCAGACAGTGACTGAAGCTAACGATGCCAAGTTTGACAGAAGGGCAATGACCATTAATGATATTATAGAACCAAATGTCAAATTCAACTCCATGGTGATTGGGTACAAGATTTACCACTCGAGCAGAGAAAATTTTGTTTCTGAAACAACCATATATGTTGCATACAAAATGCTAAAGGAAAATAATGATTATGACTTGTGTGAATTACTACAGAATCAACTGATTGAAAATTTAAACAAAATCAAGAAAGATAAGAAAAACACTTTCAAGTATGGTACATTGGTTCTATGTCTATTCTTTTACTTTATGAATGAGGTACCTGGGGTAAAAGGTGTGCACTGGACTAAGGATTAATAGCAATTGCTACATTGGGCATTGTGAACACAAGAATTGAGGTAATGGGAGCTATAGAAAAAGTAATTGACTTGGAATGGGGAAAATTGGAACAATAATAGACATTATTGGCACCACATGGACTACTACCTTAGGAAAAACTACAAAAGGCACAATAACAAGAATTGAAATCTCAAACACAATCAAACTAACAACAACAATAAAACTACTTTCAATGGAAACATGGGGAACTTCTCATCCTTCAATTTTAATTAATTAGTCTTGGGAATGAGTTTGTACATTAGTTGAGATTGCACCTCTATTAAGCTCTTCTTTTTCTTCCACATCTAGTTCTTCACTTGTCTCTTCATCTACACTTTTTCCCTTTAATATTGACTCCTAATACTCTTCTAAAATGATTTTGTTTATATCATCAAGGGAGTCTACTTCGTAGTCCATCAAGTTTGATTCTTCTTTTGATTCATGCTCTTCACATTGCCTCCATGAGTAAGGACTCTAAACCTTTGTCAACATTCTTTAGATTTGGAGAAACTCCTTCCTTCTCAGGGTCTTCCTTCTTATCCTATGAGCACATGTATTTGGGAAGGAGGTCATATCTTTTGGTGTCAAAGGTAGAACTTTTTTATTACTTCCTAGTCATTTATAGCATAAATGTTAAACTAGTCCTCTTAGGGGCTAGTAGTCTATTTATAATCAAAGGGAACTTTTTGATTGTTCAAAAAGAAATCATAAACTCTAACCTATGGATACCAAAATCTAAAAGGGTGTAAAGGAAAGTTAAATTGCTTAAAAAGTTCCAAAAAGTAGGAGTATTAGTTACATAAAATTTGTTCTTGCCAAGAACAACTGGCATGGGAGGATATATTATGGCATGTTCAATTTTCAAGAAAGAAGAAATATTAATATCAATTTGGTATGCAACCTTGGACACCACAACTCTATACAACACATATTTGGAATGTTTACGAATCTTTTAAACAACCTTCAATCCTAATGAGGATAAAACTTGGGTAAATCCATAAACACCAATTTTATTTAAATTCTCAAGCAAGTGGAGGGGAACATTAGGAATTTCTCTATCATGGACTTTTAAGTAAATAGTAGAGTAAATGACATCATATATAGTACCAAAATACTTAACATACTTATGCACATAAAGAAAGTCAAACACATAATGTAGTGGATCCTTTGTAAGGAGGGACCAATCCAACAAACTTGAATTGAAGGGAATAGCCACACAAATTGCACTAATGAGGAATGTAGCTGTATGGAAGGAACCACTCTTCTTTGATAGTCAAAACTTCCTCTACAAGTTTGCCACTATTAAATCTTCCAAATTTAAAAATTTTATGGATTCTTCCATTATTAGTGCTAGTAAATGGAACCAAGTAGGGTTCACATGGTCAATACATTAGGATCACTGAAGATTTTACTCAACAATATCATAGCCAATCTAGGAATGGGCTTGAACAATCTTGTTGTAAACTTATCTATGTCTAGTTTCTCTAAAGCTCTTCCATGATACCATTTCTCCACAAATTATGATACATCATTATTGGTATATCATTACTTTGCCTTCTATGAATTGTAATTAATGGTTAGATTTGGAATATGGTGCATAATCTTAAAATCCATGACAAACATTAGGAAAATGCTATTTCCTATTTCATTCTTCATATATCCCTCTTTAATAGCATAGTGTTAGACCAAATCTCTAATTTTGTCATGGCAAGCGAAGGAATTGGATTTCCTCATAATATGCTATGAAGTCACAAGTCTCTAACATTGTTGGTAGCATAAATTTCATCTTCAGTCTCTGAATCATCATCTATATTTTCCACATGATACTCCTTATCCTTGAAAAAATGTATATATCTCTAAAATTCTTCTTGTGCAAGAATATATTATGTGAAGGATCCTTGAATTATTGCTTTCTCTTGCTACTAAATGAATCCATTCTTACAATAGAAGCTTCTTCCTTAAACATAAAAAATATAATAGCCTTAGAAAAATTCAAAGCCCTAACTTCAAACAACAAGATGCATATGGAGAAATTAAGCTAAGAACATCATCATTATGGCTTAAAAACTCCTTCAAAAGTAGAGGTAATGAAGACTACACATATGGAATAGCTTGTCACCTTCTTTGGGAATGCATATTCACTAAGAAATCACCTATTCAAATCAAATCACATTAATATTGAGTAGGCCTTCTAAATAAAAACTAGGAAAAAGTAATGATTACCATCTAATATGAGTAATTATCTCATTAATACACAAGTTGGCACACGAAAAACAAAATTATATATTGAATAACATAAATCTATTAGGTCTAAGAAGTTGGACTCACAAAACATTTTATCCCATTTTACTATTTTGAAGATTAAAAAAAATTAAAAAATACATTAAAAAAACTTCAAAGGATTCATGAGGTCCAATACAAGTTACCTTTTGAATGTGTGAGCCCAATAACTTACCTATGTTGACATAATCATAACAACCAATTTTAAAAATCTTACCATGTCTAAGACTTTAGAAGCAAGAAGATCAAATTCAAGAGCCAAAAGTCTTCAAACATAATGGATTTAATGCTAGATTCTCTTTGATCATAAAGTATATTGAATTATGGGAGAGGTACAATTCTAGATGGATATGTACACATGAAAAATTCATAGCTTTTGGAGCAAGGAAGGCAGTATGAGGGACGAAACTGGACTGGACCGGCGATTGCCGCGGAGCCCTCCGAAGGCGGTGCTCTCCATGGGGGAGAAAACAACATATGGTTTTCTCTATTCTTTGCAAAGAGTTGCAATCATGGTGGAGTTTCCGTCTAGAGCAGTGAAGTGGTTTCTTCGCAGAAGGATTGTGGTTTTGTTTGTGCACCAGTCGTCTCTTCACGCTAATGGATTTTGTGGTTTAGCCAAGGGCAAGTGGGTGGTGTTTTAGTGGGATAGTCGTGAGCTAAGAATAGAAGATTTTTTTCTCTGATTATCGGTGGCGATTGGAGAGACGGAGCTGGTTATGGTTTTGTTTGTTGTTTTCTGTTTGTTGCTATCGAGTTTCCTGTTTGTTGTTTTCTATTTGTTGCTGCGGCGACTTTGGTGGTGGCAGTAGTAGTTATGGCAGTTGTTTTAGCAGTGGATGCGGTGGTGGAGGTTTTCATGATTGTGGTGGAAATAGTAGCAATGGAAGGTTATGGCAGTGGAGGCTGTGCTTGTTGCAACTGCGGCGGCAGTCCCTGTTGCAACTGCATTTTTATTTTGTGGCTATGATTTTGTACACTCCCTTCTCTCACGTGGAAGGAAGCTTATGATGTTTGTTGTAGTTTATTTCTGGGCTCTGCCCATGTGTTGTTGGGGCGTGCCTTTATACCACCCAACCTTTTTTTGTGAAGGTGTATTAATTATCTTTAAATAATATAGATATAAATGCATTTTCATCAAAAAATCCATAGCTTTTAAGTCACCCCAAATAAAATTAATTTGAATAAACTATTAAGTCCACATTTTGGATTGTAAAGAACACTTCAAGAAAGATAAAGCATGTCGAGAGTGATGAATTTTTATGAGAAAATCAAAATAGATTAAAATACCATGGATAATGCATTAAAGAAAAGAGACTCACAAGAGGCATACAATTCAAATTAAAATCTATTTCAAATCTATAGAGTTTGTGAGACAAGTATCTTAAACAACAACCAATTTGAACTCCAAATGCACAGACATCACAAAACCCAAAAGATTTAGCTTACCACACAAGTCCAAAGAATGGGAACTATGGGATGAACATGTAATTGGATCTAAACAAGAATTAGAGTACTATGGGATGAACATGTAATGGGATTTATAGTACTATGATTATTGTTCTTACCAAATCTTTAAATTTTGAGTTTATGCATCTAAAAGTGCTCATCAAAGTTCAGGTTTAGCTCATTTTAGGAAAAAAGTCCAACCACTTTTGACCCCCTTTCTTGCCCCATTTACATGCACTTACCCAGGAAAAAAACATTAAATAATAACAATCTTTGGAGAAAAGGAATGAATGGAACACCAAATTTTGAAAATAACAATAGCCTTGAATTAGCTTCTCTAATTTGGGCATGCATGGACAAAATTGAGTCAAAACAAACATTGACTCAAAGGTGTGAAGATTTGCAAAATGTTGAGAACCTTAAAATCTCTAGTTCACATTGTTTTTTTTTTTTTTTAAAGAAAGGTGAGGAGCACCTATACCAATTTTGTTGAAATTAAAGAACCAAATTACAAAAGAACTGAGTTATAAAAGAGGAGGGCCATGGCCACCAATAAAGTCCCTACGACCATCATAAAACATGACAACAACATAGCTTGGCAAAGGGGCACAAGCCTATCTATCCATTTCGGCAAAAGTAGGAATGAAGGGACAACCTCTACTTAAATATCATTCATTTCAATGGTCAAACAATCAATAGCGATTTTACACTTCATTCACAACAAAAAGTGGTAACTATTTATCCTATTTTGATTGACCAAAATTAACCTTTGACTATTAAAATGGATGATATTTAAGAATAGCCCAACAGATACACATCTGTCCAAGAAAAAGCTGTTGAATAGGCAGACCCCAGGAGATTTGAAGTTGCACGTATAAAGCAAGATAACAAAAAAGTAGATACACAATATTCATGAAAACATAGGACAGATCTATCATTTCTCTTCAAATCGTATGAGTGCCCTTTCGCCCACTTTTTTGACTTAGTACTAAAATGGCTTAGCACTGCATATGTCTAGCAACCTTTGTTTTCCCTGCAATCCAACCAAAGAGCCTTTGGCATGAATTTGTCACTTCACAAGACATGTCCAGTGATCCCCAAATCTTCCACTTATCCCTTGAAGGCCAATTTGCCCACATATCCATTGACGTGTATTTTTCCTACTTTGCTGCACTAATATGCCTTGTGCTAAAATACCTGCACATCGGACATATCCGGGGTGAGGGCCAAATCTCCCGCTTTGTCTAGTGAGCGTCAAACCTCTCACTTATCTGGTCATGGCCCAAAAGCCTGCATCTGGTGAGACACAAAATTGCTAGTAAACGCACAAAAGGAGGCAAATTTTAGTTTTGATCATGTGTATGGTCATTCCAAGGGAAAATCATGATCTAACACATGGCATGTACAAGTAATAAAGTCAGTGGCCACCTCAAGAATCTATAAATTGGGGAAATTTGTACTATGAAGAGAGATTCTCCTTGGTCAAGTGTTGGTAGTACATTTTTTGGAGGTTCAAGAAGATTCTCAAGATCTGTTTAGTCTAAATATTGAAATGTTGTAAGGCTAAGGCCAATGCATGTATAATGCCAATTGTACTCCAGTTGTAATCTTTCTCTTGCATATGAATAAAGAATTGATTTTTTTGTTGTCTGGTGTTAATCATTCTCATTGCTTGATCTGGGAGCTTGATAAAGACCCTAGACCCTGACCTGCATCAAGTGGTATTAGAGTAAGGTTTTACATTCCTTGAGGCTATGGGATTACTGCATAAGGGATCTGTTGATGTATAAAATTGTGTGATTTCCATCACCAACATGGGAAACTTCAGGAATGTGGGATTAATCGCTGAAGTAACCTCCAGATTTTAAAGAAGTTGGCTCTTCCTTTTTTCAATGCAATTTTGGAAAGGGGAGGAAAAACAAGATTGTAGAATGAAAAGCCTAATCCTATGGCAATGTGTCGGATTTAAAACCTACCCATTGCACAATGTCATTAAACCTTAAAAGATTCACTGGAAAATTAAAGAGCAGAATGCATGATTAATCACCTAGCTTATAAATCAAATTTAACAAAAACTAAAAAATAGAAAGAAAGAAGCAAGAGAAAAAGAGACACATTCGGATCTGCACAAAACACCACACTCTTCAATGCTTAAGGAAGAACAAGTTTACAGAGGTAAAGATTTGCACAAAATAAAATATTACAACCCTCATTGAGAGGCAACTGCTGAGGCAAGAATATGTATTTATTTGCTGCTCAAATCTCTAATCTATCTATGTGTAAAACTATATATAACTCTCTCTATCTCAGATCTTTCATATTTAAAGCCAAAAATCTTTCTGCAATCTTCTCTAACTACCCAAAAAATTTGCAACTGAAAACCCATAAAATCTACCCAAAATCAGGATCTGATAACTCTAGCAATTGAAACTCTCAGAGAATTGGCTGTAGCTTCCATGGCTGAAAAATGCATTTGCCTCCATTATTTGACTTGTAGCGTGAAAACTTCTCGCTCTCTCTTTTCCCATTACTGTCGTGAAAAATAAAGTGGCTGCGTGAAAACTTAGGGTTACATTTTCTATCTCCCATGAGAGTCAAAAGACATAATATGAGAGTCTTTATAATAATAAAGCTCTTGCTTCTTTGAGGGATGCACCATGTCCTTTCAAAAGACTCTTTATATTTAAATATGTATTCTACTCACCTGTGACTCCTTGACAGAAAGAGACTCTTTATATTTTTATTAAAGATTAACTCTATGTGAAAGGGGCCCACCATTAGAAACAATGACTTAGCTTATACTTCCCAGCGCCCACATGAATTATTACCATTTTATGAGTTTTATTAAAAATAAAACAAATGATTTTCTCTACTCTGCTTCAACCACATGTCAGCATGGCGCTCATTTTAGATGAAACATCTCTTGTAGCCTTGCAAATTCCTATGGCTCTGACACATGGTTGCTTTATCCTTCTTGAGTTGCTTCATCCAATCCGTTAATCTTCTCTACATTCTACGGTTGCTGTAGCTCTTCATTCGAGGCTCTGTGTTTCATATTTCATTGCTGCATCTTCAACTTGTTGCGCAGTGACTTATATGTGCTTGGGGTTTCGCTTGTTTCATTGATACGACATTGATTCTAAATAGTTGTGTTATCTCATTTGATTGCTGCCACTCTTTTATTGCATGCTAGATACCATCCCTCTATTATAATGGCATTTATAATCTCAAACATGTGTCATTCTTCTTGGTTGATGCCTTCTTTGACAGGCTACCATCATCTTGAGATGCCATTGCTCCATGACTGGTAGTGCCTCTATAATATGAATGTTAGCGTGCTATATTCTTGTGGCTTGAGCTTTAAAATAGTGACGCCAACTGTATAAGCCAAGCCTTATTCTGCAATGCTTAGCCTCTTTCAATAGGGCATTCATGTCTTCGCTGGTGACATTGGCTTGCTTTTGCACTGGTAGTGACTCCTTCATTTGCTTGATGACTCATCCTTTGAAAGGCCGAACCCTCATTCTATGTTTCCCATAACCTGCACAACCTAAGCACCTTATATATAGTAGTAGTTTCTTTCTCATACGAAACTTTATGCATATGTGGTTGTGATGATTTTATGAATGACCCATCCTTACAAGAGTTGTGCCATCATTTGTAGCTTGTGCCTTTATGCATTTATTATGAATTAGGCTGCTATGATTTGAGGTGTTGCACCTTGGCTCAGCCAATGGAGGCCGCTTCTCTTGAGTTTGGGGTAGTGCTTTCTCTCGGGATGGTGTTTTTCTTTTGCTACATTAGAAACCTTTCTCTTCAGTGTGCCTAAGAGCTTTAGCTTCCTTTGTGAGAGGTGGCGATTAGAACTACATGTTGGGTGATCTGCATTTTTGTAGCTTCGTTTTCTTAATAGGTTGTTCCTTTGTATTGTGATATTAAGCCTTCCTTTAGAGGCACCTCCATTATTCTTCATGGCTCACATAGTTTCTAACCTCACCTTTACAAAGGCTAAGTGCCATCATTATTTCTTGCACCACAATTTAAAGCTTCACCTTGAAAAGCTTGTGGCTTGGTGGTTCGATACTCCTCTATTTAGTGGATGCTAAATGAGACTTATATACGATACATGTTCATATTTTACTGTGTCTTCCTTTTCCTCTAACACTAGGGCTGCCTTTGATGATTATGTGCACCATGCTATGCTACGCCTTTATCTCATTAGAGATGGTGGTTTTCCTCCATGTTGTGGCTTGTTTCGTGGCTTAGTATCTTAAAACTCAAAGGTTGATCCTTATTGCATGGTAGGACACACAATGGTTGCACTTCCTTGGGTTTCTTTGGTGGTCAACCTAAATAAAATAGCTGAGATGCTGAATTGTTGCTTGCAAACTAGGCTTCTTTTCTTGCTTAAATGTCACCATTAAAAGTTACACCCTCACATTGGTAGGCTTTCATAATGCTGGTAGATTGAGGTAAATCCTCTTTCTTTGACAGCGTTGATGAGTATGGTGAGCGCCATTCCTACAAGGGCGATCTCATCCTATATACTCTGCTTTGAAAGAGGTTGAAACCGTCATATATTGCATAACCATCAATCTTTGAATGCTCCACTTCTATGCATCATTTATAGTGTGCATCATCTACTGTATGGCTTAACCATTATCATTACTAAAACCTATGTTTTAGTAGATCAAGCTATAGCTAAAAATGGGCCCACTTCATGAATTATTTCACCTCATGAATCTTCCATTAAAACTTCTTTGAAACTTCCTACCACTGAAAGATCCTTGAATCCTACTGATATAGAAAGTTTCAAAATGGTGTAAAAATTTGTCAAAAGTTCTTGGCAACTGGCAGGGATAATGAGCCTACTCATTTCTGAATCCCAGAAAATAGTGCCTTGTCCATTGGGCATAGAGTCAAATAGTGGACATAGAAACAACCATGAAACTAAAAAATAGACTACAACTGACATTTGTGCAACCAGAATGATACAAACTACCCAGCAAATGCATGACTCTGAAACAGTGCTGAAACCTTTGAAACTGATACATAGTCGAACCACAGAAACTGACTTTCATCTTGATGTAGTTGAGACTTATTGAAAACAAACTAACAGAATCTGAAAACTAATGCTACTATTGTTGCTTATTCTGAACACTAAAACTAATTTACATTCCAATTAAACTGATGGGAATATGCCCATTTATAGGGACAACAAAATAACTATCGTGTTTGATAATGCTGCTCCAATGAATCCACATCAAACTAAGAATTGACCAAATGAAATGCATGAAGAAAAATATCAAAAACTTGTACCTTTTTTCCTTTCTACATTCTAGAGGCTCATCCTTTGCACACAAATACCAGTTAGACCGATATGCATACTATTCTTGCTTCAGTGGAGGGTGGGGAGTGGAAATCAAGCGTTGAAGCTCATTTCTCTACTTGCATTTGAAGGCTTGTGTTGACATAACTCCATCAGTGACCTCTTTTGCAGACTCTTCAACAGGATCATGACTCAAGATAGCATCAAAAACAAGTGTGCAGGTCACAGAGCTGCCAAGAATAGTCTTGAATCTAATTGTGATGTCTTCTTGCAAGATGAACATAGTGTGATGCAACTCTTTAGATCATTATAAATGTTTCTTGATGCCACATTACCATGAATCTTTCCTTGCATATGTGGGTCTTTATCAAGAAGTAGCAAATATCCATTTTCAAAAATAGAAAACAAACCAACCCGTGTATCTACCTTTGTTTCAAAATTTTCTCCATGATCATCTTCAACAAGGTTTGCAAATGAACCATGCACTTGCTCAATGGTGGGATCCTCTCCATCCAGAATTTGATACCGTTGTTGAAACACTAAGAATAAATCTTCATCCCACTCTTCATCATGTTCATGCATCTCTGTGCTATCTCCTTCAAGATGTGAAAACTCATTACAAAAATAAAGACACTCTGTATTTGTAGATTCTAAAATTTCCTTTGCAACTTCTTCCTCAAGATGAGGTACAGATATGGCATCACATTTGACCCAGTACTTTTTAGCTTCAAAACTCCTTCCTAAGTACTTTTCAGCTTCTAGAAGAGTCAATTCATAGGCATCCTCTGAATTTTCTTCATGAGTTGACTAAGTCTCTGAATTACATGTTGCCACTGGTATATGATGTTCAAGATCAAAGGGACACAATGAATAGACAGGAGTTAGGTCTCTTCTTGTAATTTGATCTTTGAGACTTGGTTCTTCTTTGATGTCAAAATGACAAAGAACCTGATCAGTGGTTCCTATGGACTAGTTTGTATCCACAAAGGTTTGCAAAGAACAATGCTCAAGATAAGGGGGTCTCTTTTGTGTCTGTGGGAGGATTTCATTCATGAACTAACTATATCGATATTGTTGTTCATAAGAACTATGAGGCATGATGTTTGGGTCAACATGGTACATGGCTTGATCGTTTAGCTCATTTAGCTCATGGGTGAAGGATTTTAGGAGTTCTTTTACTTCCAACATCTCCTTATGATTTGGCAAATCAACAGGGAGGGTGGCTGGATTTGAACAATTATGCATCTGGCTATAAGAAAGAGTCTGAGATGAGACATTTGCATGAGGCATCAGGGGTTTTAAAGGTAGAGGAGGAAATTTACTAGCCTCTATGAGGTTGTTTTTATCTCTAATAGCAAGATTATATGATTGGGGTAAAGTTTCACCTCCTAGGGCTTGTATCATGACATATATTTCAGGTTCTAAAGCCTTCAAATAATACAAAAATGCAAAGACTGGAGGAGGCCTCATATCAACTGAGAATTTCTTCCATACCTTGTCAAATCTTGCATTGAAATCACACATGCTTTTTGCAGGATGCATCTTGATCATGATGAGGTTCTGGGTGAGGGTGCTGACATCTGTCCTCTCCTTGAGTTGCCTGTAGATAAGCCCACCAAGCTGGTCCCATCCTGTGATTGAACTGGACTGCAAACTTCTATACCGTTCCCTTGCTTTGCCTTTGAGGGAAGATGCCAGTAGCAAAAGAGCTTGGTTCTCAACCATGACATTGTGAATGGTGCATAAATTTGCCACATCCTGAATATGGTCTGTAGGACAAACTGATCCATCCCCAAGAAAATGGGGTAAAGATTTCCATGTTGTCTTAGGAACCTGGCCCTGCTATTGCAGATGAAGAGGGCCTGAATCCCAAGCCACAAAAGGCAAATTTCTTGCAGGAATGTTCAGATGCACATAGATATCTGGGGCTGCCATGGTCTACAAAAGAAAAGATATGAGAAAGAGTCACTAGTAGAGTCACCAAGTGGAAGATTCATTCTCCCAAGAGTAGATTTTTTGTGATTTTTTGCTAAAACCACAAAATACAGACAAAGATTCAATGAAAACAATGACCCAAGTCTTTGATTCCAATCCCACCAGGCGTGCCAAAAACTGTTGATGTATAAAATTGTGCAATTTCCATCACCAACATGGGAAACTTTAGGAATGTGGGGTTGATCCTTGAAGTAACCTCCAGATTTTAAAGAAGCTGGCTCTTCCTTTTTTCAATGGGGTTTTGGAAAGGGAAGGAAAAATAAGATTGCAGAATGAAAAACCTAATCCTATGGTGATGTGCCGGATTTAAAACCTACCCATTGCACAGTGACATTAAACATCAAAAGATTCACTAGAAAATTAAAGAGCAGAATGCATGATCAATCACCTAGCTCATAAATCAAATTTAACAAAACTAAAAAATAGAAAGAAAGAAGCAAGATAAAAAGAGACACATTCGGATCTGCACAAAACATTACACTCTTCATTGCTTGAGGAAGAACAAGTTCATAGAGGCATAGATTTACACAAAATAAAATATTACAACCCTCATTGAGAGGCAACTACTGAGGCAAGAATATGTCTCTATTTACTACTCAAATATCTGATCTATCTGTGTGTAAAACTATATATATCTCTCTGTCCTGGATCTTTCATATTTAAAGCCAAAAATATTTCTCCAATCTTCTGTAACTGCCTAGAAAGTCTGCAACTAAAAACCCATAAAATCCACCCAAAATCTAGATCTGGTAACGGCTCTGGCAACTGAAACTCCCAGTGAATAGTTGTAGCTTCCATTTCTCAAAAATGAATTTGCCTCCATTGTTTGACTTGCAGCATGAAAACTTCTCACTCTCTCTTTTCCCATGGCTTCTGTGAAAAATAAAGTGGTTGCGTGAAAACTTAGGGTTGCATTTTCTATCTCCTGTGAGAGTCAAAAGACATAATATGAGAGTCTTTATATTAATAAAGCTCTTACTTCTTTGAGGGACCCACCATGTCCTTTCAAAAGACTCTTTATATTTAAATCTGTATTTTACTCACCCATGACTCTTTGACAGAAAGAGACTCTATATTTTTATTAAAGATTAACTCTATGTGAAAGGAGCCCACCATCAGAAACAATGACTTAGCTTATACTTCCCAGCACCCACGTGAATTATTACCATTTTATGAGTTTTATTAAAAACAAAACAAATGATTTTCTCTACTCCACTTCAACCACGCGTCAGCATGGCGCTCTGTTTAGATGAAACTTCTCTTGCAGCCTTGCAAATTCCCACAACTCTGACACATAGTGGCTTCATCCTTCTTGAGTTGCTTTGTCCAACCATTGATCTTCTTTGCATTCTATGGTTGTTGCAGCTCTTCGTTGGAGGCTCTGTGTTTCATATTTCATTGCTGCATCTTCAACTTGTTGCACAATGACTTATATGTGCTTGGGGTTTCGCTTGTTTCATTGATACAACATTGATTCTAAATAAGCCTATTATCTCATTTGATTGTTACCACTCTTTTATTGCATGCTAGATATGATCCCACTATTATAATGGCATTTATAATCTCAAACCTATGTCGTTCTTCTTGGCTAATACCTTCTTTGACAAGACGCCATCATCTTGAGATGCCATCGCTCCATGACTGGGAGTGCCTCTATAATATGAATGTTGGTGTGCTATATTCTTGTGGCTCAAGCTTTAAAATAGTGATACCTCCTATATAAGTCAAGCCTTATTTTGTAATGCTTAGCCTCTTTCAACAGGTTGTTCATGTCTTCACTGGTCACATTGGCTTGCCTTTGTACTAGCAATGACTCCTTCATTTTCTTGATGACTCATCCTTTGAAAGGTTGAACCCTCATTTTGTGTTTCCTATAACCTGCACAACTCAAGAACCATATATATAGCAGGGCCTTCTTTCTCACAGGAAACTTTATTCATGTTTGGCTATGATGATTCTATGAATGACCCATCCTTACAACAGTTGCGCCATCATTTGTAGCTTGTGCCTTTATGCATTTCTTATGAATTAGGCCTCTATGATTTGAGGTGTTGCACCTTGGCTCAGCCAATGGAGGTTGCTTCTCTTGAGTTTGGGGTAGTACTTTCTCTCAGGATGGTGTTTTTCTTTTGCTACTATAGAAACCGTTCTCTTCAGTGTGCCTGAGAGCTTTAGCTTCCTTTGTGAGAGGTGACGATTTGAACTACATGCTGGGTGATCTACATTTCTGTAGCTTCATTTTCTTATAGGTTGTTCCTTTGTATTATGGTGTTATGCCTTCCTTTAGAGGCACCTCCATCATTCTTCATGGCTCACATAGTTTCTAACCTTGCCTTTACATAGGCCAAGTGCCATCATTATTTCTTATGCCACAATTTAAAGCCTCACCTTGAAATGCTTGTGGCGTGGTGGTTCAATACTCCTTTGTTTAGTGGATGCTAAACACAACTTATATATGATACCTGTTCATATTTTACTATGTCTTCTCTTTTTGTCTGACACTAGGGTCGTCTTTGATGATTATGTGCATCATGCTATGCTACACCTTTATCTCATTAGAGATGGTGGTTTTCCTCCATGTTGTGGCTTGTTTCATGGCTGAGTATTTTAAAACTCAAAGACTGATCCTTATTGCATGGTAGGACACACAATGGCTGCACTTCCTTGATTTTCTTTGGTGGTCATCTGAAATAAAATAGCTGAGATGTTGAATTGCTACTCGCAAACTAGCCTTCTTTTCTTGCTTATATGCCACCAATAAAAGTTACACCCTTACATTGGTAGGCTTTTATAATGTTGGCAGCTTAAGTTGATAGCATTGATGAGTATGGTGAGCACCATTCCTACAAGGTTGGTCTCATCCTATATGCTCTGCTTTGAAAGAGGCTAAAACCATCATATATTGTATAACCATCAATCTTTGAATGCTCCACTTCTATGCATCATTTATAGTGTGCATCATCTATTGTATGGCTTAACCATTATCATTACTAAAACCTATTTTTTAATAGATCAAGTTGTAGCTGAAAATGGGCCCCCTTCATGAATTATTTGGCCTCTCATGAAGCTTCCATTAAAACTTCTTTGAAACTTCTTACCATTGAAAGATCCTTGAATCCTACTGATATGGAAAGTTTCAAAATGGTGTAAAAATTTGTCACTAGGATCCTAAGGAGATTATTGTAGGCTAAGTGAAGAAGAAACCTACAACTGCAGAGGAACTATAGACATGGTACACCGAGTAAGAGGAAGGAGAGGACTGGCTCCAAGAGCTAGAGATGCAACATTCCAATAGAGATGCTAAGAGGTATCACAACTAGGCTGGATGCAATGGAGAGAACACAATGCAGAGGAGTAACCATAACATATGTCAGTGATAATGAGGAAGAGATTAATGAAGAGGAAGTAGAAGAAGGAGAAGATGGATATGAGAGGAGGTTTCTGAATGTAATGACAAATAGTGCCAATAAACCTTGGGTTGAGTTACCCAGTTATAATGGTAGTTTGAAACCAAATGAGTCAAGATAGACTAGATTTTAGATATGGAAAAGTATTTTGAGTTGGAATCCATTGAAGACCCTAAGAGGGTAAAACTTGTAACTTCAAAGTTTAAAGGACATGCATCTCTATGGTGGGATCATGTGCAAGTTGAGAGACAAACAAAAGGAAAGGAAAAGATTAAGACCTGGGAGAGGATGTTAACCAAGTTGAAGTCAAAATTTATGCCTACCAATCATCAGATCACCATGTTCAAGATGTTTCAAAACCTCAAGTAGAGGGAGAAAAATGTACAAGACTATACTGAAGAGATTGAACATCAAGGTTGGTCACATTGAAGATGATGCCAAGAAAATCTATAGGTATGTAAATGGTTTGCATTATTCAATCCAAGATGAAATTAGCATGGTCAGAATTACCAGCATAGAGGAAGCCTATCAATTTGCATTGAAGGCAAATGAAAAGATATCTAGAAGGTAGAATAGCTCTAGAGGAAGAGGTAAATCCTCCAAAGGAAGAGGGAAATCAAATCCTACACATTGATCTCAGGATAAGCAAGGAGAAAGAAATTCTTCTCATGCAAATACCTAAGGAGGTAGAGGAATGGGTGATTACCCTCGAGGTAGAGGAAATTTTGGAAGAGGAAGAGGGTTTAGTGGAACATGTTTCAAGTGTGGACAAGCTGGACATAGGGCATTTGAATGTCCTCAAGTACAATAGAGCAATGGCAAAGGAAAAGAGACTAGGATCCATATAGCACAAGCTAAGGAGGAGAGTGTGGCTAGTGTAGTCTCACCGAAGCGTGGAGAAGCTAGGGATGGAGAATCCTTGATGATGAGGAAAGTTCTTCTAACACCAGAGAAGGTACAAGATGAACTAGAACAGTGAAGAAGTCTATTTAAAACTAGATGTAAGTCTGGAGGGAAATGTTGCAAGGTCATTGTGGACAGAGACAATACTAACAATTTAGTGTTAGAAGAAATGATGGAGAAGTCTCTTAAATGGTTGAAACACCCCACTCCTTACAAAGTATCTTGGCTAAAAAATAGACATCAGTTATTGGTAAGTGAACAATGTCTTGTCAAATTTCATATTGGGAATTATAAAGATGAGATAATGTGTGATGTTATACCAATGGGTGCATGCCACCTTCTGTTGGGAAGTCCTTGGTAATATGACAGGTAGGCCATTCATGATAGCAAGTGTAATTGTATTACAATCAAGAAGGATGGGGTTGAGTATGTGTTGAATCCTTTAAAGATAAGGATGAGGAAGTTGAGAAAAGCAATATGGCTTGTCTAGTGAGTGGAAAATAGTTCCGAAGGGAAATCAGAAAGGAGAAGGTCTGTTATGCCTTCCTACCTCAAGTTGTAGAAGCTATGACAAATAAGAGAGGGGTAGAAGTTTCCACAGAGGTCCAAGAAATTCTAAGTGAGTTCGATGACATACTAATGAAGGACTTACTTGATGGATTACCTCCAACTAGAAGCATAAGTCACTGCATGGACTTGATACCAAGAGCAATCCTACCAAACAAGGCACTGTATAGGATGACACCTATGGAAAATGAAGAGGTGAATAGACAAGTGCAAGAGTTGTTGGATAAGGGACTGATTAGGAAAAGCCTCAATCTATGTGTTACACTTGCAGTACTGGCACCTAAGAAAGATGGGAAATGGTAGATGTGCACTAATTCAAGGGCTATAAACAAGATAACCATTAAATATAGGTTTCCATTTCCTTGTATGGATGACTTGATGGTTTGCTTGAGTGGAGAAAGGTACTTCAATAAGATTGATTTGAAGAGTGGATACCACCAAATCAGGATTAGATAAGGGGGTGAATGGAAGATAACATTTGAAACCAAGTATGGACTATATGAGTGGTTAGTGATGTCATTTGGGTTGACAAATGCACCCAAAACCTTTATGAGATTGATGAATGAGGTAATGAATCCGTTCCTTGGAAAATTTGTCATAGTTTATTTGGATGACATTTTGGTTTTTAGTAAAACAAAGGATGAGCATCTGCTGCATCTTAGGACAATCTTATAGAGATTAAAAGAAGAGAATTTTCTGGTGAACATGGATAAGTGCATTTTTATGTAGAAGGAATTAGTATATTTGGGTTTTGTAGTGTTTGAAGAGGGGCTGAAAATGGAACCTGAAAAGGTTAAGGCAATATTTGATTGGCCTTCACCTAGAAACATGTTTGAGGCCAGAAGTTTTCATGCCTTGGTAAGCTTCTATAGGAAGTTCATCAGAAATTTTAGTGGTATATGTGCACCAATCACTGAAACAATGAAGGGTGTTAGGAAAGAGTTCCAATGGACAACTCCAGTGGAAAAGAGTTTTTAGTTGTTGAAGAAGAAGGTGACAGAGCAACCAATGTTGGCATTGCCAAACTTTTGCAATTTTTCAAGTAGATTGTGATTCTAGTGGTAGTGCAATTGGGGGAGTGTTAACTCAAGAAGATAGACTCATTGCCTACTTCAATTACAAACTCAATGAAGAAAAGAGGAAATACTTAGTTTATGACCAAGAATTCTATGCTATAGTGCAGGACTTAAAGAAGTGGAGACATTATTTGCTATCAAATAAGTTTGTGTTGTATACCGATCATCATGCCTTGCAGTACATCAACAATTAAGGTAAGTTAAACCAGAGACATATGAAATGGGTGGAGTTCTTACAAAATTATTCTTTTTTGTTAAAACATCGGAGTGGTAAGTCAAACCAGGTAATAGATGCACTTAGCAGAAGATGTTTATTAATGAATGAGTTAAGGGTTGGCTTTGATGCAATGAAGGATTTGTATCCTGATGTCCTCATTTTAAGAAACCATGGACAGTTAGTAAAAGTCTAGTGGAGGGAGATAGGATGCCTTGGTTGGAATATTTTATCCAAGATGGCTTGTTGTTCAAAGGACAAAAATTATGCATACCTAGAGGTTCAATGAGAGAGAACCTAATTAGAGAAAAGCATAGTGGAGGCTTGAGTGGACATTTTGGGGTAGATAAGACAGTGGCACAACTGAATGAAAGTTATTTTTGGCCTGGGATGAGTGTAGATGTGAAGAGACTAGTACAAGGCTATAGGATTTGCCAACATGCTAAAGGAGTATAACAGAATACAAGATTGTATCATCCATTGCCTATACCTAATAGATCATGGGAGCATATAAGTATGGATTTTGTTTTGGGACTGCCTCAGACACAAAGAGGTCATGATTCCATTTTTGTTTTTGTGGGTAGATTTTTGAAGATGGTTCATTTCATACCATTTTAGGAGACTAGTGATGCATCCCACATAGCTACATTATTTTTCAAAGAGGTAGTCAGGTTGCATGGATTTCCTAAAGGCATAGTTTCTGATAGGGACACAAAGTGTTGTTTGGCATACATTATGGAAGAGAATGGGTACCAAATTAGGATTCAGTTCAGCTTATCATCCACGGACTGATGGACAAATTGAGGTTGTGAACAAAAGTTTAGGAAACTTATTGAGGTGTTTGGTGGGAAACAAAACACATCAATGGGATCTTATCTTGGCTCAAGCAGAATTTTCTTACAATAATTCAATGAACAGAAGTGCAGGAAGGAGCCCATTCCAAATGGTTTATGGGTTTATCCAAAGAGGTGTTGATGAGCTCTGGGATAGTGCAGATTTGAACAAGGAGAGTGTTGTAGTAGAAGATTTTGCATAATACCTTCATGAGGTTTACAAGGAGGTGAAGGGATAGTTGGAGACAAGTACAAGGTGTATGTTGATGTGCATAGGAGGGAACAAGAAATCCATGTAGGATACTTAGTTTTGGCACATTTGAGGAAGGAAAGGTTTCCACATGGAACATATAATAAGTTGTAAATCAAGAAGATAGGTCCGTGGAAGGTGTTGAGGAAGTTCTCATCCAATGCCTATGAGATCGAGTTACCAGATGGGATAGACATATCACCTATTTTCAATGTTGTTGATCTATATAAGTTCCATGAAGGAGAGACAAGTTTATAAGGAGGTACACATTCACATTCACTTAATGCGCAAGGCTGGATAGATTAGTTTCCTGAAAAGAAGATGGAAGAAGTGGATAAGGTGATTGACTCCTGAGTGGCTAAGAAAACCAAAGGAGAGGACTACATGGAGTATTTGCTTTGATGGAAGAACAGAGCTGCAGATGAAGCTTCTTGGTTGAGTGTTGTAGAACTAGTCAATCTTGGGATTCCAGTTCTAGACTTGCCAAATGTTCATGAATTTTTAACTCATGGATTATTTTAGTTACCTGGCATGTCTGATGTAGGAGCATCTGGGTTCACGTGCAATCCTTATCAACCAAAAAAAGATTTATTTTACTTTCTTATTGTTTGTTTTGATTTAGCAGTTGCCACAGGAGTGAATTGATCAAATTCAGAGAATTTTCCTAAAGATTTTGGCCAAGTGATGAAGTGATCTTGAAGAAAGCTCAAATGGGTATCTACATCTCAAATTTGGTAAAAATCTGCTAAAAATTAAATAAGTTATGCCTCAGCGAAGTTTTTGCATGTCACTAGATGTCATGTGACCTTCATTTTGCCCGCTAAGCTATTGTGGTCATCTTGCACTAAAATCACCCTCTACTAGATTTGCGCTAAAATGTCTCTGCACTAGATATATCAGATGATGGCTCAATTACCCACTGGGCACTTTCAACCACTTTGCATTAAAATTGCTTGTCACCAGATCAGCGCTAAAATTACTTGTCACTAGATATATCCTCCGGCACCTGAAATCTCCACAAATCTTGATGCATTTGAAATTCCTGTTGGCATTGATTAAGGTGTTTGTGCTAAAAGTGAAGTGCACCAGATCAGTGCTAAAAAATCTTCCCACATGATATGTCATGTGACAACTCATTTCTTCACCAATCCCGTGAGTGCCCTTTTGCCCGCTTTTTCAAATTTACACTAAAATAGCTTAACACTACATATGTCTGGCAACCTTTGTTTTCCCTGCAATCCCACCAAAGAGCCTTTGGTGCAAATTTGTCACTTCACCAAACATGTCCAGTGATCCCCAAATCTTCCGCTTATCCTGTGAAGGCCAATTTGCCCACATATCCACTAACGTGTATTTTTCCTACTTTGCTACACTGATATGCCTTGCACTAAAATACCTGTACACTAGACATATCCAGTGAGGGCCAAATCTCCTACTTTGTCCAGTGAGGGTTGAACCTCCCGCTTATCCGGTCATGGCCCAAAAGCCCGCATCCGATGAGATTTGAAATCACTGCTAAACACATAAAAGGAAACAAAATTTAGTTTTGATCACGTGTATGACCATTCCAATGGAAAATCACGATCTAACATGTTGCATGTATAGGTAATAAGGTCAATATCTGCCTCAAGAATCTATAAATTGGGGAAATTCGTACTATGAAGAGAGATTCTCCTTAGTCAAGCATCAGTAGTACATTTTTTGGAGATTCCAAAAGATTCTCGATATTGCAAGATCTATTTAGTCTAAATCTTGAAATGTTGTAAGGCTAAGGCCAATGCATGTGTAATGCCAATTGTACTCCTGTTGTAATCATTCTCTTGCATATGAATAAAGAATCAATTGTTTGGTTGTCTGGTGTTAATCATTCTCGCTGCTTGATCTGGTAGCTTGATAAATCCCCTAGATCCTGACCTGCATCATTTATTCTTTAGTGTCTATGGTACCCTTGAATATGATGCAATTAGGCAAAAATTAAGGAAGTGTACCCTCAAATGAACTATAAATGTCATTTTTGATAGGTATGTGTGATCTGAGTCTTTGGCACCTATAACAAACTACTTGAACTATGAAGACTCTAACTATGAAAATGATAAGAGAGGACCTCATCATTCTCTCACATTCAACAATCCCACATGGGAACAAGGAATGATCATACAACTAGCCTACTCTAGAGTTCCTAAAGCATTTGTACGATTAGAAATCCACTGGGTAGATCAACCCTCAACAAGTGATACAACACACCTAGATAATAAGATAGCACACTTAGAAAAGCAATTTCACGAGGCTTTGGAGGCTTGAGAGGATTTACATGTTGCTTGCCAAGAAGAACAAAGAGAAAACACTTCAAAAGAACAAGAAATTAGAACAAATCCCAAAAACCCACAAAGTAGTGAAGCACAAAGAATATAAATAATTACTCTCCCAGATGTCATAGCGACATTAGTCCAATGAATTAGGAACCTAAAGGCAGAGCAAGCTCCACAAGATAAAAGAATCAAGTTAAATGAAAATTCACAAAACATGAGAGTCGAACAAAACCAAGGGGCATCCTAAATCCCCCCTTATGTAACCTTCTATTCATGAAATAAAATTAATGATACATTTCCAAGTGGAGCCCATCCAACATAGAACTATCAAGCCACTTACTCCACAATATTAGGATATCAAGCACAAGTCCATCAAACTCCACCAACAAGGTTGATATTCTCAACCCACAATCCCATAATGCATTCTTAGGGACTTAATTAAAATATTTAAAGGAACCCTTAAATCACACAATCCATAATGTGATACTACCAAGAACTCTTCTTGACTTTCCAAAGTTCAAACACGAAGGAGATCCTAATTCGTACATCAAGGTGTATACCACAACTATAAGAGAAATCCTCTCATGGGATGGAGTTGTGATGATAATATTCCCAAAGACACTTGAAGGAATCACATTAGATTCATACTATCACTTACATGAAGCCTCAATCAAATCCATTAGCCAACTCATAAGCAAGTTCGTCATGGCTTTTGACATGAACAAACTCATTAATAATGGATACATGAATTCCTAATGATGAAACAAGATGTGAATGAGTCAGTGGCACATTTTATCACACAATGGAGACAAGTTCTCTATTCATTGACAAGTGCCCCAAATATGGACCATAGAGAGCTATGTGACCTCTTATTCCATTCCCTTAATAGGGACACTTGAGAGGAAGTCCAAAAATTACCTTACAAGTCTTACGAGGAAGCACTAGAGAGCGCATTGTGAATCAATCAAGCCACTATTGATAGTGGGTGAAAAACTTATGGTTGAAATGCAAGTTTGACAAATTAGAAGAACAACAACTAGGAAGGCACACTTTCTAGGGTTACAATAGGTAGTCAATATTTGAGAAAAAATGTCAAGACTGTCAAAAACCATGTAAACAATCAAGGACCTTACCAAAGATTGCAAACAAAATGTCTGAAGGATCACACTCCATACAAACCCAACACCTATTTCTTATTCCACAATTCCAATGGACATGAAATGAAGACTTGTTATGAGCTTTCAATAAAGTCATTACAAACTTCTCTAATGAAAAATGTCAAAATTTCATGTCCTTCCTCCAATCTCAAAAGAAAGATAAAACAATGCACAAACCTCAAAACACTCCTAACCAAAACATTTGAAGTCATGTGGAGATAGACCAACCTCAATAAATGTACGTCATCCAAAGATCAAACCAAATTGATCATGTTGTCAATGAGACCACTTTCACACAAATGATAAACCTACTCAAAAAATCACCTACTCATCGAAAAGTTTTTCTAGAAGTCTTGGAAGAAGGATGTCATATTCAAGAAAAACAAGGCATCTTAGCTTTCAATCTCACAAAATTAGTGGAAGATGTTGCACCCCAAAAGGGAGTTTATCCCCTTTACCTGCAAATTCAAGTCTAGGAGATCACTATTAAATAGATCATCATAGATGAAGGAGCTAGAGTTAATCTTCTTCCACTTTCTCTCCTCCAAAGAATGGGTTGCAATGAAACATGTATTACACAAGACACCTCAACCCTCAAAGTGTATAATAATCAGAACCTCTAAACTATTGATGAAATTAGTTTTTTGATCACACTAGGTCTAGAGAAACTTTCAACAATGTTCCACATGATTGATGCCAAGACCACGTACAATATGATCTTAGGAAGACCCTAGATTCATGGGATGAGGGAAATTGCCTTAAACTTGTTTCAAGAAATCCACTTTGGTCTTAAGAAACATGATTACATTATGCAAGGTGATCTAGACCCCTTTAATGTTTATAGAATGGAATAAGAGGGAAAGTAAAGAAGATATAAATTAAAGAAGAAATTATCGACAAAGGAGAGATGTCTCAAGAAATAGTGAACATTATCAAAACCTCCTCCAACAAATCAAGTATGACAAAACAATTACATTTTGACCCATGATCGACAAATTCATATGCTCCTTTTAGTGTGGAAGCTATTCCTTGTGACCAAGACTTCAACATCGATATGATTGGAGCCCCTAAAAGTCTTAAAATTCACACAATTGGAATCATCAAGGAAGAATCGGAAGAACCAAAATCAATTTACGAACAAGGAAAAACTTCTATGAATTCAAACATAGGCAGCCTGTGGTATCTTCATTTTGATAGAGCAATCTACAAAACTGGAGTAGGAGATAGAATAGTTCTTATCTCACCAACAAGAAAAATACTACCTTTCACTATTATGCTAGACTTATTTTGCACCAACAAAATCGCAAAGTATGAAGCATTACCCTTGGGAATCATTCTAGCCATTAAGCTAGGAATTAAAAACATTGTAATCATCAGAGACTCACAACTAATAATCAACCAAGTTTTAGAGAATTATGAAAAAAAATAGAATGATTACAACCATATAAAGATGCCATCCAAAAATTAATCCAATGCTTTGATTATTTCTCAATGAGGGATATACCTAGGGAAGAAAATTAGATAGCAAATTCAATGGCTACCTCAGCTGCCATGTTCATGCCTCACACTTAATTATAGAATTCAGAATTCATCATATCAGTATGTGGAGGCCCATTGTTGGAAAGTGATGGCTTACCAAACATTCTAATCTATGTGGAAGATAAGATGGAAATGCCAACCAGAGATTATGCCAAAAATGATGAAGCCATTTTAGAATACCTACATGCCTATGATGGTCTCCTGAGAGTCTATCAAAAAAAGGGATATGTGTTCCTTCCTCATTCAGATGACTATTTTCTAGGTGGGTTAGAAATCTTGCAAGTAGATAAAAATTTAGAATTATCACCAACTCCTCAAAAAATTGAAGGACACCCCTTGGTAACTGGTGATACCATCGATCTCAACATAGGAACCCCTAAAAAACCTAGGATGTTGAAACTAGGGGAAGATTTGAATGATGAAGAATTAGAAGAGTACACATAATTCTTCATTGAGTTCTCTAACATTTTCTCTTGGACATACATAGACATGCCTTTCTTAGATCCAAAAATCATAGTACACAATCTAGTAATTAAAGCAGATGCAAAACTAGATGCAAAACCAATCAAACAAAAGCTGAGACCCATAAAACCCCAAGTTGTAGAAATGGTAAAAGATGAGTTTAAAAAGTTATTAAATGTGGGATTCATTAAACTAGTGGACTATTCGAATTGGGTGTCAAACATTGTCACTATTTTGAAGAAGAATGGGAAAATTCTAATATATCTTGATTTTAGAGATGTTAATCAAGTCCAGCCTAAAGATGACTTCCATTTGCCATCCATAGATCGAATTGTAGACTCCTCTACATGATATGAAATTATTTTCCTTAAGGATGGATTGTCATGCTACAACTAGATAAGGATTGTAGAGGCTAGCCAAAATAAAACAACATTCACTACCCCTTGGGGATTCTTCTATTATGTAGTAATGCTATTTGGTTTGAAAAGCATAGGTGCCACTTATCAAAGGCCAATGAATCACATCTTCCACAATCTCATCCATAAAATAGTATAAAATTATGTAGATGATCTTCTATCCAAATCTAAACAATGATCTACACACATCAAAGACCTTCACAAAATTTTCACCTATGTGAGTACAAGGTAAGGATAACTCCAGAAAAGCACATTTTTTTGGGGTGACAATAGGAAAGTTGCTAGGTTTCATAGTTCCTCTAAGGGGAATTGACATAGACCTTGCCAAAGTACAAGAAGTATTAGATGCCACTCCACCAACAAGTGAAACAATAGTGAGAACTTTTTTGAGACAATTGGGTGCGATACAATGTTTTATACTAGACATGACTTTTAAAATCCACCACATCAATCAACTATTAAAGAAAGAAGCCAAGATAAATTAGATGATAGATTGTCAAAACACCTTCAAACAAGTGAAAAAGTTCCTCTTAACTCCACCAACGCTTATGCCACCCAAACATGATAAACCTTTTATCCTCTACTTTAGAGCTACATAAATCTCAATAGCCTATATGCTAGATCAAGAAGATGATAATGGAAGAGAAACAACGATATACTTATCATTCAAATGTTATTAGAGTATGAGAAAACTTACATTCATGCTAAAAAAGAATGTTTGGACATAGTGTTTGGTACAAGGAGACTATGCCACTACATGTTGAATCAAGAAACGAATCATCATATGGTCAGAACAACTAAGGACTTTTTTAAACCAACCTATGTTGTCTAGAAGAGTAGGGTGGCTCCTAACATTATTGAGTGAATATGAGTTAACTTATATCAACCAAAAACTTATCAAAGGACAAATATTCATGAATTGGTTGGTAGATAATCTAGCTCCCCAAGAGGAACCAATAAATGAAGACTTTTGAGATGAGGAAATATGTGAAATCAACATTGAAAAATATGCCTCTTCATAATGATATAGAGATATTGTGAATTACTTTGAAAATAAAGCTTATCTCAAAAACATGACCCCCTTGGACAAGAGATGTTTATGTGTCCTTGCCGTGAGGTATGTCTTGATAGGTGATGTTTTATACTGAAGGGCATTAAACAAAATCCTACTTCATTGTGTAGACAAAGAAGAAGCACACAAAATTTTGGAAGAATGCCATAGTGAAATATGTGGATGACACTTTGGTGCTCATGCAACCACAAGGAATATACATCAACTAGGTTACTTTTGGCCTTCCTAGAAGGATATGTGGTTAAATTCATCAAAAGATGCCCCAAATGTCAGATCTATGCACATGTTTATCACACATCAATAAGAGACTTACAACCAATAGTCTCTCCTTGGCCTTTCTCCACATGGGGGCTTGATTTAATAGTAAACAAATCTCTCCACCTTTGAGAAACAAACATGTGTTTATCATCACAACCATAGAGTACTTCAACAAATGGGTGGAATAAATGCTCTTAACTATGGTATCAAGAGCAGTAATCACTATTTAATTAATTTTGAATAAGATCATGTGTAGGTTTGTAATCCCTCAAGTGATAGTGACAAATAATGTCTCATGATTTAAGAATCCATAAGTTCAAGAGTTATGTGAGAGGTTCCACATCAATCATAACTTGGCATTAGTATACTATCCTCAAGGGAATGGAAAAGCATAAGCAATCAATAAGACACTAAAATCAATTCTAGTAAAAATCATGAAAGATTCTAAAAGAGATTGGCATTTGCAACTCTACCTCACTCTTTAGGCTTACATGACTAGCATACATACACCTATTGGGATAACACCATATGCCCTCACTTTTTGGTTAGAAGTAGTCTTTCCCTTAGAGTTTGAGCTACCAAGTTTAAGGATACCTTTGCAAGGATTGTTGGATAATGAAGAATATCTTGCGATGAGGCTAGAAAAACTAGAAATGATGAATGAAAGATGACTAAGAGCTATGCAAAGGCATGATTCCTACCTTGCATGAATCAAGAAGCAACACAATAAGAAATATTTTCCAAGGCCCTTCCAAGTTAGGGATTTGGTACTTATGATTGAAAATCTAATTGACAAAAGAGCTGAAGAAGGACACAAATTCAAGCTAAATTAGATTGGGCACTATATGGTCAAAGAAGATATTAGAAATGGTGCATATCTTTTTTGCACTATGGAAAGGGAGGAATTTGGTGAGATGGTTAACGCCTTCCACCTCAAGAAATATTATGTCTAAAAAATCATAAAAAATAGAAAAATCCAAACAAATCAAATAATTCAAAAAAGTTCAAAAAACATACAAAAATCATGAAAATTAAAAACTTTACATCCTTCATTTTGTTTCACCATGCATTTTGTGAGTGACATGCTCTCGTTTGATTTTTTATTAGTAAGGAGTATAAGGTTTCTTAGGTATAAGTTGTCCCTTTGATTATTTGAGATCCCTTATAATCATGTTTACTGCTTATCATTAATCACCTATTTACATTTCCCAATGATTCTAATCAAAGCCTAGCTCCTAGCTTCACATTGATCTTGGTCTTAATAACTATGATGTTAAGTCTAAGAAAAGTTAGTCTTCAAACCTGCAATACTCAGTATAATCTTGCAAGTAGACCTTCCCCATTCCTCCTTAGTAGAAGTTCGACTGGATGGTGAAAATTTTTGGTAGCGCTTAGCCCCTTATCTTTCCTAGACAAAAATGTTAGGAGGATAGTAACTCTACAGGAAACAATCAAAAAACTACGAGTGATAAAAAAAAGAGTGTGAGGAAGAGAGAAATCATGATAAAGAAACATTAGAACAACATAGTATCAAAATTTCAAAATATCAAAAAGCACCAAAAATACCAAGAAAAAGAAAAAGATTCAAGTGAGGCATTGCAAAAAACAAAAAAAGAAAACTACACAAAAGAAAGAGTGTAAAAAGAAAATATTGTTGATGTCCATACTCTCAAGTGGAGATAAATCTAAGATCAAATCTATGAGAGTGACATCTATTAGAGAAAATAAAAAAGAAAGGTACAAATCACACACATGCACTAGTTGAGAAAAGACAAGAGTTTATCTATCTTTAGGGCCATCTTCCACTCTAGAGCCTTTCCTTTACTACAAGTCTATCTTGTTGGCCATGTTTTATCTAAGTCTAGAGGGTGCTAATAAAATTTGTTACTTGTCTAAGTTGAAAGCTTGCCAAATTGTTTTGTCTAGATAAGAATCAGTGTTTAGCCTTTTGCAAAGCCAAAATTAGAAACGTTCCATCTCCTCCCCATTTCCCAATTGAGTCTTGTACACTTCAAAAAGTGACTCAGTTGCATGGGGTGGTCAAGTTAGCTTTGACGGAGCATACAGACCCTTCTCCTTTCCACAAGAGAACTTCCACATCACTCTTCTTTCATGGTAGAAGTCAGTCAAGAGAAGGCAGGACACAGGGGGAGCCCTAATCACTTGGGAGCTAGACTTCATGAAGAATGGTTGGTCAATTTTGGGGCCTTTCCTAGGGATTGTTTGCTATGTTATGTTCAATGACCATCGTTGTGGAGATAATGATATGACTCGAAGGGTCACTAGTCATCAATCTCCTGTTTGGATTTCTGAGATTCCAATGTCTACTTGGTTGTCTATTGTAATCATTTATGACTCTAATTTGTATTGAAATCTTTCCTTTCCTACTTGAAGGATTTTTTGGATGTGATGTCTTTGTTCAAATAGCCTAAGCCTATAGTCTTGTTCTTGAATTGTCGGTTGCACTTGTTGAGGCCTAGGGTGAGTTGCTTCAATCTCCTCTAGGATTGCCCTCACCAACTCTCCTCTAATTCTAGGGCACATTCGTATGCATGAACAAAGAGAGTTGGTTTAAGTTTACCATGAGTTGACTTTGCATTGACTTAGTGTCAATACCTAAGGATTGCTTTTCACTTTGAATGTTGAATTAGTTGACCTCATGATGGGATAGATGGATTTTGTACTTGTTTTGTTTTGTTTTGTTTTGTTTTTTCTGGTTTTTCTATTGTTTTTGTGTTTTTGATGTTTTTGGTACGAATGCAACTAAATGTATGTAGAGAAATATTTTTGTTCTTTTTTATGATTTTTGGAATGTATAAGTGAATTAATTAATCTAGGAAATCAAATATGAATGCAATTTAATCATGAATTTCCCTAATGTAATTAATCTATATTTTTATTTTTTCTGAAGGTCTTTTTTAACTATTCTAATAAATGAAAGTACAAAATTTAAAGGCTAACCTAACAATGCAATTATTTTAAAATAAACTAATTAAAACAATCTAACTAGCCTATCAAGGAAATTGTAATAATTAAATTACTATTTCCAAGAGCATGATTTTGGTTATCTAATTACTATAAAAGCATAAAAGAACCTAAAATTGAAGGCACGTGAGCTTGGCATATTCTCACAGATCCCTTTAGTAGCCTTCCCTTCCTCTACAGCAATGGGGTCCTCCTCTTGGCGACAAGGATTAGATGGCAATTGATTCAAACAAGAGCTTGAAAAACCTTGGATGGAACCTATGAAAGCTTGGATTGAATTTATGAAAGCTTGTATGGAAGCACTTGGGCTTGAAAAATGGCTAGTGTAACAATGTTATATGAATGTCTTTGGAAAGCTTGGGCAAAATAACAAAAAGGGAAAGGCTCATAAGTCCTATAGCCAGCATGAAAATGCTAAGGGAGAGCAAAAGCTAAGAAAAATGTGATTGCAACAATGAATTTGCCTCCTCTATTTCTTGGAGGAGGGGGTATTTAAAGGTTGGATTGAGGAATGATATGTGGGATTCATTGGAATGTTAACTCTATTGATTGGAGAGTTAACTCAATTGATTGCTCAGTGAACTGGGTTGATTGGACAATGAAGTGAGCTTGAAAGCAAGTTTCACATGAGATAAAATGCAGTTATCATGAGAGAGGGAGGAGTTAATAATAGTTTAAATAAGTTAAATTTACATGATTAGAGTTAATTGAAAGGTTAAGAATAAATGACTCTAAGTTAGGCTCGAAATTTCATGCAAATTAGAGAAAAAATGGAGGTTTTTTGAGCTCAAACTTGAGGTATATCCATGGAAAAAAATGATAAGGTCACCAACATTACTAGGGTGGTCACTCGAGGAGTGACCTTGGTCAAAATGGGGTGACTAGGGTTGAACATGGCTCTAGGTAAAATCTGAAGGTTGGAGAATGAACTTGGGAGGCTGCAAAAGACACCTGGCAACTTGGTTTTGCAAAATTGATACCAGAAGGGGTGGTTGCCCACATTAGCAAGGTGATTATCCAAGGGGTGACCCAAAAATAATAGGGGGTGATTAGGTCAAGATGAAAGGTACATGAAAATTAGGGTTGGGGATGAAATCAATACGTTAATTTGGGGTCTCAAGAGGTCAGAAAAAGATGAAATATGCTAACAAGACATAGGTTCCCTAGGAAACAATGCTCATAGGTCTTGCGACAAGGCTATAAAGTGAAGAAAATAAAGAATTGACAAAGGATGAATCAAGACGAGACAACATTTCACAAGTTAGCGAGGGGAAATGAAGGAAGAAAGTAAAAGGGGAGTCCAATCCATGTGTTGTCAAGAAGAAAGCATGTTTAGAGGTCATATATAGATGCATACATCTATGTGTTTGGATCACAACTCATCACCAGATTACCATGTAGGCCTATGCATCTTTTAAGTTCTTACATATTGCCCCCTCGGGGATGGTAGTCTATATGAAAGATAGGTATCATTCCCAAACTAGGCCTTTACCTATTGTCGATTTCCTACAATTGTACCTACAATCATAAGTATCAGTTTGAATCTTAAAACATTTTTATTATAGATACTAAACTTTAAATGATAAAACGAATCATCAATGGTCTTGTATGTATACCTAAGCCTTTTCACTTCAATAAGGGACCTATAAAGATGAAAGCATGCAAAAGGAGGGTGCAAAAGCACTACAAAAGCTAAAAACTACTCTAAAAGTGCATCAAATGAAACTAAGATAGTAGAAGAAGAGAGTGGAAATTTTTGAGAGAGGCAAAATGGTGACTGAATCATGCAAAAAGATAGTCAATAGAAATCTCTCAACAAGGGGATCTTGAAGATGGTTGCAAATCTTTCATCTACTAAGAAACATGTATGCAATAAGTTAAAAATCCTCTCTCAAACCCTAGTTTTTGTTTTGTCAATTTCTGTCAAAAAAAAATTGTCATTGTCAAATTTTCTTGTTGTTAATGTCATCTTCATAGTTCTAGCATGTTTTAGCCCTTTCATTTGTCAAAATCAGTGTGTTTCTAAGGTTTTTTAGTCAATCTTTACCATGTCATCAATATTATGCTTTTATCACTAACCCTTCATTTATTATTGTTTTCATGAATTTTTTTTTTTTGTGAATTATTGCAAGTTTTACTATTTTTTTGGGATTTTGTGAAGTTTAAAAAGATCTAACTTATGGTACCTTGTGTGTGACAAGATATGCAGATCTAATGGAATGAAGTACATGAGAAGTTATGGCTTCGCATTTCACAAGAGCGTCTACTTGAGGATCCTCATTTTCTTGCTAGGGCTGGTCAACACACTGATATATTCGCTCCTACCTATCATGGTTGAAAGGATAATCTTTCTTTGAGATCCAAATTTTACACTCTTGAGGGTGAGAATGCTATTCTTTGAGAGATGGCTCAATTGGGAGCCTAACGACCTGATTCACAATCTAACACAATTGGTCCTAATTCTCAGGCTCGTAGCAGAGTTCCTTATTTTCATAGATCTCATGGAGAGTCCAAAATAATTTGAATACATAGGAGCAAGGGCCCTAATGGCTCTATTGGGTAGAGTTGCCCTTAGAGACTTCCTTCATTTCTTTCTTATCCTACCCCCTTGCATGGGGAGCCTTATATCTCATGAGAGCATTTCACTTCTAGCTCTCATTTCCTTTTTGTAGCGGCTTTAAGATTTAAACCTTTGATATATTATTGAAAAATTTCTCTTATGGTCATAGATGTCATATATGCCTATATCTTATGCTCTTTGGAAACTTCATAATTTTTCTTATTTAGATCCCTAACTCTAAGGATGAGTACATAATGGTTATGATATGTTTCTTATCTTTTTTAGAATATATACGCATAGAATGAATGAGATGAAATATAGAGACACATAATGAAAATATGCTTCTACTTCTATGACATGCCATGAGTTATTGCATTGATTTTATTTCTTTAGATCATTTTTTTATTTTGATATGAATGCATGATGGAAAAATAATGTGACTGCTCTTTAATGAGATTTTTGAATCGAGGATTATGGATTATCCTAGTATAGGAGACCTATTTAACTTTATGAGATAGAATTTTAGAACTAAAGTGGGGATAGGGAAGAGATGGAACTTGCTTCTTAATTTTGACCTTTGCTGGAGGTTGAACACTGATCCTTATCTAGATAAGACAATTTGGCAAGCTTTCAACTTGGAAAAGTAAATAATTTTATTGGTGTTCATTAGACTTAGATCATAGATGGAAAACAAGATACACCCAAGGTAAAGGAAATAGAGAAATATAAAGGTCCCAAGATAGAAAATGGTCCTAAATACTATTAGATCGTTGGTTTTGTTTAGCATGTGTGTGTACTTTGTACCTTTTCCTTTTATTTCCTCTGATAGAATGTCACCCTTGAAGCTTCGAGCTTAGATTCATCTCCACCCAAGGGTACGAATATTAAACAATCATCTCTTTATCACTCTTTTTTTGTCTCTATTTTTTAATGATTTTCTCTCTTTTTTAATATATTTACAATGCCTCAACTAATTTTCTCATTTTTTTTATATTTGGACTTTTTGGAAAATGAATGATTTTGAACTTTCTGAGTGTTTTGGATATTAAACAACTTTGGCCTCTCTAAATTCTCACTTTTCTCATCACTCTCATTTTTTTATCACTCATGTTTTAATCACTCGTATTTTAGATTGCTTCCTATAGAGTTATGATCCTCATGGCATTTTTGGCCTGAGCGCCACTAAAAGTTTCCATAGTCCAGTCAAACTTCCTTTCTATTAGGAAAGAATGGGGAAGGTCTACTTGCAATCTTCCTTTAAACATTATAGGCTTGAAAATTGACTTCACTTAGATTTAATAGCATGAATTATTAAGAATAGGATCAGTGTAGAGCTGACAGTTAGGCTTTGATTGAATAATTGAGAATGTAAAAGGGGAAGTGGTGATTGTGAATATAAGGGATCTTTAAAACTAAAAGGATCACACTTTACCTAGGCAATCTTAGACTCCTTACTAAAAACAAAATCAAATAAGAGCATGTCACTCACTAAGATGCAAGATGGAACAAAATGATGCAGAAATGCAGTAAACATTATTAGTTTTTTGATAGGTAAGGATGCAAGGAGCATCACAATAAATTATATTAATAATAAAATTATTACAAAAAACCCCATTAGGGCATGATATTCAGGTAGATACAAACTAGAGCTCTCCAACTATAAAGGATATTGAAACAACAAATTACGAAACAAATTTCTCCAACTACATAGGAGAATGAAACAATAATTTACAAAAAAACTAATAATATAACAAGAACAACATTATGGATTGATGAAGTTTATTCCATCAACCCTTAGACCTTGATTATCAGCAACATCATCAACATTAACATTGACATGTTCAAAATTGTATGCATTCGGTGCTTGAAGAGCCTGATAATGAAGAGAAATGTCCAGGCATGATAAACATCCTCAACTTCATCTCTTAATTCAGTTGAGATTTGATCCTTATGTGAGTTGAGGGAATATTCAAGAGTTGTACTACAATTGTTTTGCAAACTATAAAATAAGGCATTATAGCCACATTCAATAGGAGGAGATTTCGTAATATCACGACGAGAAAATAATCCTTCTATTTTAGTTGAACCCCACATGAAAATCATAGTTTGCCAAAGCACTATGAAATTTGTCATCAGAAACTAGGAAATCATGCATAAATTTACTAGCCATAACTTTTACGAAATTAGATTGTTGAAAAGTATTCATAGCATTTGATAGTAAATGAGATACCAAATGAGAAGCAAAACAAATCCAAGATTGTTGAAGGAAATATTTCCCACAGACTTCTATCAATACCTCTTCAACATCATCCTCATATAATATGAAAGCCCTTGATAAAATTCTTGCTTCAATTTCACCATGCATAGGTTGCTCCCATTTCTAAATAGGAAGAAAAAACTTTTATTTCATGGCTAAAGCACCATTGAAGCCAACCAAGCAAACCACCAAAAAGATTGGAACTAAAATGGAATGCTATGGAGATCCATCAAGAGAGGGATAAATGCAATGAACACACGTTGGAAGATAATGAAAATAGTACTTCCTCGCACAAATAAAAAAATGCCCTTTATAGGAGATCCAAATCCACTTCCACTTCACAAGCTAAAAAGATAATGTAATAAACATCTCTAATGTGACATTTAAGAAGAAAAATCATACAACATCAACATTGTTATTTGTAACACAGAAAATAAATAAAATGACCTGTCAACTAAAGCTGCAACCAAATGTTAGTTGAAAAAAATTCCCCCATGAGGGAACATTTAAGAATTGTTATTTAAATCTCCATTTAGAGATTCAACAAGCTTAGGATAATAAGAAATGGAGTTTGGGTCAATTTCCAAGTATTTTGTGACATATTACATGC
Organism: Cunninghamia lanceolata; assembly: GCA_027924645.1. Classification (NCBI taxonomy): domain Eukaryota; kingdom Viridiplantae; phylum Streptophyta; class Pinopsida; order Cupressales; family Cupressaceae; genus Cunninghamia; species Cunninghamia lanceolata. Next base: position 14,183,069 of record BSBN01000306.1, on the reverse strand, counting down.
TAAATTTGCAATCCAATCTATAGTCTTATTTTCCTCTCTAAGAGTATGAATACAAGTGAAATATTCAAACTCTTTGATTACCTCCCAAGCCTTAGAAAGTATGTTACTTATCTTCCAGTGACAAGAAGATTTTTTTGGAAGCATGGATGATAATTTGAGAATCACCCTCAAAGAGAAATTTATTAACACCTATCTGTCTAGCTATTTTTATCCCAAGTACAAGAGCTCGTGCTTGTGCCTCATTGTTAGTTCCACCTAGAACTTTGACTGCCTTAGAAAAAACCAAATTTCCTTGATGATCTCTGATTACACATACAATACCTGATCTACCTAGATTCCCCTTTGTTGCACCATCAAAATTTACTTTCCACCAATTTTCTAGAGGAGATTACTAGTGAATTCGCCTTCTATCTTTAGTGCCTTTATTCAATTTGTTCCAAGATGACCCTGGAAAAATTGGTTTGATTTTTGTCTAGTTCTTAAAAATAATTTCATCCCAGAAAGAAAAGATAGAACCATTATTTTTCATGACTTGAGCCATAACTAATTCAAAAATAGAAGATACAATTTTGTATAAGACATCTTCAATTTTCAAAGTATCTTTCTTGAAAATTCTTCTATTTCACTCCAGCCAAACATTCCAAATAAGAATTGAAGGGGCCACATCCCAAATCATGGAGAACATAGAATATTTGTAGAGAGAAGGCCATCCTTGAAACAAGCTTAAAAGAGTATCAGGTCTTGGACCATACCAATTTAGTTTTTGATGAAACCATTCCCAACATTAAGAAGAAAAAGGACATAATAACAATAAGTGATTAACATCTTCTTCCACCTTACCACACAAGATATAATTGAAGGGAGCAGAGATGGCAAGTCTGACTAATATATTACTAGTAACAATTTTGTTCTTGATGGCCAACCAGGAAAAAGCATCAGCTTTAGGGAGACAATTTACCCAAGCATAAATTAGAAGGCCAATTTTCCTGCTTTGGATTAATACAAGTCAAGGATTTATACCTTTGTTTTGCAGAATAGATGTCTGATTTAGAGGGACTCCAAATTAACTGATCTTCCTTAGAAGAGAAGAAGATTTTCCTCTGACTAAGAATGTCCCTAAGAAGATTTTTTGGTCTTCTAGGAAGTTTATACCTGAAAAGTATTTCCAAATCACTGAATCAAAAGAATTGTCAAATAATATTTAACTTTTTTGCCCCAAACAAGAGAAAGAGTCTATTTAGATTCATACAAGTAATCATAAGAGATTAAATTTTTGTAGATTAAAAAATAGAGCTGAATTGTTTACTTTCCTTCTTTTATTTTCTTTTACAATTATTTATTTTATTTAACTTGAAATACATTTGTTTTACTTTTGAATGTAACTTTTAATTTTTACTTTTCAAAAAATTGTCATTCAATATTGTTATGGAGTAAAAAGTGGACACATGTTTTTACCTCCTTGTTTAGCTCCTAGGTGCCCATGAAATTACATTATACATTCTAAATATTCATCCTAATGTAAAATCCATTGAAACAAATGTAAATTGGGAACAAGGGGCCCATATTTTACCTTACCCTAGACCAAAAAGGAGCCTAAGTCTTCCCTGATTGGTCGGCACAAATTTAATTTCATGTCAGCATAAGACCTTTAAAACGGGTTCTCCTTGTCAACTCTTTTGTTTAATTTGGTGAATGTTAGTGGGAAAGCATATAATTGTGTTTTTAAATTCATTATGAACCTAGATAGAGAGAGCCAACTTGAACCATTGGAGAAAAGAGCATTCAAAGCATTCATTGTGAATCTAGAGTAGATTGTTATTGTCATTGTGTGTTGTTAAAGGTTTTGAAGTTATCATCTATCTCTCCTTATGAGTTGAAGAGAAGTCATCCTCCTAAGAATTTCATCACATAGGTGATATCATTGTTGTTCATCATCATTTGATTTCATCTCATTGATTTGTGTTTCGCCTTTGCCCTACAAGGGCATGCTCTCTTTATCAAAAAATAGTGTTGGGATGTTTGAATGCTATCCAAGGATTTGACTGAGGCAAGTCCCTAAACACCATAACCCCCAAACCCCTTTTCTTCTTGTATACAGGTTACAAGTGCGAGATCCAAAATAGTGAAGACACAAGAAGACTGAGTAAGGATTAAGGTTTCAAGATCTAACAACATTTTAGGAATATTCCTTTGTGAAGGACTTTGGTGTTTGCGAAATAGTCCTTCTATCTTAACAAACTTTAGATCTGGCATCAAGGTACACTCTGTAGCATTTCTCCAGTTTACAACTTCTGAAGATTCCACTTCTCGGGACTTGGGCACCCTCAAAATAGTCCTCCAACATTCCAACTTCTGGGACATATGTTCTAACATATTCCTGATAATTCTTGTGCAATTAGTTTCTGGATATCCATTGTACATTCTATGTTATAATCAAATATTTGTAGAGCTAGGGTTTTGTGCTTCACTAACCTAGGGTTTAATAAAAAGCTTGATTAAATCAGATCTTTCCATAGCACTCCTGAGTACAAGATCTATAGCTAAGTACACCTCCATTTGGTAGTGATTTGGCTCAGTCTTGTCCTTGAATGTTATTGTGGAAGAGGGTTTTATCTAATGTGCATGCTAATCTTATTCATTCTCTTTTTCATACATAACAAATATTTTGGTAATTCTTTTATTTTATTTTTACTTTCATAAATGTAGTGAATAATGGGACATGCTCTTCCAGCCACTAGACCCTATCTCTGGTTGAATTGATTTCAAGGTGGGCGGGCTATTAAAAATAAAAGATAACTCTTAGTGGGGCCCCCTCCAACATCTCCATATTTCCTAACATTGTCATTTGCCACCATGTCCCTATTCAGGAATATTAACCCTCAATGATCACACAAAGTGCGCCATGCCTTTATGAGATATTCTTATATTAGTTTTGGCTTTTACTTTCATGCAAGAAGGATCAAGCATTCTATAATTTTTTACCCTAACTAATCTTTTTTACATATTGATAAATCCACTCTCTTTTGTTAAACTTGATTCATAACTTTGCTTTTATTTTTATTTGATTTACATTATTTTATAATTTTTTTTGTTATTGTAAAATTACTTAAACATATTTATATGCTTTAGTGACATTGATTAAAATCCATGACCAAGCTTCAACTTGGAGGTCAAGCTTCATCCTAATAATTAAAATCTTCTTTTGCCTAATAAAATTGGCATACATTTAGTTTCTAACAATTTTGTGTTAAGCTACCTTATGTCTTTGATCTCCAAGTGTTGTCAAGCCGACTCAAGAATCACTTTGTGATAGCTCATCCATTGATAACTAAAAAATTGCTATTATTACAATAGTACAAAGGAAAGTACTAGCTGTACCACTAGTTATTATTATTATTTTACAAATTCACCTTCAAAAGTGACGTTTGGAATTCACACATGCCTAGCAAACATCAGCTATATTATTTCCACAAACACTACATCTTCAAAACGTGGCACTTCATTTCAGAAGAACTTAAACAACTGGCATGTTGTGCCAACTATTTTTTTCTAATTTTCATCAGAATCTTACCGACTAACCCATTTTTAGTTGAAATTCAGCCAATTGATGCTGTCAAAAGTATGAAGGACTGTCGATTAAACAAGTTAGTAGGAATTGTCGATTGAGCAAGTCAGTTGAAAATTGAAAAAAAAATAGTCTGCACAACATGTTGGCTATTTACATGAGGCATTTCATTTCTTAGAGGCATTTGTTTAGTTACATATGTTTACCTTTTAATAGCATATCATTTTGAATGTTTTATAACTTCTCCTCTACAGTTGTTTATCATCCATAGCTTTGTTCAGCTGGACACAATGATTTTTGAGTTCTATATACACCTTATGTGCATATTCAACATATTTCTTCATGAAGTAATTTGTAATGAACATGAGGGATAGAATAGTCAAATGCTACCTTGATGATAGAACATGAAGAATAAGAATCTTTTCTGGCCCAAGTAGAAGTTCATTTTGTAGCTTATCAAACGTATCGTCAATGGTGTCGTATGTGCACCTAAGTCTTTCTGCTTCAATAAGGGACCTAAAAAGATGCAAGCATGCAAAATAAGGGTGTAAAAGAACTACAAAAGATAAAAACTACTCTAAAAGTGCATCAAATGAAACTAAGCTAGTAGAAGAAGAGAGTGCAAAAATTTGAGAGAGAGGAAAAATGGTGACTAAATCACGCAAGAAGATAGTTGATAGAAAACTCTCGGTGAGGGGATTGTGAAGATGGTTGCAAGTCTTCCATTTTCTCATAAACAAGTATGCAATAAGTTAAAAACCCTATCTCAAACCCTAGTTTTTGTTTTATCATTTTTTATCAAAAATAATGTGTCATTGTCAAATTGTTTTGTTGATAAAGGTCATCTTCCTAGCTCTAGCATGTTTTAGCCTTTTTCTTTGTAGAAATCAATGCATTTTTAAGGTTTCTCAGCCAATCTTTACCATGTCATCAATACTATGATTTTATCACTAACCCTTCATTTAATACTATTTTCATGAAATATATTCTTTTTTTATGAATTATTGCAAGTTTTACAATTATTTTGGGATTTTTTGAGTTTAACAAGATCTAACTTATGGTTCCTTATGTTTGACAGGATATGCAGATCCAATAGAATGTAGTACATGAGTAGTTATGGTTTGGCAATTCACAAGAGCGTGTACTTGAGGATCCTCATTTTCTTGCTAGGGTTGGTTGACACACTAATATATTCACTCCTACCTATCATGGTTGCAAGGAGATGTTGCAAGAATGTGCCTAATCTATGTTGTCATTGATGTCAACATATCTGTGTTGTCATTGGTGTCAACTATGCTCTTACTTTGTTGAGGATATTGAGAAAATTAGCCCCTTCGGTAATAACAAATGTGTTACAGTAGAAACAATGCATTACATGCAGAAGAATAGTCCAAAAGAATGCTCTGCATTTCCTGTAGAATAAATATCTTTGCCTGCAAATTGGAAATTATTTAGAAGCTTATTTGAAGATGTTATATTCTAATTTTGAGCCTCTAGTATGAAGAATTGCGTGATTTATGTTCACTAGAGTGAAAATAACTTTTTCTGTATGTTTGGTGGTGACAGGGAAAAAGTGTTTTGCTCCGCATTCCTCTGCATTGAAGTATTTTACTCTATGGTTTTGGAAGCAAGTCTCTGATGATGTTGAATGCCTTCAAGTGTAATGGTTCATGATTTGGTGGTCTGCAAGATATCTTTTACTCATGACAGTGGCTGGTAGTGTTGTTCTTGTGCTCCAGTTTGAAGAATCTTCTTGACAAAGTTGTTAGAGATTATGCGGTAGTTCCTGGTGATTACAACATGCTTGTGGATGTCTCCTGATCATGTTTCTACCTTTGGATTGGTCTGCAAAGAGAAAATTGGATTGTGAATAAAGAATCTTCTTGCAGACCCAGTGCTATCATCGGTCTTGGCTGACCTAGTTGAATTCATCATTTGCGGAGATGCATTGAAGATTGTAGAAGCATTTTGTGGGATGGAGGATTGTGTTTGAGTCCCAGCTAAGGCGTGGCATGATCCATGTTGATAGATAAAATTGCGTGGATTCCAGCACCAACATGGGAAGCTTCAATAATGTGGGACTTGACACTTGAAACAACCTCCAGATTATATAGAGCTGGCTCTTCCTTTTTCAATGGGGTTTTAGGTAAAGGGAAGAAAAAACATGATTACAAATATAATAAAACAAAATCTTCTAATCCTATGGCAATGTGGTAGATTTATATATGTTTCAAAAACTAGCATAGTGATTAACCCTTTATGATTCAGTTATGTCAAAGAGCAAATGAAGCATGATCAACATGAATAGATTGTAAATAGATTCAAACAAAGGCTAAACTTAGAAGATTTCTGCAAAGACACAGAATATATCACCAATGGCACATAACAAAGCTTCTTTCATTAACAATATTCAGCAAGATACAAAAGGCACAAAAACATGCACAAATCTATTTGCTTCCTTCTTAGAAACAACTACAAAGGTAAAATGATACAATCTGATCACAGCTAAAACTTTGTATTCTTAATCAATATGAATGTGTCTCTATGTTACAAAACCTTCCCATATTTATAGAAACAAAAGTTGACTCAAGATCATCCCCATCCGTTAGAATCTCAATGGCCTAAAACTAAACTAGAATTCAACTGTAACTTGAACTGGCACTAAAAATCTTCTTGATTCTGTAACCATGTCTTCCCTACATTCTGATTGGCTACAATAGGCACTAAGGTCACACCTGCAACTACCAGTTTCATTCGTACAAGTGGTAAGCCTCAATGGCTCTAAAACTGTTATGTGGCTTTTTTGTGCTTTCCGCTTAGTTTCCCTTTGTTCATAAGAGAACACATGAGACTCTGACACTTTTCACATTCCACCATACTTTAGAAACTAGTACATGGTGGCACCTGAAGATTCAACATTGGGACACTTGGCACTCTTGCGCACATCTTAAAAGCTTCTTTTACCTTGCATCCTTCAAACTCCCATGGTGATGACACTTGGCACTCTTGTGCGTTGCTTTAGAAACTGTGGCTATAACATCGCGAGGCCCACCATACATCCTATCACTTCTTGAAACTTAACAAAATATTGAGACATGCGGCAGCTTCCACATAATGAAACAAAAGTAACATGTGGCACACCAGTGCGCATTTCCAAAGCTTTATACAAAAAGATTCTCAAAGACCCACCGTAGTGACACTTGGTGCTCTCCACATGCAACCAAAAACTATAAAAGAAACATAAGTCTTAGAGATACGTGGCAGGCTTTAGTGGCATCTGGGAACTGTGATCGAAAAGGAAGACACATGACATTCTTTGCATCACCCAAGCATCATCTTACTACTTCTCTACTACCACGCCACGTGTTAACCTCACACAACTTCAAAAAAGGAAACATTTCCTTTGACTCTCCAACACCTGCTTTACTGCCACATGGTGCACTCTGCACACAGCTAAATATGACACACAGTAAAATGTGACAGAAAATGTTGAAAATAAACGATACAACTGCGACTAAATAAATGTTTCAAAATGTAGAGTTTTGGTGACTACATGGACCTCCGTGCCTACTTAGAGAGAACTCCAGAAACATCAAAAAAGGTTTCAAACAATAAAATTGCATTGCCACCACTAGAGAATCATAATTTCTACAATGCGGCCTGATATCTAGACCACTCTGAATATGATAAACCTTGTCTATTCTGTAGATCTTGAAAGGAAAAATCTAAATTGATAATGTCCTTGTGAGAAAAGGACTGTACAGCATGCAACTGAAACTCAAGACGAGCCATTGGAACAAGAACTGCCTTCACTTCCTCAACACTAGAAGAATCACTCAGACCTTGGAAAATAGTTTGATCATTTTGTTTGATCAATAGGAGAGCCTTTATTGCATCAGTCATTAGAATTGTACTATCATCTAGAAAAGGGGATGGTAACCCCAACTGCACCAACTCTTCAATGTGTCTTTTCATGTTTTTGACACCATTCTTTACTACATTTAGAAGTTCTTTACAACTCATAGCAGCATCATTAAAACTTAAGACCCCATTTACCTTCTTTGCTGCAACCATTCTATCATTCACACCAGCAGCTAACAAGGTCTCATCAGTTGTATCATAGATCTTCTGCAAAAAAAGTTGAGAGTCTAAAACTCTCAAAGAAACAATGGACAAAGTTACTTCAATTGAAGACTCTACCTTTTCACATAATTGCTGAGCATTTAATAGGAAACTGAGGGCAGGTTTGAGCTGTGAAATCTCCTCAGAGATTCTTCCCCATGCAGACACATAAAGCACCTTTACCATTGCCAAGACCCCTACATTTTGTGACCTCTGACTCAGCTCAATAGTGAACTGCTTGGTCTTTTCCTACTCGACCATGAATTAGGCCCGAGTAGCACTATTCTGATTTTGTTCCTTCAATAGGGTCTGCTGTAACTATGATACTTCTTGCATTTTGTCTTGATATGTTTTGTCAACAATGGCCTTTTATTGTTTCAATGCAGCTATAGTAGCTTTTTCTTGTGCTATTTCATTTTGTAAAGCTGCAACCTTAGCCTATGAAGCTTGATGTATTTGCAAAGACATAGTGGACTACAAATCCTTATTAAGAGTGTCAATCTCTTTATCCTTAGCCTTTATTTCTAATGTCAGGCTACTATTAGTGGCTTTTACCTTTGCTAGGTCTACTTCTACTTTCTGTAGCTTTTTTTTCACCTTCAGGTAATCAGTTGTAATAGCTGTGGTAGTTTCATTCATCAATTCCACTCTATCTTATGGCCTGAAGTGAGCTAGATCCATAGCCATTGCATTCATTGTGTAGTCTTGTGGCTGCGTTTGTTCTACAGGCTTGACCACATTAGGAGCCAAGTGAGTAATAGTCAAAGACTGTTGAATGGGATCAAATAATGATCTCATATGGGGAACGGCAAGGCTTTTCCCTTCTTTCTTCTTCTATTTCTTCATCCTAGCCTCCCTTGCCTTCTTGGTAGCATTTGCTTGTGTTTGGAAAGTAGGTGGAGAAGCAATAAGCCCTCCGAAAAAAGGATGTCCCTATGGTAAGCCATATGGTATAGTGGTAATTTGTCCACCAGGATCTATTTGAGACAAAGCTTGTCTAGGCATGGTTGGGGAAAATAGAGGTAATGATATGGCCTATGATGACATGGCCAGCGAACTGATAGTAGGGGTGAAAGTTTGCTGGCACATCAGAGGTGGCAGGAGACGTGGAAGAATGGGTTACTTGGGTTGCCACTCCTAATGAAGAAGAAGTTGAAGAAGGAGAAAGAGGAGAAAGGATACTTACCTGTCCTGCTACTATTGTTGCAAGAATTTGTTGTTGTGGGGACACCAAGACATTAGCTTCAATATCTTTCTTTTGTAACTCTAATTTGTGCCTTCTTTTCAAAGGCCTATTTACTACATCTTCAGGTTCTTCCTCCCCTATTACCTCTTGTGACTCTATTAATATTTGGTGAGAAAGTGCCACTCCAAGAGCCCCCGATGCCGAAGCTATTTGGGTCTCACGAGATGGTGATACCATATCCTTTTGTTTTTGTAGAGCGCTGAGAGATTGAGGCCATGGAGCTCTAGGAGTTTTTGTTGTTGCTTGCTCTATTTCTTCTAACTTCTGAGCTTCCTCTAATACTTCTTCCTTTTGAACCTTCTCTCACTCTTATGTCTCCTCTTCCTCATGAGAGCTACCTAGAATATTACTTGTATCTGGGCTTGACACAAGGGTCATATGATATTCATCCCAGATTGCTTCCCATTGTTCATCTATATGGACACCTCCAAAAGTATGGGTAATCTCAGAAATCTTCTGCATGTACTTCCAATAAGCAGCTATTTTCTCAGCATTTCATTCTTTTTTCTTTAGAGTCTGCCTCAAGCCCAAAGTCATCAGTTTCTTGGAATCATATTCTTGTTCCTTCTTGTAAAATGTCTCCCATGGCTTGGGACCCTCATCTGGCAAATCCTACAATTCTACATAAAATATAGGATCATCATGCTTCGATGACCTCCTCTTTTCCCAAAAGGGGCATTTCTCAAGGATGAAAGTAGCAAAAACTTTGTTATTCACAATCCAAGATGCTAAGAAGCTATCCAAATCATACTTCCATCTATCTTCTACTATCAGAAAATCATAAGCTGCCAATTTCCTTAATATGAGATTCTCAGTTTCTCTCCTTTCTATTGTAACCTTTCGTCTGCTCCAAGGAACATCATACATTTTCTTCTTTCTCTTCTTATTTCCAAAATTATTATCAATGATAAACAATTGACAAGCCACCTCTAAAAATGTGACCCTAGGGGTTAAAATTTTTGGGAGCAAAATAGGCTCTCCAGCAAAACCATGAAGTTTGATAATTGTTGTGTGAGTACCAAAGAAATAATCACAGGGAATTTTTAAATTTGTTAAGAAACCTCTCATGCTTTCTGTCATCCTATTCTCCATAGCCTCAGACCCTAATTACCCAAAGACTGGGGCTACAAAACACTCAGCAAACTCATAGGGATATGAAGTATCTAAGAGAACATGAGTCCATGCAGACACTGGGATTGTTCTTTTACTACTTGACTAAGGGTCATACATATTCAAAGACATATACTGCTAGAAGAGACTATAATTTTGATACAGAATCAAGGGAAATAGGTAGGCAGAATACCTAAAAATTTGATTATGGGAGAAATTAGTCATCTGCTCCACGATAGCTTGGGAGATTTGTTATGAAAAGTCAAAGCGGTATTCTGAAGACTTGTCTATGGTATTGAGTCTAAAAATTGCTGCCAATTGCCAATCATATACCCTTGAATCATCAATCTAGCTAAAAATAAAAGAAAGCATGGAGAGAGCATCCTAAACATCAAAATTAAACTGATCTCGGCTACTGGACAGCTAAGGTGTAACATCCATAACTGATTTTACTTGAAAACTAGGTTTTTAACATAGGTATTTTTTTCTTTGTAATCAAATATAAAAGAATTCACTACTATCAAGTATATCATTCTTTGATTTAACAATAAACATGATTTCATTTTTCACAAAGCTGAAAGAAACGATAAACCATAAACATTTTGTTTTTTTACAATTTGAAAATTTCTTAAAACAAATACAATATTAGAAACATACCATTATCATCACATCTCGATTGTCGACCAATCACATTCAAGACTCGGTAATCCTCAGTATTTGGAAGAGAAAGTATCTTCAAGGAGCTTAACCTCCAACCATAGACCGTCGGTCTCCCGCACTCCTTCCTAATCGGAAGTGGCCCTACCCTACTCAAGAGGATAGACTTAGGATAACCATCGGCGTTTGCCATCTGAGCTCTGGTGTTGTAACTTACGTGTCTTGTTATCATGTAGATCCCTAGATACCCTCTACTCATGCATGACCCTTCCACAAGAAATGCCATCTAGTCACAGTGAACATTCAGTGCACTTGAGGATCATGCATCACCTTGGCCAAAGGATTTGAATTTAAATAGCCTTGTATGAACACATGAATTAAGTTCACCCACCCTAGTCGACTTGAATTAATCGCAATCCTACAATTTTCCTATTTGTAAGGTTTATATATATGTTGACCTAGATGACCTCAAGGTATTTGAATTTCCTCATGCAATAGTGCATGGCACAAAGGTTTACTCTATTCCTGAGCTTATGGAATCATCTTCGTTTTCATGATGTCTAAAGGGTTTTCTAGTTTATTGTTTATATGGATAACATTTGTAATGCAATAATAATCCCTTAACAGTCTAAACCATTGTTTGAAATTATCCACTCATAAGTGGTCTCTAAATTGGCTATACAGTTTTCAAAAGTTTATACAATTTACCCAAGTATAAAATACGAATATCCGAAGGCCTGGAGTTTTAAGTTTTAGACTCATAAAGTCTTCAATGGACTAGCTAATAGTGATACAAGGAACATCGCATGCAATTTAATTTAATTAAAACACCATATGTGGGTTCCCCACCCTTATCTTTCCACTTTATAAGCATGACGGTTTTTTACCATGAATAATTACTTATACTACAACTCTACACCCTCCTTACAAAACAAATAGTTTTAAATGGTTCAATGAGGTAAGAGTTATATAATAAAGATATTAAAAGACTTGGAATCTATCTTAAGAATCTATAGATGATCATACTCATATATCGACCTCTAACTGAAGATCTAATACCGGATAAGAAGCTAGTTAAATACATTTGTCAGCATTCACTTCGATCTCAATTTCTTATCTGCCAAGGTTTGTCATACCTTTTAAACTCTATGGGACAGGTTATAGAAATAAAACATCAAGCCAACAAAGCTTATATCTTACGTCATCGAGGTTGAACCATGGAGGGTTTTGAAACCAAAATTGGCTAGAACTTCGACTAATCACTAACTAACAAAGGTGTACCACGTACTCACACTTTCCAGTCAAAAACATACAAAGACATAGTGGGAAATAATTCTGCCTACCAAGCTTTCGGGGTTCTACTGTGCTTGAACAAAAGGATGTTTTATAATCATATTCCTACACTGGTTCCATCTTTCGTTACCACAGCTAGTTAAAACCAAACCACAGACTTTCTAAACTACCTAGACCCACGTCGAAACATGTGTAAAATACTGAGTCATTAACTCCTACAGAGTGGCGTAGGGCAGAGTGGCTCTTTACTCAGAAACTAACATTTTCATTGAGGACAAACCTCACTCAGAGCTTACAGAAAATTAACATCATATGCATTATCCTTTATGTTGAAAGAAACACACAAACACTGCCAGAAATAAGGCACAAACAATGATTTAAGTCTGTGAAGAGAGGAAAAAGGAGAACCTGTCGTAGTTCTCATGAATTTGCTCAAGCAGGCACAACCTTGCTGACCTCTCTGTAGCGTCCTTCCTCCCAGTCTCCACCATTTCCTTCTCCTCTCTTGTTTCAATCCTCTCTCAACAGAAATAATCCCCCCACTCTCTGCACGGTGAGGGAATAATGCCCCTTCCCACTGCCGACCATCCTAAACAAAAGGAGATCTGTTTCTGCATGCCACCCGACTCCCTAACCTACAGCAACCACTAAATGTTGAGGAGGTTCCTTTTTGGCGACATGGCAGCTGGTGGCACAACAACCCTATCCACTTACTCGAACATGAAGGCTTCTAAGCCTCTGAATTTGCAATTAACACCGATTAGTGGAGTTAAGCTCTTACAAGGTGGTGGATAATAAATGCATAAAGTGTCTCTAAGGTTGAAAAAGAGAATGAGTAAAGACCAACTTAATAAAGAAAATATAGGTTAGATTAATGATATCTCAAAGTCTTAAGCTCGAAGGAAAAAGACGCATTCGAAATGGAAGACGTCCAAAAACAACAAAACTTGAGAGTAACCCTACTCAAGCTTCAACAAGAAAATTGACATCAAACAAACTAAAGGAAATTCCTCACGTTTACCAAAATATAACTAAGGTGATTTGGCATATTCTTCCAAATAACGACCAAAATAGGTTATAGCTCACCTCGGCTTCAAATTTGACATCCGTCGATTTTCAAAAAGAAATAAATTCACAACACATGTTCAAAGCATTTTTACGGCAATCACAACGGATTGGGTGTACAACAAAACAAGTTTTCTAGATCATTTAACGCACAATAACGACTTCTTGCGTCATTCGACTATGAGACACGACTCACAAATCTGCCACAAATAAGTTTATTTATTTACCTATAATCAGAATATTAGTCATCTCTATAAGACGACTTGATTTAGCGGACTTGTGACAACAATGTCGATTTCCAAAATTCTATATGATGACTTACGAAAGGTGTTAAACCTTAACTTTGGATGTCGACATCTAGTCTTAAATTATCTCAGTCATAAACATGACTAAATTTAAGGATTCAAGGTTTATCTACCTGCTTGGCATTTTCAGTAACAAAACACCCATGGTTAATTTCCAGAGTCTATTCTCTTTCTCAAAGATACTTTCTCTTCCTGTCGAACATGGTCCACCTGTTCCTACAACGACAATCTCACATACAATTTTTGTAGTCGAAGCACCTATATTCCAAATCAAAGCATAATATATCCAAACATCATTTTCTCCTAACAAAAAGACATTTTAGTTTATAATATCACATTGATCATAATCAATAGATTCCAAAATTTCCTAGAAATAACTTTGTCTATCTACATCACCATCTACATCACCAGTTTCCATGACATCAACAACATATTATATAACTAAAATTTGCAAGAAAAGTAAATAGCATTATTGATTCCAAAAAGAGGGATGTAACATATCCTTCCCCTTTAAAAATCATCATCCCCGATGATTGAGTTTATCAAGCAAAAATTAAACTTTAAAACAAACTTTTTATAGTTCAACATTAATGTCTTTGAAAAGTTTAGGAAATCTTTGGTAAATATCTTTATAGTCTTCCCAAGTGGCGCTATCCTCGCCGTATTGGTCCCACTGAATTTTGCATTGCAAAACTTCTCGATTACGTAAACGAAGTTTACGCATTTCAAGCACCTTGAGTGGCTCGATCACAACCACTGCGGGTTCTTGCATTTGTAAAGAATTCCAGTTAAGGATGTGGTTATTACCTACAAAATATTTCTTTAGATATGAAACATGAAAAACATTATGCATCTTGGACAAGGCTGGAGGTAGAGCAACTATGTAGGCAACTGGATTGATAATCTCAAGAACTTCAAAAGGTTTGACATAATGAGGAGCCAATTTCGATGATTTACCACATTATATTGAACTCTTATAGGGTTTCACTCGTAAAAGCACTTTCTCACCAATAGAGAAATGTCTAGGCACTCGTTTGCGATCTACATAACTTTTTTGCCTGTCATTGGCTTCTGCCAACCTCTTCCTAATCATTTTCACTTTTTCTTCCATATCAGCAAGCATTTCAGGTCCAATGCTTATCCTATCTTCTAGCTTATCCCAGCTTATAGGAGTTCTGCATTTCCTTCCATATAATGCTTCAAATGGCACCATCTTAATGGCAGAATGATAGGAGTTGTTATAGGCAAATTCGACAAGAGGTAAATATTGCTCCCATCTGTATTGCTGATCCATGTAATACATTCTTAAAAGGTCTTCTAATACTTGATTCACTCTTCTTGTTTATCCATCAGTTTCAGGGTGATAAGCAGTACTCACATTAAGTTTAGTCCCTAATGCAGAAAATAAGGTTTGCCAAAACTGAGAAGTTATCCGAGCATCTCTATCAGATATAATCTTTTTAGGTACACCATGCAATCTAAAAATTTCCTGCACAAATTTCTGAGCCAAAAGATGCGCTCCATCCATCAAATTTCCTAGTATGAAATGTGCTACCTTGGTTATTTTATCAACAACAACCAATATTGCATCATGCCTATTCTTAGACATTGGTAACCCCTGGACAAAATCCATACTAACAACCTGCCATTTCCATTCTAGAATATCATGTGGGTATAACAATCTAGCAGGATGTTGGTGTTCCGCCTTAACTCTCTGACACTCCAAACAACTAGCTACAAACCTTGCAGCATCGCTTTTCATTCCCTTCCAGAAATATAGCGGCTTGACATTAGCTAACAGTTTTGTTACACCAGGGTGTCCAGAGTATGGCGCACAGTGAACTTCCTTCCAAACAAGGTTTCTAAGTTCTACTGAATCAGGAACGTAGATTCTTCCCTTGAATATCATCAATCCATTCGATTCAAAACTGAATCTGTCATATCTTGCGTCCTCAGGGTTTAAGTGCAGAGCCTATTTCACTTGCTCATAATACTCATCTCCAGACAAGCTTTGCATTACTAAATCTTTAAAGTTAGCATGTATGGAGATTATAGAAGCTATGTGTCTTCTTCTGCTTAAGGCATCAGCTACTTAGTTTTCCTTGCCTTTGATATAAGAAATCTCAAAGTCATAATCTGATATTAATTCCAACCATCTCCTCTACCCTGCATTGAGATTAGGTTGTGTAAATATGTAGCGAAGACTTTGATGATCTAATTTTAGTATAAAAGTATTTCCCAACAAATAATGTCGCCACATCTAAAGGGCGTGAATCACTGATGCCATTTCTAAGTCATGAGAAGCATAGTTCTGCTCATAGTTTTTCAACTTCCTTGATTCATAGGCTACTACCTGGCCATCTTGCATAAGCACACCTCCTAACCCTTCCCCCGAGGCATCAGTAATAACCTCAAAATCTCCCTCAGAATTAGGAACTTTCAAAATTAGAGCAGTGGTTAACTTCTCTTTTAACAAGTCAAAAGCCTTTTGACATTCTTCTATCCAAACAAACCTTTTTCCTTTTCTTTGCAAGGAGGTAATTGGGCTAGCAATGCTTGAGAAATTCAAAACAAATTTTCTGTAATAACCTGCCAACCCCATAAAACTTCGTACCTCTGAAACATTGGAAGGTTCAGGCCATTCCATAATAGCTTTTATTTTGGCTGGATCAACTGATATCCCATCAGCTGATATTATATGGCCCAAATACTGTACTTCTTTCTGAAAGAAGGTGCACTTCGAGAGTTTTGCATACAATTTGTCTTATCTTAATCATTGCAAGACTATTTGAAGATGTTGTCTATGCTCCTCTTCATTTTTGGAATAAATCAAAATATCATCAATGAAAACTAGCACAAATTCATCAAGACAATCTCTCAAAACACTATTCATGAGATTCATGAAAGCAACAAGTGCATTGGTCAATCCAAATGGCAACACCGTAAACTCATAATGACCATATCTCATTCTAAATGTTGTCTTGGAAATATCTTCATCTTTCAACCTTAACTGATGGTATCCAGATCTCAAATCTATCTTAGAAAAGACTGATGCACATGCATTTGGTCAAATAGATCATCAATACATGGCAAAGGATACTTATTCTTTATTGTCGCCTTATTAAGCATCCTATAATCTATACACAGCCTAAGAGTTCCATCTTTCTTCTTAACAAATATAACCGGGGCTCCCCATGGTGATACACTTGGCCTGATTAGATTCTTAGACAATAGCTCCTGCAATTGAGCTTTTAAATCCATAAGTTCAGTGGTGGTCATATGATATGGAGCTTTAGAGACTGGCTCCAATCCTGGTTTAATATCTATGCCAAAATCAAATGTTCTTTTTGGAGGCAAGCCTGGTAGCTCCTCAAGAAATACATCACTGAAATTGCAAAGATATGGATATTTTTCCTCAAATGTTTGTTTCTCCAAGGTTTCCTCTACTAGGTCCATTTTGACTGCAAAAAGTTGACATCCCTTTTGCCTAGCCCGTTTTAGTTGTTTTGAAGAAATAGATCTAATCCTTATTTCCCTTTGAATTCCGTGAAGATTTACTGAATTGCCCTTCTCATCCAGACACTCAATTGTTTTATGAAAACAATCTACCTTGGCTCGATGTTTCCACAACCAATTCATTCCTAAGATGACATCGTAGGACCCTAAAGGTGCTACGTATAAATTTTCCTCAATGATGAAGTTAGAAATATCAATATTAGCTTTGAACAAACATTGCTCTACCTGAGCCCTTAAGTTATTTGCATACTCAACTATCTGTGGTTTTGACATAAAACTAGCTTTTCTAGAAAATTTACTTAAGACTCTAGGTGACACAAAATTTTCTGTTGCACCAGTATCAAATAGAATAGAAACAGGAACTCCAAATAAGGTACCTATCATCTCAATAGGGGTGATCTGATACTTCGCTTGTTGATTGTCAAGAGCGGCATGAATCCTTTTGTTGAAATGCTTCCTACTGCGAAGGAAGTTCTGTGTTCCTAGGCTTCCCATTCTGCTTCTTATTAGGGCAACGGTTGGCATAATGATCTCCTCCACAAGAAAAGCATCCTCCTATAGGTCCTCACTTCTCAGATGGCCTTCTCATAGAATCATCATTCTTCTTAAAATTGTCATTTCTCTTATAATCTTCACCTCTTTGCTCATTACCAAATCCCCCTTGGTTCTTTCGATTTCCTTTATCAAACCTCTTGTTTCCATATCCCTTCTCATTCTTTCTTTAATATGACTAATCATTATAGTTCTTATCAAACTTCTTATGTTTCTTTTCATGGTAAGCAGAGATAGATTTGATCTTCTATTCCTGCTTAATTGCTTTTTCATACACTTGATCCATTGTGCTTGGACCATGCACCTCCACCTCACCGCCAATATGAGGATTGAGTCCCATGATAAATTTTTTGATCTGAAATCTTTCATCCTTTTGGTATTGAGGAACATACTTTAGTAGTCTAGTAAATTTTTCTGCATACTCAACCACAGATAGTTCACCTTGCCTGAGGTTTTGGAAATCTGTTAACTTTTGATCAAAATATAACTGAGGTAACCACCTTTTTCAGAATAGTTCCACGAACTCATTCCATGTCACCTTCAAGGGACTTAATTCCAGCTCCATTTTCTTATTCATCCACCAAGTGGATGCTTCCCCAAATAACTGATATGCTCCCCACATTGATTTAGTAACCTCAGAGTAATTTCTGATCTCAAAGTATTTCTCCATCTCTGTTAACCATGCTTCTGGTGCATCTCTGATTTTCATTCCATCGAACTTAGGGGGGTTAACCTTTTTCATATCCTTAGATAATTCTAATGCAAGTTTATCTTTGGTTTTTCTTTGAACTTCACTATCGTCAGGGTTTTAACTTGATGTGCCATTATCCCAATGTTTACTTTTGCTTGTATTATGAGAATTCTCATTTTCACCCTCTGTGTTCGCAATTTCATCCATTTTATTTTCCAATTTATTCAACCTTTCCTTGGTTTTAGTAAGCATATTAAGAATCCTATCCAACTTGTCAGTGGAATTTTCCCGAGAGTTATGACCTTCCCGATCTTCCCCCTTGTTAAACTCTGATTGGTCCATGGTAGTTTAGTTTCTCACCTGATTAAACATATACTAATTAGTTTTATGCTTATCATATTATATATCACCAAAAAAAACAACAATTGATCATAATCATAATTGTTCTCAAACAAAAAATTTGTCTTTATTCAATTTGCAAAATTGTTCCTACATTCAATAGAGATAGACATATCTCATGTTTTTACTCAGTATTATCAAGTGGGGTGTAACCTTCGGATTCATTGTCTGACACATAATCATGAGGTGTATACCCCTCAGACTCACTATCAGATGATAGCTCAATGATCTCATCTCTAGGCGCTATACGGGGATCCCTAGTGATCATTGGTATACTAATAGGTACACTCACAGGTATACTAATAGGTACACTAATAGGTACACTATTAGGTACAATGATAGGGCAACAATTGACCATGATCCGAGCCGCCGTTGTCGCTACCTCTAGGAGTTCTCTTTTCATTCCTTTAAGTCGTGACAAAGCATTGGCAAAGGTTTCCACATCATCAAGCCAAATGTCATTTTTGTCATTAGTTTTCTTAATGGTCTTGATCATCGCAATCGCAAGTCGTTTCTGCTTAGCTTGTAGATAACGTTCCTTACCCGTGAAGGATTTTCTTGTAGTTTTCTTGATGCGTACCATCCTGGCACAGTAAATCAAATCATTAGCTACCCATGTAATGTTGATTTTCTAATCAGGTTAGTGGACTCATCAACCCTAGTGCTGAACCTGGCTCTGATACCATATGTAACATCCATAACTGATTTTACTTGAAAACTAGGTTTTTAACATAGGTATATTTTTTTCCTTTGTAATCAAATATAAAAGAATTCACTACTATCAAGTATATCATTCTTTGATTTAACAATAAACATGATTTCATTTTTCACAAAGCTAAAAGAAATGATAAACCATAAACATTTTGTTTTCTTACAATTTGAAAAATTCTTAAAACAAATACAATATTAGAAACATACCATTATCACCACATCTCGATTGTCGACCAATCACATTCAAGACTCGGCAATCCTCAGTATTTGGAAGAGAAAGTATCTTCAAGGAGCTTAACCTCCAACCACAAACGGTCAGTCTCCCACACTCCTTCCTAACCAGAAGTGGCCCTACCCTACTCAAGAGGATAAACTTAGGATAACCATCGGTGTTTGCCATCTGAGCTCTGGTGTTGTAACTTATGTGTCTTGTTATCATGTAGATCCCTAGATACCCTCTACTCATGCATGACCCTTCCACAATAAATGCCATCCAGTCACAGTGAACATTCAATGCACTTGAGGATCATGCATCACCTTGGCCAAAGGATTTGAATTTAAATAGCCTTGTATGAACGCATGAATTAAGTTCACCCACCCTACTTGACTTGAATTAATTGCAATCCTACAGTTTTCCTATTTGTAAGGTTTATATATATGTTGACCTCGATGACCTCAAGGTATTTGAATTTCCTCATGCAATAGTGCATGGCGCAAAGGTTTACTCTATTCCTGAGCTTATGGAATCATCTCCGTTTTCACGATGTCTAAAGGGTTTTCTAGTTCATTGTTTATACGGATAACATTTGTAATGCAATAATAATCCCTTAACAGTCTAAACCATTGTTTGAAATTATCCACTCATAAGTGGTCTCTAACTTGGCTATATGGTTTTCAAAAGTTTATACAATTTACCCAAGTATAAAATACGAATATCCGAAGGCCCAGAGTTTTAAGTTTTAGACTCATAAAGTCTTCAATGTACTAGCTAATAGTGATACAAGGAACATCGCATGCAATTTAATTTAACTGAAACACCATATGTGGGTTCCCCACCCTTATCTTTCCACTTTATAAGCATGACAGTTTTTTACCATGAATAATTACTTATACTACAACTCTACACCCTCCTTACAAAACAAATAGTTTTAAATGGTTCAATGAGGTAAGAGTTATATAATAAAGATATTAAAAGACTTGGAATCTATCTTAAGAATCTATAGATGATCATACTCATATATCAACCTCTAACTGAAGATCTAATACCAGATAAGAAGCTAGTTAAATACATTTGTCGGCATTCACTTCGATCTCAATTTCTTATCTGCCAAGGTTTGTCATACCTTTTAAACTCTATGGGACAAGTTATAGAAATAAAACATCAAGCTAACAAAGCTTATATCTTACGTCATCGAGGTTGAACCTTGGAGGGTTTTGAAACCAAAATTGGCTAGAACTTCAACTAATCACTAATTGACAAAGGTGTACCACGTACTCACACTTTCCAGTCAAAAACATACAAAGACACAATGGGAAATCATTCTGCCTACCAAGCTTTCAGGGTTCTACTGTGCTTGAACAAAGGGACGTTTTATAATCATATTCCTACATTGGTTCCATCTTTCATTACCACAGCTAGTTAAAACCAAACCACAGACTTTCTAAACTGCCTAGACCCACATCAAAACATGTGTAAAATACTGATTTATTAACTCCTACAGAGTGGCTTAGGGAAGAGTGGCTCTTTACTCAGAAACTAACGCTTTCATTGAGGACAAACCTCACTCAGAGCTTACAGAAAATTAACATCATATGCATTATCCTTTACATTGAAAGAAACACACAAACACTGCTAGAAATAAGGCACAAACAGTGATTTAAGTCTGTGAAGAGAGGAAAAAGTAGAACCTATCGTAGTTCTCACAAATTTGCTCAAGCAAGCACGACCTTGCTGACCTCTCTACGGCATCCTTCCTCCCAGTCTCTACCATTTCCTTCTCCTCTCCTATTTCAATCCTCTCTCAACAGAAATAATCCCCCCACTCTCTGCACAGTGAGGGAATAATACCCCTTCCCACTGCCGACCATCCTAAACAAAAGGAGATCCGTTTCTGCATGCCATCTGACTCCCTAACCTATAGCGACCACTAAACGTTGAGGAGGTTCCTTTTTGGTGACGTGGCAGCTGGTGGCACAACAACCCCATCCACTTACTTGAACATGAAGGCTTCTAAAGCTCTGAATTTTCAACTAACACCGATTAGTGGAGTTAAGCTCTTACAAGGTGGTGGATAATAAATGCATAAAGTGTCTCTAAGGTCAAAAAAGAGAATGAGTAAAGACCAACTTAATAAAGAAAATATAGGTTAGATTAATGATATCTCAAAGTCTTAAGCTCGAAGGAAAAAGACGCATTCAAAATGGAAGACGTCCAAAAACAACAGAACTTGAGCGTAACCCTACTCAAGCTTCGACAAGAAAATTGACATCAAACAAACTAAAGGAAATTCCTCACGTTTACCAAAATATAACTAAGGTGATTTGGCATATTCTTCCAAATAACGACCAAAATAGGTTATAGCTCACCTCAGCTTCAAATTCGACATCCATCGATTTTCAAAAAGAAATAAATTCACAACACATGTTCAAAGCATTTTTACGGCAATCACGACGGATTGGGCGTAATGCAAAACAAGTTTTCTAGATCGTTTAATGCACAATAACGACTTCTCGCGTCATTCGACTACAAGACGCGACTCACAAATCTACCACAAATAAGTTTATTTATTTACCTATAATCAGAATATTAGTCATCTCTATAAGACGACTTGATTTAGCAGACTTGCAACAACAACGTCGATTTCCAAAATTCTATATGATGACTTACAAAAGGTGTTAAACCTTAACTTCAAACGTCGACATCTAGTCTTAAATTATCTCAGTCGTAAACATGACTAAATTTAAGGCTTCAAGGTTTATCTACCTGCTTGGCATTTTCAGTAACAAACACCCATGGTTAATTTCTAGAGTCTATTCTCTTTCTCAAAGATACTTTCTCTTCTTGTCGAACATGGTCCACCTATTCCTGCAACAACAGTCTCACATACAATTTTTGTGGTCAAAGCACCTATATTCCAAATCAAAGCATAATATATCCAAACATCATTTTCTCCTAACAAAAAGACATTTTAGTTTATAATATCACATTGATCATAATCAATAGATTCCAAAATTTCATAGAAATAACTTTGTCTATCTACATCACCAGTTTCCATGACGTCAACAACATATTATATAACTGAAATTTGCAAGAAAATTAAATAGCGTTATTGATTCCAAAAAGAAGGATGTAACAAAAGGCAACTGAGTATTCTTCTCATCTAAATGCATCTTAGTATTTAAAAATTATACCCTACTATAGAGACTACCCCATGTATGCTGCAGCTTGGGAATTGTAGGAAATGTAGTAGGGTAAGTGTAAAAAGATGGGGGGCCAAAAAGTGGCCAAATGGTTTTTTTTTAAAATAATACATAACGCGAGCGCATTATGAACCACTATAAATAAATAAAAAGGGCTGTCATTTCATTTCATTTCTATTTTTCTCCTCTATCCCCGTGGCTTGCAAACCTTAGAAAGCGCGCTCGCATTTTGGAAAAGCCAATTCAACAACAAAATCTCACTGATTCATCACCAAAATGCTGCCATGACGTCAAGCATGCCAAAGGAGTGAGTTTTATTTTTTTTTTTGTTTGAATTTTCTTCTAAATAGGTTGGTTTGAGTTGTTTTTTGATGTATATTTCATTAATTTCCAAGAAATGTTAATGCACCTCCTCCTCCTCAAAATCCACAAAATCCTGAGGAGGAAATACCTACAGAACAACAACCTGCTCCATCCATTCCTCGACATGCCCCTAGAACACAAGAAAATATAATGGGGCAAATTGAAAACAACAAAAAAGAAATTGAAGATATAATTGCAAGGTTGAAAGATCCTTCCACTTCAACCTTGCATAGGTCCATGCTTGTTGAATCTCTTGAATCTATGTTATCAAATGTAGATTCAATTAGCAAGCAAATAACTAGTTGGATGGATAAGAGGAGAGAGTTTAGAGACTATTATGTAGACAAGCTGTTATACCATGATGTGAAAAAATTACAAATTACAAAATTAGACTTGTGTTCAATTTTCACAAACCCACAAACAAATCAACCTCCACCCATTACATGCAAGCGGTTCCCTATCCATTGGTACAACAACCAAGCGATAAGGGACAATTTTGGGCAGAGGTGGTGGATGGTGTTTGACCATCCTTCATGTAATAATAATGAGGTCCCGCAATACTTTTTGAGGAAACTCTACTTCGAGTTTGTCCTCAATAAAGTGCCAAACTATTTTGATATGCAGGACTTCCAGGGTAGAGGTGGGGGGTCAACACAAGATAGACCAGGGGCACGTGTTGACCCATGGTGGGTAGTGAGACGAGTAATCAGGAGACCAGCCCATGAGCATGTTTTTATCCCTTCCATTGTGAAGGAGAGTGTTGAGGTTGATACACTTTAGTCCATTAGTGCCTTGACCCAGAGCATCATAGTGCGTGCCAGTCCTGCAGTACAGAGTGGGTTGGGAGATAGTGCGAGGAGTAGGGTCCCACCCCATACTTGTCAGACTTGTGGGTCAGCCTGTGGTTATGACCCCATGGATAGTCAGGACGCAGGTGCACAGGTTACATCTATAGGTGCACAGACTACATCTGCAGCTGAGCAGATGGTGATGACAGATACCCTCCTGGGTGAGACTTTCGGCCTTGATACTTAGGTAAATATTAGCAAGTTTATTGAATTTAATTTATTAAATTTCATTTTTGAAATGCAAGATTAACTAATTTAAATTGTTGATTTTAATGAAATTTCAGGGTCGTAGCGTCGATGCAATTTTCAGTGGTTCGCCACTTACATTTTACACTAGATCATCTACTGGCGGGGTATGTAACTAGTAAACAATTATAAATATTACATGTGAATAGCATCATTATATGAATGGTATTCTAATATCTGATTTTGGATGTTGAATAGGTTAATATTGTTGATTTCATGGCAACACCTACCAGCGGTGGTGGACTTCAAAGTTTTACGGAGGTAATAAAATAAATACTTTAATGAATGAATTGTACTTACTAGATTTGTGTATGTGACTTGTATGCTTTATTGTGTGTACTTCCATGTTTAGATGAACATGTGTGTATGTTAGGAGCCATGATTTGCATCACTCTTATAGTTTTCATAATTGAATAATGTTGTTTTATTTGTAGATGATGCAGGCTGCAGAGACACCTCCCCATGTTCAGAGGGCAATGGAGTATGGTGTGGCCTCCGTAATTCATAGCTCCATGGCATTGACAGGGGTATGAGGCAGATTAGTAAATTTCAATTTACATTCATTGTTATAGTTGTCTATTTTTGAAAAATTAAAAGATTATTGATTTGAAGTTTAATTTCTATCTGGATGGTTTCTATAGGACTTGACATCACCAAGGCCTATTCCTGCTATTGAGGCAAGCGAGGAGACAGATTATATGTTAGCGGTAAGTGATTATTTTGTTAAATGTTTCATTTTTATAACATGTAATTTCTATATATTAATGTCTATACTTTTTATTGTAACAGCTAAAGATGCAGGAAGAACTAAATAGGAGTAGCCCTCGGGTTCGTAGTAGACCACCCACATGCGTGTCTCCATCCCCTAGAAGATCAAAGGCTACCCATGATTTATTCTCTTCACCAGCCATAGGGGAATGACTTTTTATTGTGTTCCTTTATTGTATGCCTATATGGCATTTGTGGACATATATTTTGTATTGTATATAGTTGACATTGTATGCCTATATGGCATTCTTGTAAGCCTATATGGCTATTTTGTATATATGTTATACTTATATCGAGAGATATTGATGTATGCTTATATGGATATTTGGTTAATACAAATCTTTTTTATTAATGGCGTCCATACTTGCATTATAAATCCACGTTTGAATGGATATTTGTAGATGGCTACTTCAAATATTTAAAGTCCAATTGTATTACATAGGATGTTTGTTGATCCAATAAGCTAGCTATTGTTATTCAAGTATCACCTAAACCTCATTTTGGAACTAAAAGATAAAAGTTGTATTTAAAAAAAAAATGAATCATCATGTTGGACAGAAAATATTAATATTCTTTATGAGTAGCATAGAATGTCAACTATATGCAATACAAAAAAATGAATCATCATGTTATTCTTTATGTTTGAGATCTTGAAAATGACTACGTCTGGTAGCCTGATATCCTGAAACACTAGGATGAATATCCAAGTCATTAGGATGATTGTGCCTTGAGAAAAAGTCATTTAGATGAGCGCCTAAAGGAGACTTTCTTAAACATTCAAACATTGAGCAACAAGAATGAAGGCTTAAGGCGCAATTTGCAACTCATAAAGCCTCAAAAGGGTGCCCAACTTAGAGAGAGCATTCATTTAAGACAAGGCACACATTGACATATGTTCCACCATAAAAGTGCACTTAAGGTGGAAGGAGAACAAGCCTCTAATAAGTGAAGCACACCTATTGTCTAAACCACGTCATTATGGCACCCTAGCATGAGGAGGAGTATATAAGTCAATAGGAAATGGCACCTAGAATGCAAATGAAGGACTAAGAGGCATTTTCAATAAGCATCAATTCACCTTGAGCTTTCAATAAATACATCAAATTGAGCCCCATAAGCCTAAGCGCCCTTTGCCTTCAAAAGAACCTTATATCAACGTCAAGAGTTGGATTGTTGATGACTTCCCAAGCTAGAGATAATGGTGAAAACAATCCTTCCACCATCAGGATATTGAAAAATAATCATAATGTAATGATATATGGGATAACTGACATACCCCTTGTGAAAAGTGATGATCATAACAAGAATGGTCACCTCAACTTAATGCCCAATAATTTTAATACTATCAAGCATCCACATAATAGTAGATAATCTTATCAAAAGTCATAGAGAAATTTCTAAGGACCATAGTGTTATCCCTATGACTTGACACATATTGCTTGTTTCATAAAGCAAAGGGACATGATATATATATTGTTGTTAAATGGAGCCTAATCAGACTCGGAGGTTAAATTTACCCAACTTTTATCAGCATGGTTTCCCCCCAAATATTTTCCTACTAGTTTTGGCACCTTGAAGTCTAAGTGCATGAAAATCATGAGGATGAGCACTTAGGGATGAGATAGTCTTCATAAGAGTTTAAATAAGAACATCATCAAAATGTTCCTTGGTAGAGAGACTTGAGACCATCATCAAATATGCCAAAATATCTATCTCCAATGACTTGACATGGATCCCAAAACCACCTATTTGATCAATAGGATCCTAGGCGCTCACTTCATGCATTATGATTTCTAGGCACCAATTTGATGCTCCATCACAAGGAAAGTGCACCCACACTTGCAAGTGTTTTTCTTCAGGATCTAGGCACCAGTTGAAGGTTGTAGTTGCCAAGAAGAGTGCCTAGCAAGAGGAAGTCTTTTGGAGTCTCCAAAACACATCAAACACTTGACTAACAACAAGATAACGTTTTCCCAAGTTAGGCACTTCAAGAGGGAAGTTAAAACATGAACAAGTGCCAACTTATTTAGGCACAAATTCAAGCTTGTTGAGGATACACATGGCGCCCAACATTCCTTGGTGATTTCACAAACTTTAGACGCTCAGAACTATTCAAGGAATGCCCAATGCCCCTTCTTGATGATAGGCCACCAAAGTGAGGGTGGAATTGTGCCTTAATGGTATTAGGTTCTATCTAGAGTATGCTACTCCATGGAAATGCGCCTTCTTGCTTAGAGTCTTAATGAAAAGTCTCAGAGGTTAAGATGCACCTTGTCTTAATGAGGTGCAACTCTTGGGTAAGAAAGCTTGTAAAGTGCACCTAACTTAGTGAAGAGGTTAATAACTTTAAACCCTTCCTGGAACTTAGATTGCTTCAACTGAAGATCATCTTGCACCAATACATCACCAAACTTTCAATCACAAGATCAATTCAAACTTAGGTGCTCATTAAGAGTCTTTCCAATGTTGGCGCATCTGAGAGGTTGAACTGGCAAGAGATGGCGCCTAGCTTCCTAGACCTTGTTTCAATATGTTTGAGTTTGAAAGTTGACTCAATGGTATGCCATAGAGTCTTTGGACTAGTTCCTTAGAGTTTCAAAAACATTCTGGCTCCTTGAAAATTCCTCCTACACGCTTGGGTGCCATTTCAAGGTCCTGGAACCATTATGTAGCGCCTTATTGCTCTAGGTGCCCATTCATGATTGTGTAACTTGAGATTGGTGCCTAGAGTGAATAGGCTTTCATCCTGACTTAAATTAACTAAGGCAACCTCATCTTGAAGGCCAAACATTTTTTCCTGCCAGAGCGCCTTGATTGAAGACTCCAAATCCTTGGGTGCTCATTTGGACAATTTGATGTGAAATTGGCGCCTAGACTCTAAGAGTCAACTTTCTGCTTTCCAAACTTAGCTAAATTTTGAGTTTCTGACTTTGTTCCTACAAAACAATGAGATTGAGTTAGTCAAAAACTAATTCATTCCCTCATCATTTTGAATTAGCCTCCAGGCATGAGCAATAGGATAATCCATTCTTCACTTGATGATCAAACCAGAAACGGGGACATGACAGGGTAAGTTGTATCTAATGACATCACCTAATTGAGTGCCTAGGAGGTATAAAGCTTAACGTTGACATGAGGACAAGTGCTTAGTAAAGGAGAGTTTCTCAAACATTTAAACATGTGAATGAAGTCATATAAATGCACTAAGTCATCTAGGTGCCATTTTCCCCTTGTGTACCCTTACATTTGCACCTAAGAAGAAGTTGCAACTTTACACTGCCTCCTTCTGATGATTTTTGGGGTAGTAGAAAATCTTTCACCATGAGCAAATGTCTCAGAGATATAAAAAACTGAGAGAAGTTATTGTAGAGGCACTCTACGTGATCGCATTGCCTTAGACAAAATGTTTCTAAGTGACACGGTTTTTGAGTAACATCTTGTCAAAAATTGTTGCCTTTTTGCACTTTGGACTCTTTAGGGATATCGTCTGTACAATGTAGCTCGGACTGTTTCGACATGTTTGGGTGAAAAATAGGACCATGCCTAGCATAAATGTACCCATCCTGATGTGTTGGAACAATCAGTTTGGTCACATCAGGAGCAGGATGAAAGTTACACCCCTTTGCAACTTTACACTGCCTCCTGATAATTTTTGGGGCAGCAAAAAACCTTTCACCACGGGCAAATGCCTCAAAGATATAAAAAACCAAGAGAGTTTATTGTAGAAGCACTCTATGTGATCACGTTGCCTCAGATGGAATGTTTCTAAGTGACACAGTTTTCGAGTAACATCTCATCAAAGATTGTTTCCTTTTTGCACTTTGGACTCTTCAAGGATATCGTCGGTACAATGTAGCTCGAACTGTTTCGACATGTTTGGGTGAAAAATAGGACCATGCCTAGCATAAATGTACCCATCTGGATGAATTAGAATAGTCAGTTTGGTTGCATTAGGAGCAGGATGAAAGTTACACCCCTTTGCAACTTTACACTGCCTCCTTCTGACGATTTTTGGGGCAGCAGAAAACCTTTCACCACGGGTAAATACCTCAGAGATATAAAAAATTGAGAGAGGTTATTGTAGAAGCACTCTATGTGATCGTGTTGCCTTAGACGAAATATTTCTAAGTGACATGGTTTTTGAGTAACATCTCATCAAAGATTGTTGCCTTTCTGCACTTTGGACTCTTCAAGGATATCGTCGGTACAATGTAGCTCGGACTGTTTCAACATGTTTAGGTGAAAAATAGGACCATGGCTAGCGTAAATGTACCCATCCAGATGTGTTGGAATAATCATTTTGGTTGCAGCAGGAGCAGAATGAAAGTTACACCCCTTTGCAACTTTACACTGCCTCCTTCTAACAATTTTTGGGGCAGCAGAAAACCTTTCACCACGGGCAAATGCCTCAGAGATATAAAAATTGAGAGAGGTTATTGTAGAAACACTCTACGTGATTGCATTGCCTTAGATGGAATGTTTCTAAGTGACATGGTTTTCAAGTAACATCTCGTCAAAGATTGTTATCTTTTTGCACTTTGGACTCTTCAGAGATATCATCGGTACAATGTAGTTCGGACTGTTTTGACATGTTTCGGTGAAAAATAAGACCATGTCTAGTGTAAATGTACCCATCCAGACACGTTGGAATAGTCAGTTTGGTCGCATCAGGAGTAGGATGAAAGTTACACCCCTTTGCAACTTTACACTGCCTCCTTCTGACGATTTTTGGGGAAAAAGAAAATGTTTCACCACGGGCAAATGCCTCAGAGATATAAAAAATCGAGAGAGGTTATTGTAGAAGAACTCTATGTGATTGTGTTGCCTCAAATGAAATGTTTCTAAGTGACACAATTTTTGAGTAACATCTCATCAAAGATTGTTGACTTTTTGCACTTTGGACTCTTCAGGGATATCGTCGGTACAATATAGCTCAGACTGTTTCGACATGTTTGGGTGAAAAAAAAGACCATACCTAGCGTAAATGTACCCATCCCGATGCAGTGGAATAGTCAGTTTGGTCGCATTAGGAGCAAGACACCAAAAATGCATAACATGATGATGTAAAAATGTGTATATGTGTAAAAATGCAGGAGAAAATAAAAAAAAGACACCTTACAAATTAATGTGCATACTTACAACTCAATGTAACATGAATTTACAAAATCAATGTGAATACTTACAAATTAATCTAATGAACCATCTGGGTCTGCTCTACTCTTTATTGTGTCAAGTATTGCGTCACGGTCAGACTCACACACCTTCCACAAGATTTTGTTCAAAGGTCTACCCTGATACTTTAGCAAATGAACATTGGATGCCATGACAAGGTTTGAGTAATGAAGAATCTTCCGATGTGTCTCAAAGTCCTGAAACAGCCAAACATTAACACTCTTATGTGGGCACCTTCTAAGCCATGTTCCAGTAATAACCACTAAGCCTGTAGGGTATTCGATGTTTTCTCCATCTGTAATAGGGGCCTCCAATTTCTTTTTGGCCTCAACACAACGACATAAGTAATAATCTGTTCCCTCTTCATTATCTTCATCTGCAATAACTGTATATACGTGCCCTACATTGATATGTGTAGTAAATTAGATGAAATT
Source organism: Cunninghamia lanceolata (assembly GCA_027924645.1). Taxonomy (NCBI): domain Eukaryota; kingdom Viridiplantae; phylum Streptophyta; class Pinopsida; order Cupressales; family Cupressaceae; genus Cunninghamia; species Cunninghamia lanceolata. The sequence goes on along the minus strand of BSBN01000306.1, from coordinate 14,152,586 downwards.
AGTCAACATTACAAAAACACTACAAAGTAAGATGACATTACCTGGTTGAACTAGATGAAATTAGATGCATATACGTGCCCTATATTACCTGGTTGAACTAAATCTGATATGTGGTCAAAGTTAACTGATGATTCCATCAATGTTAGTTCCAATGTCGTCGGGGGTTGATACGTGTCAAGTGGGCTAAGATAACTTAACTGCCATTCGTCAACCCACTCCTTTGATTCGCACTCATCCCAGACTTGAATTGTATAGGAAGAACAAAAGCATGACATCTTTCGCGTATGGATACTCCATGAACCTGCAATTGAGCTTCTGAAAGAGTGCATCTCATTTGATCCTGTCTGTGTACAACAGTCCTCATATGGTGCAATGTTAGTATCATCTATCAACCAAAAAAATCTACGAACTGAAGACTTACCTTCATTACCTGGACCCATGGAATCATTACACCACTCGACAATTGATTTTGCATCTATCAACTTTGCATTGTCTTTATACTTTAACTCTTCTCGTGTTATGGCTTTTTTGATACATGCTCCTGCACCATCATGCTCCCCCTTTCCATGCCCGGCCTCACAAAAGTTCCACATATGCTGAATACTTGTAAAATTATGCCTCCTACTCAGCTAATAAAAATTTTGCGAGTTCTTGAATTGTGATGCACAGTTATCTAACCATATGATATGCTGACTAAATGATATGCCCCTTCTAGCCAAATCATTGTAGAACACTTGAAAGCAACCTTGCATGAACTCAGTAGAATGCGTGTGATCATCACTGATATAGAAATGATACTCCCTTATGATTTTTTTGTCATCCTCTGTACTATCATTCGCATGAATGAATGCGATGTGCACAAATATAGAAACCTATGTGGAGTTGTAATATTGTGATTGCACCTCACGCTGTGGCTGTAGACTGTAGTTCTCTGCAAAGTTGACTAAAACAATGCTACCAACTAGAAATGTGTCCTTGCATAACTTGAATTGCAAGTCCAACCATCGAGCTCTATGGGCATGTCTTGCGTACTCATACACTATGCTATCACGAAATATAGGCATAAACTGATACACTGGAATCTTTTCAATAACCAATTCACACCTCTTTGCTTCTTTACCATCTTTTGTATTGTATGCCACTGTTTTATACTTGTCAAACTCTACTAGTTCATTTCCAACCGCATGTGTTCTTTCCATATGTTCACATATTGTCAAATGTTGCAAGCCACCGCAACGATGACATGTGCCATCCAAGCATAATTTCTTGTAGAACATTTGACCTTCCTCTCTTTCACATAAAATTCTTGATATGAAGTCTCTTGAAGATGTTGGTGGGGCACATATGGCACAACCCTGCAAAACATTATTAGTATGCATATCTAAACATATAGACTTATAAACATCAAAATGGTTAGAAAATTTAATAAGTAATCTACAACAACAAGTAGTGCATGTGTGATTTATCTTGACATAGAAAGGTTTTAGCATTTCAAAATATCTTTGACAAATTTTAATTTGAGGATACTTCTCTAGAAATTTACCATAAAATTGTGCTTGAGACTCATCCAAAAAATGCTTTAGATGTGGCTCATGATTCTGACTACCGATTCTCCTTCTTACCACATCCCTTTGATTCAAAGATACCCTTGTGTAATTCTTCCAAAAGTCTTCAATTAGTGATCTCAATGCTTCAACAATTGGTTTATCTTTTTGTGGTAGTCTACCCGAGAATGCCCATAATTCATTGGCATTACTTTCCTCAATTTTTTGGCGTCTTTCAATGGCTCTTGATAAAGTTTTCCTATTAATTCTCAATTCTTGACTCATCTTTCTAATGAGACGAGCTTTGCTCGTTTGACTACTTACTATAGTCGATGTAATCACACGCCGTGTTGTATTACTATCTTTTGTGTGTGAGGAGTTACCCACTCTCTCATACGCACTCATTAAATTCTTCACAATAGAATTTTCACTTGAAGCCTCTGATGTTCTCAACCCAAGAATCTTCATGATGGACCTATACTTTATACTTCACATCATTTCAATGAATAGTTGACATCTTGCAGTGTCATTTAACTTTTCAAAGAACAATCTCCAAATCTTATGAGCATATCTTCTACAAGTGCATTTTGGAATCTTACCTTCCATTGGCTGCAAAATATTCTCATCAATTTCAATCAAATACTTTGGCTTTCTATGCAAAATTCTAGGTGGTGTTAAGTTAGGTAAATTCATCTCAACATTAGGAATTTCATCAATATTTAAATGAGATGGGCTAGATGGTATACCTTCGATCGAAGATGGAATAGATGACATACCTTGAGGTTGAGGTGGGAACGATGGCGTACCTCCTTCATCACATGTGAGTGATGATGTACTCTCAACTTGAGACGTGGTAGATGGTGTCCATACATGTTGACTTGCGGTAGAGGATGTGTCTCCAACTATGGTATTCAAATCTCTCGTAGCACAAAGTTTTTGCATTCGTTCTCTTTGTTCCGCCAATACCATATCTCTTTGTGATGGTTGTGGTTCCTCTTCAATTGGTATGTCTTCATTTATCGTGTCCGATTTCCTCCTCTCACGAAGTTCCCTCATAGCCACTACTTTCTTTGCATTCTTAGCTTCTATCTCTTCTTGTGTTGGTTTAATTCTTGATCGATTCCTTGGCATGACGGAGAATTTGTCTGTAGCATGATAAATAGACCAATATTACTTCCTAAGAAATGAATGAAAGATAATAGTGGGATTGTATTTTTTTACATTGTAAGGATTTATTCTTGTATAGTTTGACATCATGGTATGTTAAGGTTTCTTTATTACAAATAATTATTAAAGAGCCCAAGTGTAGAAAATATACATGGCATCATGTGAGATTGTAGGCTGCTTTCTTGATTGGGAATGTGTCTATTTTAAACATGTATGATAAAGCATGATAAAGTAATTCAATCCGAATTAAGGAAAATGTAAAGAACATGCATGTAAAGGCTTGACATACCTAAAAAATGAAGATTCGAATGGAGAGAGCAGCCAATTACGTAGTGTTTTTTCCTTCTTGCATCAAACTCCTCAACAATTTGAGTTTTTCACCACTTGCTTCATTTTCAATGTTAAATTGAATAACACTTAAATATAATTACTAACAACAATACTATTAACCAATCTATAATGTTAAATTCCTAAAATTAAATCACAATTAACATTGCAACACTATAAAAATTGAAACTTGAATAGATATATATCAAACTTGGTGTGAAAACTATGTTATTTCCTCCTCAAGTTGGCAACCCAGAAAAGGTGGTGGAAAGATCATGCAAAGGTGGTACAATGTGTCAAATGTGCATGTGAACTTTCCAACAGCATGAAAGCACTTCTTTTTTGTCAGAGCATGCACAGAATCAGTATGAAAACAGAGCATGTGGGTCTGGATCACAAGGGTCAACACTTTTTTATGTTTCTATAGCAAGACAAAACATGAGCGCATTACAACGCACTCGCGTTTTGTCCTACTATAGATTGATCACATCTTGCGCATTTCTCTTTCCAAACCTTCCCCTTCAAACTTGAATGACCACAAGGTTTTTGAGGGAGAACTTTTCTTATTTCTTACAAGAGCTTGCCAAATGCTCCATCATATGATAGGCATAACAATGAGGGGGCAAGCCCTCATAATCAATTTCTTGATAGAAAATGCCCATCGAGGAAGAAAGACAGATCTTCTTTGGAAGTAGAAGTTCTAGTTTGTGACAAATCCTTATCCAAGCATAAATAGCAGGGGTTCTGTCAAGCGATTGTCAATCCACTTCCACAAAGTCTTTTGAAGACTTCTTGATTGATTCCAAAACATCCACACCCCAAAACTAGAGAGGCAATCAATATAATTGAACCCATAAATCTACATTTGATGATAGAAACCCTCAACACTATACCTTAAACCCTAATCCCTCAACCCTCAACCCTAAACCTTATCCCTAAACCCTAATCCCTCAACCCTCAACCCTAATCTTTCATCCCTCGACTCTAATCCCTCATCCCTAAACCCTAAATGCTATACCTATTCCTAAACCCTCAACCAACTCAATACTATACCTTAAACCCTAATCCCTTATCCCTAAACCCTCCAACCCTATCCCTAATCCTTATACCCTCCACACTCTACTTTAACCCTAATCCCTCAACCCTCAACCCTATCCCTAAACCCTTGACCCTCGAACTTCAACTCTCAACCCTCAACGTCAAACCCTAATCCCTCAACCCTTAACTCAAATCTCTCAATCCTCAACTCTATCCCTAAACCCTAAAGCCTCAACCCTCAACATCAAATCCTAATCCCTCAACCCTTCACTCTAATCCCTCAACCCTAAACCATATCCCTAAACCCTCAACACTATACCTTAAACCCTAATCCCTCAACCCTCAACCCTAAACCTTATCCCTAAACCCTAATCCCTCAACCCTCAACCCTAATCTGTCATCCCTCGACTCTAATCCCTCATCCCTAAACCCTAAATGCTATCCCTATTCCTAAACCCTCAACCGACTCGATACTATACCTTAAACCCTAATCCCTTATCCCTAAACCCTCCCACCCTATCCCTAATCCTTATACCCTCCACACTCTACTTTAACCCTAATTCCTTGACCCTCAACCCTCAACGTCAAACCCTAATCCCTCAACCCTCAACCCTTCACTCTAATCCCTCAACCCTAAACCATATCCCTAAACCCTCAACACTATACCTTAAACCCTAATCCCTCAACCCTCAACCCTAAACTTTATCTCTAAACCCTAATCCCTCAAACCTCAACCCTAATCCGTCATCCCTCAACTCTAATCCCTCATCCCTAAACCCTAAATGCTATCCCTATTCCTAAGCCCTCAACTGACTCAATACTATACCTTAAACCCTCATCCCTTATCCCTAAACCCTCCAACCCTATCCCTAATCCTTATACCCTCCACACACTACTTTAACCCTAATCCCTCAACCCTCAACCCTATCCCTAAACCCTTGACCCTCGAACCTCAACCCTCAACCCTCAACGTCAAACCCTAATCCCTCAACCCTTAACTCTGATCCCTCGACCATCAACCCTATCCCTAAACCCTAAAACCTCAACCCTCAACCCTCAACGTCAAATCCTAATCCCTCAACCCCTCACTCTAATCCCTCAACCCTAAACCATATACCTAAACCCTCAACACTATACCTTAAACCCTAATCCCTCAACCCTCAACCCTAATCTGTCATCCCTCGACTCTAATCCCTCATCCCTAAACCCTAAATGCTATCTGTATTCCTAAACCCTCAATCGACTCGATACTATACCTTAAACCCTAATCCCTTTGTTGGATCTAGGGCATACAACTGAGAGTGGGGGTGAATCAGTTGTATAAAAACTTGCTCTACTTCAAACACTTGATTCTTCTTTGTTAGTTAACAGCATATCAATTAACCATCCATGAAAGCATAATGCATAAACACAAGAGAAGATAAACATCAACACATTGAACACCAAGATTTTGACGTGGAAAACCTGGTTAAGGGAAAAACCATGGGGTGATTAACCCAAGGATTATTCTCTGTTAGAAGAATAAGAAAAATGAATGGCACATGCCAATTAGGGCTCACTGACCAAGCACACTGCTCACAAAGAGGCACACTGCCTACAAGGAGACACACTATCTACAATGTGATAAGAATCACAATCTTGAACTGGAGAATGACATCTCTACCATGTCCAGATTAGTTCCATTTAAGCCCAAAAACCCTTGCTCTGCCTTTCGCACTTCTCTTCACTATGCCACACTCATCCACATAATCCACACCTCAAAATGAATTCTCAAACACTTATTTATACAAGACATCGACTTAGGAACAATCATCTAAGTCAGCAAACATCACAATAACATTCGCAAGGCATGTAGAACATCCGGTCGGCCTGTTACAGGAAGAACACCAACAACTGGTAGCCATAACATCAAATCCAACTCTAACTTCAATGCGGACCACTAACAAAAACTAGATATGATCCAATGATCATAATAACCTTCCCTGAATCATCAAAAACATCCGCACTTCATCAGCTTACCGGAATTCTCCTCTTCATCATTTGGTACTTCAAGAACACAGTCTGTCGCCACTGTCACAATGCAAAAGGTACTTCCAGACCTCAAAGTCATACACAACTCAAGATGACACATCACAAGGACATCCCAAACACTCCTTCCAATCCACAGATTGGGATAATACAATTTTGGACCTCACCGGACCTTTCTATGATCCTCTGTCACCTCTAAACACTTACCAAAACTGGTTCCACACAGACAGCCACAACTTCTTTAGATCTTCATGCGGACCTCTAAAATCTTAGCTGAAGCATCTCAAGACTCATATCTACAAACCCTTTAATCTGCATCCTCTGGTTCTTAACCTATACAGTACATTTGCCTTCTTCTCATCACTATTCTTCACTGTTCCAGATGGAGACTGATTTCCTCAATAACAATAGCACACAACTCATCCAAACCTTCTTACTAATGTAATATGAGTAAGTTGACATCAATGACAACACTGGTTTACCTCATACTTGCAACACCCTTATCCCTAAACCCTCCAACCCTATCCCTAATCCTTATACCCTCCACACTCTACTTTAACCCTAATCCCTTGACCCCCAACCCTATCCCTAAACCCTTGACCCTAGAACCTCAACCCTCAACCCTCAACGTCAAACCCTAATCCCTCAACCCTTAACTTTGATCCCTCGACCCTCAACCCTATCCCTAAACCCTAAAGCCTCAACCCTCAACCCTCAACGTCAAATCTTAATCCCTCAACCCTTTACTCTAATCCCTTAACCCTAAACCATATCCCTAAACCCTCAACACTATAACTTAAACCCTAATCCATCAACCCTCAACCCTAAACCTTATTCCTCAACCCTAATCCCTCAACCCTCAACTCTAATCCGTCATCCCTCGACTCTAATCCCCCATCTCTAAACCCTAAATGCTATCCCTATTCCTAAACCCTCAACTGACTCGATACTATACCTTAAACCCTAATCCCTTATCCCTAAACCCTCCAACCCTAGCCCTAATCCTTATACCCTCTACACTCTACTTTAACCCTAATCCCTCGACCCTCAACCCTATCCCTAAACCCTTCACCCTCGAACCTCAACCCTCAACGTCAAACCCTAATCCCTCAACCCTTAACTCTGATCCCTCGACCCTCAACCATATCCCTAAACCCTAAAGCCTCAACCCTCAACCGTCAATGTCAAATCCTAATCCCTCAACCCTTCACTCTAATCCCTCAACCCTAAACCATATCCCTAAACCTTCAACACTATACCTTAAACCCTAATCCCTCAACCCTCAACCCTAAACCTTATCCCTAAACCCTAATCCCTCAACCCTCAACCCTAATCCATCATCCCTCGACTCTAATCCCTCATCCCTAAACCCTAAATGCTATCCCTATTCCTAAACCCTCAACTGACTCGATACTATACCTTAAACCCTAATCCCTTATCCCTAAACCCTTTAACCCTATCCCTAATCTTTATACCCTCCACACTCTACTTTAACCCTAATTGCTCGACCCTCAACCCTATCCCTAAACCCTTGACCCTCAAACCTCAACCCTTAACCCTCAACATCAAATCCTAATCCCTCAACCCTTAACTCTGATCCCTCGACCCTCAACCCTATCCTTAAACACTAAAGCCTTAACCCTCAAGCCTCAACGTCAAATCCTAATCCCTCAACCCTTCACTCTAATCCCTCAACCCTAAACCATATCCTTAAACCCTCAACACTATACCTTAAACCCTAATCCCTCAACCCTAAACCTTATCCCTAAACCCTAATTCCTCAACCCTCAACCATAATCCATCATGCCTCGACTCTAATAACTCATCCCTAAACCCTAAATGCTATCCCTATTCCTAAACCCTCAACTGATTTGATATTATACCTTAAACCCTAATCTCTTATCCCTAGACCCTCCAACCCTATCCCTAATCCTTATACCCTCCACACTCTACTTTAACCATAATCGCTCGACCCTCAACCCTATCCCTAAACCCTTGAACCTCGAACCTCAACCCTCAACCCTCAACGTCAAACCCTAATCCATCAACCCTTAACTCTAATCTCTTGACCCTCAACCGTATCCCTAAACCCTAAAGCCTCAACCCTCAACCCTCAACGTCAAATCCTAATCCCTCAACCCTTCACTCTAATCCTTCAACCCTAAACCATATCCCTGAACCCTCAACACTATACCTTAAACCCTAATCCCTCAACCCTCAACCCTAAACCTTATCCCTAAACCCTAATCCCTCAACCCTCAACCCTAATCTGTCATCCCTCAACTCTAATCCCTCATCCCTAAACCCTAAATGCTATCCCAATTCCTAAAACCTCAACCAACTCGATACTATACCTTAAACCCTAATCCCTTATCCCTAAACCCTCCCACCCTATCCCTAATCCTTATACCCTCCACACTCTACTTTAACCCTAATCCCTCAACCCTCAACCCTATCCCTAAACCCTTGACCCTTGAACCTCAACCCTCAACATCAAACCTTAATCCCTCAACCCTTAACTCTGATCCCTCGACCCTCAACCCTATCCCTAAACCCTAAAGCCTCAACCCTCAACCTTCAACCCTCAACGTCAAATTCTAATCTCTCAACCCTTCACTCTAATCCATCAACCCTAAACCATATCCCTAAACCCTCAACACTATACCTTAAACCCTAATCCCTCAACCTTCAACCCTAAACCTTATCCCTAAACCCTAATCCCTCAACCCTCAACCCTAATCCATCATCCCTCGACTCTAATCCCTCATCCCTAAACCCTAAATGCTATCCCTATTCCTAAACCCTCAGCCGACTCGATACTATACCTTAAACCCTAATCCCTTATCCCTAAACCCTCCAACCCTATCCCTAATCCTTATACGCTACACACTCTACTTTAGCCCTAATCCCTCGACCCTCAACCCTATCCCTAAACCCTTGACCCTCGAACCTCAACCCTTAACCCTCAACGTCAAACCCTAATCCCTCAACCCTTAACTCTAATCCCTCAACCCTCAACCCTCAACGTTAAATCCTAATCCCTCAACCCTTCACTCTAATCCCTCAACCCTAAACCATATCCCTAAACACTCAACACTATACCTTTAACCCTAATCCCTCAACCCTCAACCCTAAACCTTATCCCTAAATCCTAATCCCTCAACCCTCAACCCTAATCCGTCATCCCTCAACTCTAATCACTCATTCCTAAACCTTAAATGCTATCCCTATTCCTAAACCCTCAATTGACTTGATACTATACCTTAAACCCTAATCCCTTATCCCTAAACCCTCCAACCCTATCCCTAATCCTTATACCCTCCACACTCTACTTTAACCCTAATCCCTTGACCCTCAACCCTATCCCTAAACCCTTGACCCTCGAACCTCAACCCTCAACCCTCAACGTCAAACCCTAATCCCTTAACCCTTAACTCTAATCCCTCGACCATCAACCCTATCCCTAAACCCTAAAGCCTCAACCCTCAACCCTTAATGTCAATTCCTAATCCCTCAACCCTTCACTCTAATCCCTCAAACCTAAACCATATCTCTAAACCCTCAACACTATACCTTAAACCCTAATCCCTCAACCCTCAACCCTAATCCGTCATTCCTCGACTCTAATCCCTCATCCCCAAACCTTAAATGCTATTCATATTCCTAAACCCTCAACTAACTCGATACTATACCTTAAACCCTAATCCCTTATCCCTAAACCCTCTAATCCTATCCCTAATCCTTATACCCTCCACACTCTACTTTAACCCTAATCCCTCGACCCTCAACCCTATCCCTAAACCCTTAACCCTCGAAGCTCAACCCTCAACCCTCAACATCAAACCCTAATCCCTCAACCCTTAACTCTTATCCCTCAACCCTCAACCCTATTGCTAAACCCTAAAGCCTCAACCCTCAACCCTCAACGTCAAATCCTGATCCCTCAACCCTTCACTCTAATCCCTCAACCCTAAACCATATCCCTAAACCCTCAACACTATACCTTAAACCCTAATCCCTCAACCCTCAACCCTAAACCTTATCCCTAAACCCTAATCCCTCAACCCTCAACCCTAATCCGTCATCCCTCAACTCTAATCCCTCATCCCTAAACCCTAAATGCTATCCCTATTCCTAAACCCTCAACCAACTCGATACTATACCTTAAACCCTAATCCCTTATCCCTAAACCCTCCAACCCTATCCCTAATCCTTATACCCTCCACACTCTACTTTAACCCTAATCCCTCAACCCGCAACCCTATCCCTAAACCCTTGACCCTCGAACCTCAACCCTCAACATCAAACCCTAATCCCTCAACCCTTAACTCTGATCCCTCGACCCTCAACCCTATCCCTAAAGCCTCAACCCTCAACTTCAAATCCTAATCCCTTAACCCTTCACTCTAATCCCTCAACCCTAAACCATATCCCTAAACTGTCAACACTATACCTTAAACCCTAATCCCTCAACCCTCAACCATAAACCATATCCCTAAACCCTAATCCCTCAACCCTCAACCCTAATTCATCATCCCTTAACTCTAATCCCTCATCCCTAAACCCTAAATGTTATCCCTATTCCTAAACCCTAAACTCTATCCCTATTCCTAGACCCTCAACGGGCTTGACACTATACCTTAAACCCTAATCCCTTATCCCTAAACCCTCCAACCCTATCCCTTAACCCTCAACCCTATCCTGAAACCCTTAACCCTCAAACCTCAATGTACTCAACCCTCAACGTCAAACCCTATTCCCTCAACCCTTAACTCTAATCCCTTGACCCTTAACCCTTAAAACTTGAACCCTAAAACCTATCCCTAGATGCTCGACACTTGACACTATATATTAAACCCTAATCGCTTAACCCTCATCCCTAAAGCCTCAACCCTAAATCATTAAACCTTCAACCCTAAACCCTATCCCTAATCCCTCTACCCTTGACACTCTTATTTAACCCTAATCCCTTGACCATTAACCCTATCCCTCAACCTCAACCCTCAACCCTTAACTCTCAACATTAAACCCTAATTCATCAACCCTAAACCCTAATCCCTCAAACCTAAACCCTATCCCTAAACCATCAAACCTCAACACTATACCTTAAACCCTAATCCCTATCCCTCAACCCTTAACCCTTAAAACTTAAACCCTATCCCTACACCCTCAACACTTGACACTATATCTTAAGCCTTAAACCCTCATCCCTAAAGCCTCAACCCTCAATCCTTAAACCTTCAACCCTAAACCCTATACCTAATCCCTCTACCCTCAACACTCTAACCCTAACCTCGACATTAAATGCTAATCCATCAACCCTAAACCCTAATCCATCAACACTAAACCCTATCCCTAAACCCTCAACCCTCAACACTATACCTTAAACCCTATGAAAAAAGCTTTGAGTATGGTACATCCACAGTGAGTAATTAACGGTTGAAATCAGAAGAATGATCATTATGAAAAAAGATTTGCATTGGGGTACATCTATGTTTCTTGTTGTCCACCCCACACTTAGGGAAGGCATATTGTTATGAAACAGGCAAATAATCTCCCATTGTTTACTGGCTCTATCCACAAGAACTACTGAACTATACCTTAAACCCTAATCCCTCAACCGTAAACTTTCAACCCTAAACCCTATCCCTAATCCCTCTACCCTCAACAATTTACCTTAAACTTAATCCCTCAACCTTTAACCCTAAACGCTATCCCTAAAGCCTCAACCCTAAACCCTAATCCCTCAAGGTCCTAAACTCTAATAGCTTATCCCTAAACTCTAAATCCTATCCCTCAATGCTCAACCCTCAACCTTAAACCTTAATCACTCAATCCTTATCCACCCCTCTCCTCCCCTATCTGACTCACTCCCATCTCTACCCTCCTCTGCCCTCGACACTATACATACATAAATATAGGCATACATAGATACATACATACATATAGGCATACATACATACATACATGATTAATAGACTTGAATAGAAAAAAATTTAAGGGGAACATAATGCGAGCGCGTTATAACGCACTCGCGTTATGTTCCCCTTAAATGACAAACAAAAGACTTGTAGAAAAGGAAAAATGCAAAGCAAGACATAACACAATCGCTTTATGTCTTGCTTTGGGAATCCCAAGCCTTGGGCTTGGGATTTGCTTTGGATTTGCAACCCAAAGGCTTGAAGTGCCTTTTGAACAGTCACAAACGTGTTTTTCCATATTCTTCAAGATTTCACATAATTTCTTTTGTGCTAACCCTCAGATTTGCACATGTTTCAAGGTCAAACAAATCAAACACCTGGGTAATGTTAGGCTTTCTCTTAGCTATTTGACGATGTGATTTTTTTCACATTTTAACAATGTTAAGCCTTTCATCTTTAATTTCTTTTGTTTGTGTGTCCATTTTTGGGCAAAAACCACCATTTAGTCTTTTTTTCATTGTAAATTAACTATTTATACAAATTTCAAAAAAAAATCATATTTAGAAACTAGACTCCATTCTACAAATATTAAAAAAGAAAAAAATGATTTTCAATTAGTTTTCAAAATTTATAGGGGTAGCATGGCCAAAATTCTATTTTTTAGGATGTGTCCACTTTGAAATTTAGTAAAAAATTAAATATTCATCAAAAAATTATCAAAAAAATCGGGCATAAACTACATGCTATTAGCTAATTTCTCACCGAAGCGATTTTAAAAATACCAAAAAAAATTTGACCTTTTGAAGGAGCCACAAAACATGCTATGTTATGTTTTTTTGACATAAACAACACCAATTTTTGTGGCTTCCTCTTTTGAACCCCTTAATCTATGCCATTCTCAAAAAAATAGTAGTTTAGAAAGTAGACTCGGAGCACTACGAACATTGTTTTGGTTGCATCTCCAAATTTTGAGTGTAACTATGCTCAATTTCTCATCCAAGGCTAGTATTTCCTAATTTCAGAAAAAAAGTGGCCACTTAAGACCCCTTTTTGGCCCCCCATCTTCTTGCACTTACCCAGTAGTCCAGCCATAATACAAACCGATCATATCTTGAATTGTTTTAGGATATATCTGAACCATGAAAGGACAGTGTTGAATCAAGGTAGTTTGAGGGTGAAAAAGCTATGCACACATGTTAACCAACTCCGAATAGGGATGAACAGTAGGGACCACAAATTGTGCCAACTAAGAAGTCCAAACCCTCATTCCAAAATTTTATGATTCTCCCTTTTTGGCTCACCAAAGGCATCTCTGATGAGCTCCTTCCCAAAGATTCTTTGGATTCTTTGACATCTGAGGGTTGAAAATACCATCTGCATAGTCTTTTACTTGCGCAGAATCGATGCTCACTCTTGTATCGAAGACCCTTATCCTTGGATAACTCATTCTTGTTTGTGCTGCTATAGACGCATAAGATTTACTACCCTTCCATTTATCAGGTAGCTCAAAAATCCCTAGCCCTTCTTGTGGTGACTATCCCCCTGACATCTCTATATCTCCTCTCGGAACACTAGAAACTACAAATGAACCCAAACTAACTAGAATTGCAGGCAAGAATTAAAACTTTTGATGCAGACAACAAGAACTCAGAGAATATGGAATAAGGAATAGCAACTACAACTATCTGAGAAGCTTAATGCTTGGCTTGATAGGGCATAATGACACATTAAATGACCCATCAAATCTTATTAATGGCATTAATGCAAAAAGATGACTAGTGTATCATTCAAAATCTATATAGGATTGTGTCAGATCAACATTAAAAGTAGCGATCCTCTGAAATGATTAGTTATTTCTTTAAGGTTTAAGGAACCACCTAATGACCTTGGGAAATGCAATTGCCCATAAAAGAGCCACTGCACTGTGGAAACGTGTTCCTAGAACACTTATTTAAAAAGAAAAAAGTAGGAAAACCAAGACGAAAGAGAGAAAGGAAATAAAAGATGCCTAATTAACTATGATACAGGGGCAAGTTTCAAGATTATGTAAAGTTTTTCAAGAAGATACCATTCATAGGAATATATTTAGGCTCTCCTTCCATATTCTCTAGCTCAAATGTGTTATGTTGCTTACAGGTGCGAATCTTAAAAGGACCCATCCATAAAGAGTCAAACTTGCTGTGCCAGCTTAGTTTAGTAGCTCTCTCATCCCATTTCAGCACCAAAGACCCAACTTTGAAATTCATATTAGAGGTCTTTCTGTCGAACCAATTCTTTATGATATGTTGATGCTTCTTCAAAGACTCGTGTGCCCCTTCTCTTTTCTCTTGAACCTCTAGTAACTCGGTGAGCATCACATGCATTGAGCCATTTTCTTCTATCTCCAAATGTTTTATCAACTGCAAAGCGGGGATCTCTATGTTCAGTGGAATTACTGCACTTTTGCCATAAACTAGCTTATAAGGCCTCTAAATGCTATATCCATGGCATGCTGAAAAGTGGCTCTAGTGTTTGAAAGACCAAACGACATTTTAGCGTATGCAAAAATTCCCCACTTTGTTGTAAATGTTATCTTATGCTGGTCTTCATCTACCAACCAGATCTGATTGTATCCTGAGAAACCATCAAGCAAGGAGAATCTCTCTAATCCAGCCACTATTTGCAGAATCTACTTCATGGAGGGAAGGGGGTAATGATCCTTTAATGAAGCCTTATTCAGGTCTCTAAAGTCTACACAGAGCCTTATGTCTCCATTCTTCTTTCTTACTCACACCAAGTTAGATACCTAAGTTGAATGCTTAATTCGAAAAATAATTTTGGACTCCAGAAGCTTTTGCAATTCATCCACCATTAAAGGCTCAATCCTAGGATTCACTGGTCTCTATTTCTGACGGACTAGTTTTGACCCTTCAGCAAGTTCTATGGTATGTTGAATGATATCTCTATTATAACCATGAAGGTCATCATAGGTCCATGCAATTACTCTATCATACTTGTTACATAAAGAAATCAGCTTATGTCTTTCCTCTTGCGTAGTAACATTGCCTACCTTAAACTTTCTTCCTTTGCTGACTCGAATCTCAAAATAATCTTCTTTGCTTGCCTTAAACTTCCTCTTATCCAGGCTCACATCATCTAGGTCAAATAGGTTCTCCAGTGTTATTAACCCCTTTGGGATCTTATTCGACTCCAATTGAATAATCTGGTCACCATATGTTTCTTCAATCTTGGGCTATAATTGGTCAGCAAATTCTCCCAATTGTTGCAGAAAAAAAAGCACTTGAAGATCATTGTCAAAGACTTGCTAGTTCTGGATGTTATCTGGGATTTCTAGCCTAATGATGACTTTCACCATCTCATTGTTAATGAGAAAGTCACTTGCTAGGTCAAATTGAGATCTAATTTGTGCCATTCTATTTTCTTCAATATTTTGAATTCTGGGGACAACTTCTATGTTAAAAGCATCGAAGCCATCAATTAGATCCCAAATTCTATGGTGATAAGATCTCATCCTTACATTCTTTGTCATAGCCTTTTCTCTGATTTGTTTCACAACCAGCTCTAAATCACCTTTGACCATTAGATTCTTAATCCCTTTCTTCTTTGCCAACACAAGACCATGCACCAAAGACTCATACTTAGCATTAGCAAATTGGAAGCGTATGGCTCTGAGAATCTTCTTACCATTTGGAGAAGTGAGACATATACCTGCCCCTACACCATTCTTACTTTTGGCCCCATCAAAGTTCAAGGTCCAGATCTCAGATTCTTTGTTTGTATCTTTTTCTTCAGGTGTCTCTTGTCTCATTATATTTGGTATTTCTTGGCCCTCTTCAAAGATTACATAAGTCCCCAAACTAGTAGAGTCATAATTGCCATAAGAGTCACTCTGCATCATGAACATTATCTAATTGTTCTCTTCTTTGTTTGGTCATATTCAGTCCATTCTCCCATTTCTTCAACAAAAACTCTCTCCTCTCTATTCATCATAGCATGAGATGCTTCAATTCTTGGAACTGGTTCTTCAGTGATATGATCTTTACTTAGGGGTTCAGACAACACCTTCATCTTTTTCCCATATTTAGTTCCCAAAATCAAATGTGACCAATCAAGTGACATGTATCCTCCTATTTTAGCTATGAAACCTCTAGATAGGCATAGACCAAAGACAGGGAGAATATCAATAACCACCATGTCTTACAGAACAGTTATATTTGGGCAAGTATATAGCTATAATGGGAGTTGTTTGATCCTTCCTATGGTTTGGACAGATTTCCCATCTAATTGCATGACCCCTTTAGCCAGTGGTTCATATTTTATCTTTAAAGCATCCACTATTTTCTTTGGCATGATTGTACTACTAACCCTTGAATCTATCATTGAGTTGTGCAACAACTTCTTTCCTACTATTAAAGTTAGATAAAATGGATTTGGCTTGGATTTGCTTACCTCTAGTGCAGTATTTAGTAGAGTGGCTATTTGTAGAAGTGGAGTATCTTTGTTTTGAGTTCTCCCTTTATTATTATCTCCTTTTGTATGAACAACTTTAGGATCTGCCTAGGTTAGCAATGCTTCTTGCAACAACGTATTTTGCTTGGGAATAACTAGCATATCCCATATTGACACATGTGTAGGAGTCTTCTTTAGTTGTTCTACCACATTCATGGGTCCTAATGTCTGTGCCTTAGGACAGTAAGGATACCTTGCTCTTTCCAGTGTCGGGTTAGAGACTGCTTGATTCTGAGTTGGCTAAGGTATTTCTTGTCTCGAAGTGGGATTATAGTGGGTTTGGAAAGGAGCGATCCTAGCTACTTCATTATTTATGGCTTCAGGTTGTTCCACCATTCTCCTCTTTAACCTGGTGTAGTAATCAGAATATACCAAGGGTTTCTTGGAGGTAGATGCTTCATTCAGAAAGACTAACTCTTCATCTTCAATCCATGAAACAGAGCATGTTCTGGGGCAATCTCTTCCTCCTGTTGAATAGACATTCCTTGCATCTGAGCCACCATTACTGCATTCTGAACACTAGATGATTGATATGGAGGGACATTAGACACAACAGCTTAATTTTCATGTCTTCTTTGTTCCGCTATCTTCTGCTATAAATTGACCCTAGGACAATCCCTGGGCATATGGGCATTGTTGCAAGGAAAACACCAAGCATTGGCATCTTCTACTAGATTGTTTTGTCCAAGGACCATTTCTCTACTCATGTTAGATGGGATAGCTTGTAATGGTGTGGAAACTGTAACCAACTAATTAGAAGGTTGAGGATGGTTGGGTCTTTGAGTACCTTGGTACTGGTTTAGCTGATATGGGGGTATATTACCTTGGAATCCCTGGTAAGAAGGTTTTGGGTAAGAAGTCTGTTGCCTTTTGAGATTGATAATCTTGTTTGAAAAGGTCCTGAGAATGGTCTTGACGTCATCCATTTCAGATGGAGGGACAAAGGGTGTTGACATAGTAGGTTGTTGAGGTGTCGGGAAGGTGTACATGGACATAGGTACAGATGGTGGATTAGGGACTTCTTATGGTAGGGGAATAGAAATTTATGGCAACATAGGCATTGGAGGCCTCAGAGGCAATTTTCCAGCATCTATTAGATTTTTCTCAACTCTTACAGCCAACTCATATGCTTCTGGTAGGGTCTATCCTCCTAGGGACTAAATCATTACAGAGATATTAGAATTGAAAGCTTTGAGATAGAATACAATAGCCATACCTAGTGATGGTCTAGCTACAGCAGGGTTTTGTCCCAGGTCTTTTGAAACCTAGTGTTGAAGTCTATTATAGCTTCTTGAGGTGCTCTCTTTATAGTGATCAATTGTTGTAGCAGGGATGATTTATCACCCTTTTCACTGAATCTTGCAAAGAAAGCGTCTCCAAGCAGGTCCCAATAGATATGGAGTTTGAGGGAAAAGACCTATACCAATCCAGAACCTTCCCTTTAAAAGAAGCCACCAATAGTCTAATAGCAACATTTTATTCTGTAATAACATGTACTGCACACACATCTAACACATCTTGGAGATGTTCTCCTAGTGTCTTGGCATCTTCTCCACTAAATTTGGGTAAGGACTTCAAATTATTAGCTGGAATCATATCCCAAGTATCTAGTGGCACCAGGAGAACAAGGGGGCTTCTATTGTTCCAGTTTTCATAACTTCGTAGCGGAGCAGGTGTTGCCATGATTGTTCCTGATGCTGTTGCTACTTAATTTACTCTTCTTCTTGGAGTGGCTACTAATGGGGGAAATAAGATCCCTGGATTAGTGGTTGACTATGTTTTTTTTGTTGGTCCACAACTGACTCCTTGATGCTCTCTGGTTCATACGATCTTGATCAAAATTTAATAAAGGTCCCACCAGGTGTGCCAAAAACTGTTGATGGATAAAATTGTGCAGATTCAAGAACCAACATGGGAAGCTTCAAAAATGTGGGACTTGACACTTGAAACAACCTCCAGATTTTATAGAAGCTGGCCCTTTCTTTGTCAATGGGGTTTTAGGTAAAGTGAATAAAAAACAAGATTACAGATACAATAAAACAAAAGCTTCTAATCCTATGGCAATGTGCTAGATTTATATATGTTTCAGCAACTAGCACAGTGATTAACCCTTTATGATTTAATTATGTTGAAGAGAAAATGAAGCATGATCAGCATGAACAGATTCAGACAAAGGCTAAACTTAGAAGATTTCTGCAAAGACACAAAATATATCACCAATGGCACAGAATAGAGCTTCTTTCATTAACAATATTCAGTAAGATACAAAAGGCATAGAAACATGCACAGATCTATTCACTTCCTTCTTAGAAACAACTGCAAAGGCAAAATGATACAATCTGATCATAGCCAAAACTCTGTATTCTTAATCAATATGGATGTGTCTTTGTGTTACAAAACCTTCCCATATTTATAGAAACAAAAGTTGACTCAAGATCATCCCCATCCATTAGAATCTGAATGGCCTGCAACTGAACTGGAATTCAACTGTAACTTGAACTGGCACTGAAAATCTTCTTGAATCTATAACTATGTCTTCCTTGCATTCTGATTCACTACAACAGACACTAGGGTCACAGCCGTAATTACCATTTTCATTCAGACAAGTGGCAAGCCTCAATGGCTCTAAAATTATTACGTATTCATAAGAGAACACATGAGACTCGGACACTTGTCACTTTCCACCATACTTTAGAAATGGATACATGGCAGCACCCGAAGATTCAACATTGGGACACTTGACACTCTTGTGCACATCTTAAAATCTTCTTTTACCTTGCATCCTTCAAACTCCCATGGCGATGACACTTGGCGCTCTTGCGTGTCATTTTAAAAACTGTGGCTATAACATTGCGGGGCCCACCATACATCCCGTCACTTCTCGAAACTTAACAAAATATAGAGACATGTGGTAGCTTCTACATAATCCAACAAAAGTAACACGTGGCACACCGGTACGTGTTTCCAAAGCTTTATACAAAAAGTTTCTCAAAGCCCCACAGTAGTGACACTTGGTGCTCTCTGTGTGCAACTAAAAACTATAAAAGAAACATAAGGCTTAGAGATACGTGGCAGGCTTTATTGGCATCTGGGAACTGTGATTAGAAAGGAAGACACATGGCATTCTCCACATCACCTGAGCATCATCTTACTGCTTCTTTGCTACCACACCACGTGTCAACCTCGCGTGCCTTTAAAAAAGGAAACATTTCCTTTAGCTCTCCAACACCTGCTTTACTGTGATGTGGTGCACTCCGCGCATAGCAAAATATGACACACAACAAAATGTGACAGGAAATGTTGAAAATGAATGATACATCCATGACTAAATAAATGTTTCAAAATGTAGTGTTTTAACTCTACCATCTGCATACATTCTTACATCTTTTCCTTAGCTAAATTTGTATTAGGTCCAAACCTATTTTATGTATGTTTGTAATGCCAACCTTGGAGATTATTCCAACGGTTGATGATTGTAATGCCGACCTTGATGATCATTCCAAGGTTGATGATAAATACTTGTAATTGAGATGTGAAAATGTATCCAAGGTAAAAGATACGAAGATAAAGTGAAGTAAGGTAGCAGAGTAGAGAAGAAGTGTTTGTGCTTCAATGGAACTGAACCTTGGCATGAAGTAGATGTTGTTATCTCAGTTCAACCTTTTGGCATTGAGCCTTCTTTTGGCTATGAGCCTCTGTTTGGCTTTAAGCCACCCATAGGCAATGAGCCTTTCTTTGCAATGAGCAATTTGGGTAGTGAGCCCTGTAGGAAGTGAGCCTCTATTTTTTGGTATTGCTATAACTTATATATTTTTGTGGGCTAACACCCACCGTGGTTTTTCCCTTTTAGGGTTTTCCACGTAACAATCTGATGTCTACTGTGTTGAATGTGTGATTGTGATTAAGTTAATGGTTTCATGCTTTCATGTTTAAATCTAATTATGAATAATTAAGTTGTTGATGGTTTGATATGCATGTGAAGATAAGTTTTTGTGACAACTGATTCACCCCCCTCTCAGTTGTCCAGTGTATTTAAACAATTGGTATCAGAGCAAGGTTCCTTGAAAGAGTCCTAATAGCTTGAGGAAGATCTGGGGTAGTGTAAACATGGCAGCAAAAAGATTTGAAAACTATGAAAGCAACAAGGAACTAGAATCAGGTCTTATTGATCTTTAAAAGTCTGAAGCAGAAGTTAAGGATCTAAAGGATAACTTACAAGAAGCTAATGAATGCATCTCAAAATTAAAAAAACAAGTAAAGAAATTCAAAGACAAATACAAAGAAGTTAGTGATCAATTCATACCATCAAATGAAACCCTGAATGATTTGGACGCAAAAGTTATAGAAAGAACAAAAGTAGAAGAAGATTTGAATTTAATGGTGAAAAGCAAATCAGAAGATTGAGCCAAACTTGAAGAAGAAATTGTGAGTCTAAAAGCAGACTTGGAAAAGACAAGAGCTATGAAGAAAAGTTCAAGATAAGTACTGCAAATCTTGATGAAATGATTGCTAGTCAAAAGAGTGCCGATGATAAGCAAGGTTTGGAATTTGAGAAAGGAGAAAGTTCAAAATCTAGTCAAATAAACACTGAGTTAAAGAAAAATAAAGGGAACCAGAGTTCAGAAATAAAAGAAGAAGACTTAGAAGACCTCTAGTCAGATAGCCAAATGCTCAAAGGTATCCATCTTTTAATGGCCACTATTTTAATTGCAATAAGTTTGGTCATAAATCTCCTTAATGTAGAAGTAGAGTAAATCAGAATATTCCATCATTTTCTGGTCAATGTTTCAATTGCAAGAAAATTGGTCATAAATCAAATGAATGTAGAAATTTGGTAAGGAATGGTTCTTACAATGCAAGGAATAGTCAATCATTCAATGGAAAGTGTTTTGCATGTAATAGATTTGGACATATGGCTAATCAATGCATATCAAATCCAATCAATAGAAGGAATCAAAGACAAATGAATGTGGTGTGCTACAATTTCAATATGTATGGACATATTGCAAGAGTCTGTAGGAGCAAGAATGTGGAAAGAAACTACCATGCTGAAAATAGGAAAACAGAGCAAAGGAATGTTAAAGGAAAATAAAAAGTTGATCTGATTGAAACTAAGAAAAAAATGGGTAGGATTTGGATAAAGAAGGATGTGATTGAAGTCAAGGATGAATCCGCACCATCATCTAGTGTAGATACTTCCTCTAGGAAGTAAATTGGAAGCTTTGGTTTAGAGGGAGCTGTGTTGAAAAACCAAAACTCCAAGCCAGAAAGTGAGTACTAGAATCTAGTACTAAAATTCAATGCAAGATAAAAGAAGAACTGTGCAAAAATTTAGTTTGATAGAACAAAACTGCTCTTAGTACAAAGCAATTTCTCATGATGATTGATGAACTATGAGGAGAATGGATATGAACCAATTAAGTAATAAAGAAAAAGGATAGAAAAGGGTAGAATGAAGAAGCTCCGGAAAAGATTTCTAAGACCCATTGAACTTGTGCAAGAGCATCACACTAAAGATCAAATCATTGGTGACTAAGCAAGAAACAAGATTCAATATCTTTGTCAACTGCAGAAGCAGAGTATATTGCAGAAACATGTTGTTGCACTCAAGTATTATGGATGAAGCAAACTTTGAAGGATATAAGAGTTGTGTATGAATATCAAATTGCAATCTTTTGTGACAATACAAGTGCCATAAACATTTCAAAGAATCCAATGATGCACTCAAGAACAAAGCATATATCAATAAGGTATCACTTTTTGAGAGAGAAGTTGATAGAGAATGAAGTAAAATTGGAATATGTGTCCATAAAGGATTAGATTGTAGACATCTTCACTAAGCCTCTACCTAAAGATACCTTTGAGTATCTCAGAGAAAAGTTAGGGGTCATTACCCCTTCTGCCTTGAACTAAGATGCATAGGAATGCATTAATCCAGTGGAGCTCAAAGTGTCATTTCTTGATCTAGATTGAAGTTTTTAAGGCTACCTCTCAGGGGGAGTAGCTAGATGTTTCTGATAAAGTAAGTGGATCAGAGCAGTAGCATGCAAGTATGTGCCCTTTGCCATTGATGTTAAAGGGGGAGAGAAATCATCTAAAAAACTTAGGGGGAGAATCTCTTCACTGGAACACATGAACTTCATTATCTTCAACTATCCTAAAAGAAAGATAGCTTGTGGACCACCAAACCATGAATCATTGCAATTGTAGTCACTTATCATCATCCCAGACTTCCCTCTAGAACCGTAGAGCCAAATACTTTATTACGGAGGAATGCGGAGCATAATACTTTCTTCTTGTCCCAATTGAACTTACAGAAAAAGCAAGTTTCACTCTGGTGAACATTGTTCACTCAGATCTTCATGCAGAGGCTTCAAACTAGGAATGCTGCATCCTCAGACATACCTGTAACTTACTTCCAATCCATAAACCACAATCTTGAAGCAAAAGTAAATGCGGAGAAATTTACCGGACTGTTCTTTAGCATACAACTTACTGTCTATACTGCACTTCTCTATAGCTCACTAGTTTCTTCTGAAGAAGCTAATTTTCTCAATATCCTCAACATACAAGTCTTCTAAACAAGTAATAGAATAAGATACGGTTGACACCAATGACAACAAGGATATGTTGACATCAATGACAACACTGATTAGGCACATACTTACAACATTGTTTTGCACCCAAACATGCCAAAATAGTTCAAGCTACATTGTATCGGCAATATCCTCACACATTGCCTTTGCTATAACTGTTATAGTCTTCACATGTCAACATGCATCTTATGGTTGTTAACATACTTGTTCTAGTAGTCAACATAGTCATATAGGAATTGCTTGTTCTTTTATCTCGGTTCACCTTGACTTTGTTCTCTAGTACTATCTCTGTAGGGTTTGTTTTAGTCTTTCTATGCATTGTTCCATCACTGCAATCTTAGACCCCTATTAGGCTTTAAATAGACCTCTATTAGGCTACTCTCCTAAACCTTAATATCATCTTCATGTTGTCATATCCATGTTGTTCAACCCTCATCTTCTTCCACCTTTAGGTCACTGTGTTATTAGGCTTGAACTTAGACTTCTGTGATATTTGAAACCCTCTACACTTCATGGCTCTATCATTATGTAATGATCTACACTGTCATTATGTAATGATCTACACTACACTTATCTTTCTTATCATATTTCATTACAATCTTGCAAATAGTTGGGGTAGTGGTATGCAACCTTCTACGAGGTCAATACAATGTCGTAACAAGGCTTTCAAGCTTAACAAGTTTTTGGGTAGGGAATTACTTTATGGAATTAGAGTCAAATTGGTAAATGTGATGACATGATACATATTAACATGGTGAGATGCAAAGTATACATTTATAATATTAACCACATTCTCAAAGGGATTGCTAATGACTTATGGAAGCCTATAGCCCCAATGTTATGTTGCATACTCAAATTAGGTAAGACTCAATGTACTCTCATAACCTTACCTTATATGCAAGAGGAATTACATTTAATAACCACAATGGTCATCAGGTGCTCATAAGCATATGATTTTGACTATCTTATTCAAGACAACAAACATACTCTTTGCATCTTAATATGGTATAATAACAAGGAATTAAGAAATATTTTCAATTGAGCAACTCAAAGAATATGGATTAGCATACCAAGGAGCAACCATAAGAACATCCTTTTGGAACATAGGGAATTGCAATATCCCCTTGGTCAGTTACAAAATTAGATAGAGTTGTTTGTGAAACTATGAGGCATGATCCAAAGGGTTGTGTAAGATTTATAGGGTGTCTTTTGAGTTGTACAA
Source organism: Cunninghamia lanceolata (assembly GCA_027924645.1). Taxonomy (NCBI): domain Eukaryota; kingdom Viridiplantae; phylum Streptophyta; class Pinopsida; order Cupressales; family Cupressaceae; genus Cunninghamia; species Cunninghamia lanceolata. The sequence continues at coordinate 14,128,234 of BSBN01000306.1, read as the reverse complement.
AATGATTCATATCACTATGTGAATTATACATGGTGCAAGGAACCATGAACTTTATGTTGGATCAAGTGGCATTGTTTAGGTGGCACATGATGCAAGGACTTATGTACAAGGTTGTACATTGCTATGTGAGTGACTAAGGCTAACATGCAAGCTTGTGAAATAGCATGTAGATCATGATGTGAACAAAAAACTTGCTTTCCATTTATCCATTTAACCAATCTTCCTTTCTCTATTTTCTCAGGCATGTATAGTTTTGAGAGACTAAAACTTTCAACCCAAAACTCAAATTCTCTTGTCATCAATTGGGATGGATTCTTTGACAATTAGACTTTGAAACCTAGAGGCATACAAAAATGATCTACACTGCACCTATCCATATTACATTATGATCAACAAAATTGATTTGTATTAACCAAATATCCATATAGGCATACATCAATATCTGTCGATATAAGTATAACATATATACAAAATAGCTATATAGGCTTACAAGAATGCCATATAGGCATACAATGTCAACTATATATAATGCAAAATATATGTCCACAAATGCCATATAAGAATATAACAAAGGAACACAATAAAAAGTCATTCCCCTTTGTTCGATGAAGAGAATAGATCATGGGTAGTCTTTGATCTTCAAGGGGATGGAGACACGTATGAGGGTGGTTTGCTATGAACCTGAGGGCTAGTCCTCCTACTTAGTTGTTCGTGGATCTATAGTTGTTACAATAAAAAGTATAGACATTAATATATAGAAATTACATTATTAAAAATGAAACATTTAACAAAATAATCACTTACCGCTATCCAAAAATCTATCTCCTCATTTGCCTCAGTACCAAGATTAGGTTGTGGCGATGTCATGTCCTATAGAAACCATCCAGATAGAAATTAAACTTCAAATCAATAATCATTTGATTTTTCAAAAATAAACAACTATAACAATGAATGTAATTTGAAATTTACTAATCTGCCTCATACCCCCATCAAAGGCATGGAGCTATGAATCCCAGAGGACACACCATGCTCCATTGCCCTATGAATTCTGGGAGGTGTCTCTATAGCCTACATCATCTAAAAATAAAACATTGTTAGAATATATTAGGCTCATGATTCAAGATTCTAGTAACACCTCTTTGTAGCTCATAATGTCTCTGTTTTGACTATCCAAACATTTAGTGCCTATAACAGTCCTAAGTTTATCCCAAACAACATTTCATCCTACACAACTCCCTTTATGACAATGCCTCCAATGATTATGACAATCATAGCTCATAAATGACAACAAATCTCCTTCACCAACTTGGTCATACATTCTTGTACAATCACAATCTAGTCATTTTAACATAATTTTTAGAAGTTGCATGAAGGTTTCAAGGGTGCTTATTGTTGTAACAATCAAGAACTATCATGTCAATGAGAAATTACATTACTAACAGTAGTGAGGGATGCCATGACAATCAAGTGGGTTATGGATGTTGTCATCATGATTCAAATATTGAAACTGTTGTCATCATGATTCAAATATTGAAAATATGGATGTTTTTCAAATATTAAAGATTCCATGTTGAAACCCTAGGGTATCGTTTAAGATTATTATCCATTTTAAAAATGTTGTCATATGCATGTGTGTGACTGTCAAGGTGGTGTAAATTTGAGAATTGTCTATATGAAATATGGACTAGAGCATTTGGTTGAAGTTTTTAGGTTGTCCTAACAATCTTGTTAGTGTAAGGAAGCACCAATCTATCATCCAAGAATGCAAACATGCCACATACATGATGGACTATATAACAACTAATAAGATTTTCCTTCAAGTCTTCCATATGGAAAATCGGTTACCATATGAATGTTATGCCCAAAGTATAGTTAGTAGTGGTTGTCCATATTATGCTAGGGTCATATTTTAGGTTGCTAGGCAAGTTTTAAAGGATTGTCTTAATGTTATTAAAGTTACAAAGCATGGTCATCAGTGCAAACGTGGTTATAAGCCTTTGAAATTGTCATTTCTCAATGTTGATAAGTTATTTATGACTATTATAAATAGCACGGTCATGTTTTCAAATTGAAAATCATATGCTATAGATATAGGGGATTGTCATCATGGGGGAATTGGTATCTTCATGGGATTGATTATTGATCCAATGCTTGATAATTTTCCCAATAAGACCTAACGTGCATGTTTTTTTCTATGACAATGGAAAAGGATTTGCCACTCAACAAGAACACACATCATTCATTTTACAAAAGAAATATTATACAAAAGAGTTACCCAACCACCTTCTGATAGTCATGTTACTAATTAGTTATAGCAGTCATAGCATAGAAAATGGTCCAAGGCCCTATCATTGAGTTGAAGAAGCTATCCTTGTGCAAACTTTAAAAGTGCGGCCATGCAAATGTTGCATAAGACTGTCATAGATAGGACTATCATAAAAATGGTTATACATTTGTTTGACCTCATGTTTTTCTAGATTATTATCATTTATTGTTTAGGGATTGTTCATACACCTAACTCATGGTCCTCTCATCACAAGAATAGTCTTGATAGCTAAATTAGTATGCAAAATACCATGTAGACTGCCCTAGAAGACTATCACAAATAAATCAACAATTGGACTATCATACGTTTAGAGGCATCAATGGCATCATTTCCATCTACTTGTTATGGCATTCCATGAGACCACATTTCTTTGAGGTATTTTTTCAAATAACAATATTGTAATTGAAATTTTGTCATCTATCAACATCTAGTTATTAGTTATGCAATGTCTAGTAATGCTTTGAGTTTTGAAAGATGTGCAATGCAATGTAATCAACGATATGAATATAAAATACAAAAATCTAGTAAGTACAATTCATTAGTTAAACTATTTATTTTATTACCTAAGTGAAGCTTTGAACTCCACCACCACTAGCAGGTGTTGCCATGAAATCTCCAAGATGAACCTATTCAACATCCAAAATTAGATATTAGAATACCATTCATATAACAATGCTATTCACATGTAATATTTATAATTGTTTACTAGTTACATACCCCGGCAGTAGATGTCGTAGTGTAATATATGCAGGTGGAGAATCACTAAAAACTGTATCAACGCTATGACCCTAAATTTTCATTAAAATCATCAAACTAAATTAGTTAATCTTGCATTTCAAAAATAAAATTTAATAAATTAAATTCGATGAACTTGCTAAGATTTACCTAAGTATCAAGGCTGAAAGTCTCACTCAAGAGGGCATCTGTCATCACCATCTACTCAGCTGCAGATGTAACCTACACACCTGCATCCTAACTATCTGTGGCGTCATAACCACAGGCTAACCTACAAGCCTAACAAGTATTAGGTGGAACCCTACTCCTCAAACTCTCCCTCAGCCCATGTTGTGCTATAGGACTGGCATGTTCTATGATGCTCTGGGTCAAGGCACTAATGGACTAAAGTGTCTCGACCTCAACACTCTCCTTCACAATGGAAGGGATAGACATGTGCCCATGGGCTGGTTTGGTGGGTTCTTGTCTCACTGGCCACTATGGGTTAACACGTGCCCCTGGTCTATCTTGTACTGACCCCCCATCTCTACCCTAGAACTCCTACATATCAAAATAGTTTGGCACTCTATTTTTGACAAACTCGTAGTAGAGTTTCCTCAAAAAATATTGTGGGACCTCATTATTGTTGCATCAAGGATGGTCAAAAACCACACCACCTCTGGGCAAAATTGTCCCTTATTGTTTGGTTGTTGCACCAATGGATAGGGAACCTCTTGCATGTAAGGGGTAGAGGTTAATTTTTTCATGGGTCTGTGAAAATAGAACACAAGTCCAATTTTGTAATTTGTTCATTTTTAACTTGTTCATAGGACTTATCTACAGAGAACTCTCTAAATTATCTCCTCTTTTCTGACCAACTAGAGATATGTTTGCTAATTGAATCTACATTTGATAAAATAGATTCAAGAGATTGAGCAAGCATGGATCTATGCAAGGTTAAAGTTGCATGTTCTTTCAACCTTCCAATTATGTCCTCAATTTATTTTTTATTGTTTTCAATTTGCCCCATTATATTTTATTGTGTTCCAAGGGCATATTGAGGAATGAATGGAGGTGTTTGTTGGGGTTGCTCTTCAACAGGTATTTGTTGTTCAGGTGATGGAGGATTTTGTGGATTTTTAGGAGGAGGAGGAGGTGCATTATCAATTCCTATAAATTAAAGAAATTTACATCAAAAAACTACTTGAACCTACCTATTTAGTAACAAATTCACACAAGAAAGCAAATAAAACTTATTCCTTCGGCCTCCTTGACGTCGTGGCAGCATTTTTATGATGAATCGGCAACAAATTATTGATGATATGCCCTTCGATAACGCGAGCACGCTCTCCTTTCTCTCTAAGCCATGGTTTTGTTGTGAAATGTAGTGAAACAATGAAATGAAATGCAGGTTTTTTTTTAAATAGCAGAGCATAATGTGCTTGCATTATAATGCGAGCACTTATGGCTTGGTGTTGCTGAGCCTTATGCTCAACATCACCAAGCCATAACATGAGCACATTACGGCTTAATTTTTAAAAAAAAAAGTTGCCCACTTTTTGCCCCCCAACATTTTGCACCAGCCCATAAGAAAAACACTTGAAAGTCACACAAGACACGATGAATATAGTAAGGAAGAATGTAATACATGAAGAAGATAGTAAAGAAGCATATAATCTATGGAGAAGGCACAAATGTAGTCACATAGTACACAAGGCATACATGAAAAGTTGACATGATTAAATAATTATATAACCCTAACTAGGCGATGGGGGGAGCTCATCTCTATGCGCTACCATCAAAATCACATAAAACACATGGTGTGGGGGGATCTCACCACTACACTCCGCCACAAAACACATAACACACATGGTGTGGGGGGAGCTCATCGCTATGCGCCGCTACTAAAACACGTAATACATGCAAAAAGACACATAGAAAACACACAAAATACACAAGCACCTTAGAGTATGCCACTGACACACTATACGTCTGAAACACATCAAACACAAGCAATGGGTTGGAGCTCATTATTACATGCCACCATTTAAGACACGCCAAACACACCTAATAGTTGAGTTATGCTATCACAACTGCCAAAGGCACGCTTAAGGGTGAATATCTCAAGATCCAACCCCACCTCCATAGAGGACTTTTTAAAAGGATATGCAACCACTCAAGGAAAACACAATCCTACCTTCCACAGAAGGGATTTCAAAAACATACAACCCCACCTACATCATGGAGATGTTAAAGGCACACCACAACTAAGAGGGGAGAGTGAATGAGTTGTACCAAAACTTTAACCTTAGTTGATCAATTTTCACAATCACATTAACTTGCTTTAACCACTTAATCTAATATGAAGAATAAACATGAAAAGTAGAAACAAAACGTAAGCACATCAACACCATTCACACATGAACACCAAATTTTTATGTGGAAAACCCTCAGAAAGGGAAAAACTACAGTGAATGTTGGCTCACAATCTAATATAGTAACAATACCAAATATCAAAGAGGCTCATTGCCAAGAGGGCTCACTGTCCAGGGCTCACTGCCCAATAGGGTGGTTCCTTGTCGATGGATGGCTCACTACCAGTGGGTGGATCACTACCAGTGGGTGGGTCACTTCCAAGGGTTGAACTAATATAGTTGCATCTATAGCATGCTTGAGTTCAATTACATTTAAGTGTAATATATCTCTTCTACTCTGCCCTTTCAATCACACACTTTATCTTCGCATCTTCACTCACACTTTCTCAACAATCACGACTTCATTACATGTATTTATACCTCTCATCAACCTTGGAATGTACATCAAGGTTGGCATTACAATCTATGACCGTTGGAACTTTCTCCAAGGTTGGCATACATACATAATTTCAAAATAGGACTGTACCTAAACAAACTTGTGGAGGAAAAGAATGAAGGATGAGTACATCATGGCTTATCTCAAATCCAAATACATCTTCATATGCTTGTGTACACTTCTACAATCCACGAATTAGCTCTGCAATAAGTGTGACTCACCAGTTGACTAGAACAAGTATACAACATCAAGAATCATTAAGTCACATGCTTCCAAGAGCTTCATTACATCTTGCAGATCAGACACACACCTTCAATGCATTTAGGGGACATCTATGAACACCATAGAATCATTTGGAAACTAGAAAATCCAACCGCAACAGATCTCAACTTACTTTTCTTGAAGATAGATCACAGACTGCTCTCAATCAGACATTGTCAAACTCTGCCTATCAAAAACTTGCTTTCTATGTTAGAAATGAAAGAAACACTACTTCAATGGAAATATGATTTGAGATAAATTTCAGCAATCTTTAATTGTGTGCTATTAACAATGGAGATTGTAAAAAAACATAAACCCACAATACAGAAATATACTAGAAGTAGAAAGAAGCACATAACACAAGTGTTTAACATGTAGAAAATCCTTTCGGGTAAAAAACTCCACCAAGAAAAGAGGCCAAGTTGTATTATCTTCACAAAAGGAGATTACAAATACATTCACTTCCTGTGTCCTCCAACCTTCACTCCGGCAGAACCCGGGTACCTCTAAAACTGTTATATGCATCTCATCTACTATGCTATGGTTTATATAGAATTTACACAACCTCAAGACATTAAATGACTTCTTAAAAGCTCATAACACTTGTCAAGAGTCAACAAAACAACCTTGGGAGTCCATGGCCAAGAATAGGCTCTTACAGGGTCATAAATGTTGTCATACATGCATCCAACACTTAGAAAAATGTGCCCATGCAAGCTTGAATGCCTTGGGGCTAAAAATAGCCACTTATAACATCTTATGATGTGTCATATGCTAGTATAAGTGTCATAGATTCTTATGACAACTTACAGTTATCATAGAATCTCTTACACCTTCTTACAACATCTATGACATGCGTCATAACACTAAAAATAGACTATTCCTCCACATGTGCACCCCACTTTGACCAATTACCATTTACCATAGTAAATGGAATCTTGTAACTACTGTTGGTAACTCCAAGACTTACCATGCACTAACTCTGTAATTACCGTGGACAGTAAATATTTTTTACCTTTGCCAGTGAAACTTGTACATCCCTTATGGGTAATTACAAATAATAAATGGAATAATATAATAATGGGATTTACAAGGTTAATGGCACCTTATCCCAATAGTCTCCCACTTGACATTATACATTGTAAATCAACCCATAGGAAATCAAATGAAAAATAATCAGGCACTAGAGACAAGGCTCATGGCCTCTCTGTACCACACAAACTTCTTTGTGCTCACAAGCTTAGTCAATGAATCTACAACATTCTCTTGAGTGTCTATCTTCTTCAGATCAATATCTCAATTTGTAATCAATTCTTGAACAAAGTGATACTAAACATCAACATGCTTAGTTTGAGCATGATACATGGGATTCTTAACCAAACAGATAGCACTCTGGCTATCACAACCAATCTGAATGATCCTACAATCAAATCCAATACCTGTACACAGTCTCCTCAACCAAACTTCCTCCTTAGAGACATGAGTAGCTGCCATATACTCTGCTTGTGTGGTGGACAAAGAAACTGTGGCTTGCCTCTTACTCATCCAAGTCACTGCACCTCCAAATAGAGTAAACACATAGCCACTAGTGGACCTTCGACTATCCAAGTCACCTGCCCAATCTGCATCAACAAAACCCTATATGTCCAAAGATTTATAAGAACTATCAATACTAAAATAAACCAAACAATGGTCAGGAGTACCTGCAAGATATTTAAACACCCTCTTCACATAGTTCCAATGTTGTCTACCAAGGTTAGACAAAAACCTGCTCAAAACTCCCACTGCTTGGGCAATATCTGATCTAGTGCAAACCATTGCATACATCAAACTCCCTACTGAACTAGCATATGGAACATTAGACATATCCTCAAGATCATCCTTAGTCTTTGGACACATATCTAATGAAAGCTTTGTACCAATGGGTAAAGGAACTCTAACTAGGTTATAGTCTGCAAACTAAACCTCTACAAAATAGTATTCACATACTTACTTTTTGACAAAAAAATATTTTTATTAAATCTGTCCCTCCTAATCTCCATTCCCAAAATATACCTTGCAGCACCAAGATCCTTCATCTCAAATCCACCTGAAAGTTGGGCTTTAAGCTCACTGATCATATCTTTAGTATTGTTGAAAAACAACATGTCATCAACATACAAAGCAATAACCAATATAGAATCATCAACATAATAAATGTACACACAATGATCCTCCTCGCTTCTAACAAAACCCAATTTTAAAAAAAATGAGTCAAACTTTTGATACCACATTCTGGGGGACTGTTTCAAACCATAAAGAGACCTCTTTAACCTACAAACCCAATGTTCTTTTCCTTTTACCTCAAAACTTGTAGGTTGTTACATATAAATTTCTTCTTGAAGATCTCCATGTAAGAATGCAGTCTTAACATCCATTTGCTCAATCTCCCAATCATAAGCTGCAACAATGGATAAGAGAAATCTAATAGAAGTCAATTTAGCAACAGGAGAGAATATCTCACCAAAATCAACTCCCTCTCTCTGGGAGTAGCCCTTAGCTACCAATCTAGCCTTGTACTTCTCCAATGACCCATCTGCTCTAAATTTCTTCTTAAAGACCCACTTACATACTATGGCCTTTCTTCCATTAGGAAAATAAACAAGATCCCAGGTATTACAAGAGTCTAAAGCCATCATCTCCTCATGCATGGCTAGCTACCAAGACTCACTATCATCTGCAGAAATAGCTTCCTTGTAGGATCTAGGTTCATTATTAGTACTCAGTAAAGCATATACACAACAGAAATCTAGTGGGCTATACCTGTCAACTGGATTCTATTGTCTTGTGGATCTCCTCAAGGGTGGAGTAAGAGACTCTACTTGTTCTTCTGCATGATCATCTGCAACAACTTCTTCTGTAACAACAAACTCATCTTCATCAGAACTACTCAAATCTTCTTCTTCTTCTTCTTCTTCACCCCCAATCCATCATTTTGTTCTTCCTGAGGTGCATCTTACTGCTCTAAATCAAAGTGCACCTTCTTTACCTTTTCTTCGTTCTCTTTTGGCTGCTCAAGTTTAGAAATAGCTCTAAGTTCCCTAAAAATAACATCTCTAGAAAAGATAATCTTGCAAGTTAGTGGATTCCAAAGCTTATAACCTTTGACATTATCACCATATCTAATGAATGTACACTTTTCAGCCTTTAGATCCAACTTAGATCGCTTTTCCTTAGGCACATGAACAAAAGCCTCATAGCCAAAACCCCTTAAATGTGAAACAAAAGGTTTCTTACCTGTCCACACTTCATAAGGTGTCGAATCAAGAGCCTTACAAGGAGATCTATTTATCAAGTAGCAAGCAGTACACACAACCTCTACCCAAAAGCATTTATCCAACTGTGCATCACTAAGCATACTTATGGCTTTTTCCATAATTGTTCGGTTCATCCTTTCTGCAACACCATTCGGTTGTGGTGTATATGGAGTTGTCTTTTGTCTAATTATACTTGCATGCTTGCAAAACTCATCAAATTCTTTAGAGAAATATTCCCCTCCATTGTCAGATCTTAATATTTTTATCTTTAACCCTGATTGGTTCTCTACTAAGACTTTGAATTCCTTAAACTTAGTGAAAACTTTAGATTTATACTTCATAAAATAAATCCATGTAAATCTGGATACATCATCAATGAAGGTTACAAAATAATGAGATTTTTTGATAGATTCATTATCCACAGGTCTAAACACATCTGTATGAATAATTTCTAACTTCTCTTTTGATCTATTGCTTCCTGAAGGAAATGATTTTTTGTTTTGTTTACCAGGTAGATCTCTTACAATCTGAGTAGTACTTATTTTCACTAGATTATTAAAGTTGATGTGAGCCATTCTCCTATGCCATAGCCAAATTTCATCTATCTTAGCCAATAAACAATAGTTGTCAGAGCCTTTCAAGTGATAAACATTACCATGAGTCTTCCTACCAGCAGAAATTATGCTTCAAGAGCATTTTCTTATCTCACACCCTTTGTCCTTGAACACAAGATTATATCCTTTGTTGCACATTTGTCCAACACTTAGAAGGTTATGCTTCAGGCCCTTGACATAAAGAACATCATTTGTATTATGCTTACCATCAAAAGTAATTGATCCTTTTCCACAAATCTTACCAGCTACATCATCTCCAAATCTTACCAATCCTCCATCATACTTATCAAACTTAACAAACTTACTTTTGTCTCCAGTCATGTGATTTGAACATCCACTTTCAATTATCCATTCATCTTCCTTTTCATCATGAAATGCAATCAACTCTCCTGGACTTCTATCCTTCACATAACTAGCAAGGTTAGCAGAAATAGGTCCTTCTCTAAGTGCAATAAACAAGAATTCACTAATATTACCATCATCAGAACTATCATCATCAGTTACGCCATCATCATCTCTAACATAGTAACTCTTTATTACCATCTTTCCTTTAGTTTCATTGAATTTTAAGGCTTTGTCAGGACATATTGAAACATAGTGACCAATTTTTCCATAATTAAAACATTTGAAGGGTAACTTACCTTTGAATTTTCCTTTGCTACCTCTTTTTATTCTGCTTGCAAACTTTACCTCAAGTTCTACAAAATCTTCTTCATCTGATTCCACAGTATACTTCTCTGATCTAGAAGTCGTTTCTTCCTTGGCCTTGAAAGCAGTCTCAGTTTTGACAGGACCATCAATAGTACCAAATTCCCTTATTTCAAAGGCAGTTTACCAAGCAATTGATCTTTTGTAAGTTTACCTGACTCAAGCAATTCTTCAATGGCAAATACCTTGTGACTATAGGACTTTGGAAGAGTTCTGAGTATTTTATCAATAACATCTTCATCTTCTAACTTTCCACCAAGGGCCTTAATGCTGCTGACAACTTCATCAATCTTATGTATGTAATTTGTTATGTTATCATCTTCAGACATTTGCCTAGTTTCATAAGTGATCTTTAAGTTCTGTAACTTATCTTTCTTGACAGATGCATCATCTTCATAAACAATCTTTAGTTTCTCCCAAATTTCATGAGTAGTTGCAAGACCCACAATTTTGCCATTTCAACATTTGATAAAGCATTCAATAGAGAATTTTTATCTTTGTGATTCAACTCAAACTCCTCAAGTTCTTCTTCAGTCTCTAGACCATCTTTATGTATTTTATATTTCTTTTTTACTATCATCCAAACACTGTAACCTATCGAAATAAGATAACTTTCCATGTATACCTTCCACTATGCATAGTCAAATCCATCAAACTGTGGAGTATCATTTTTGTGTGCCATTCTGGATCTACTCCAAGTTATTAGGCTTTCTTCCAATGAACCTTTCTCTAATACCAATTATTGAAGCCACACCACAACTGAGAGGGGGGGTGAATCAGTTGTACCAAAACTTTAACCTTAGTTGATCAATTTTCACAATCACATTAACTTTCTTTAACCACTTAATCTGATATGAAGAATAAACATGAAAAGTGGAAACAAAACTTAAGCACATCAACACCATTCACACATGAACACCAATTTTTTACGTGGAAAACCCTTAGAAAGGGAAAAACCATGGTGATGTAGTAACAATACCAAATATCAAAGAGGCTCACTACCAAGAGGGCTCACTGCCCAATAGGGTGGCTCACTACTGATGGATGGCTCACTGTTGGTGGGTGGCTCACTGCCAAGGGTTGAACTGATTTAGTTGCATCTACAACATGCTTGAGTTTAGTTCCATTAAGGCACAATATATCTCTTCTGCTCTACCTTTTCAATCACACTTTATCTTCACATCTTCACTCACACTTTCTCAACAATCACAACTTCATTACATTTATTTATACATATCATCAACCTTGGAATGTACATCAAGGTTAGCATTACAATCTACAACCGTTGGAACTTTCTCTAAGGTTGGCATACATACATAATTTCAAAATAGGACTAGACCTAAAAAAACTTGTGGAGGAAAAGAATGAAGGATGAATACATCGTGGCTTAGCTTAGACCCAAATACATCTTCATATGCTTGTGTATGCTTCTATAATCCACGAATTACCTCTGCAATAAGTGTGACTCACCAGGTCAGCTAGAACAAGTATACATCATCAAGAATCATTAAATCACATGCATCTAAGAGCTTCATTATAGCTTGCAGATCAGATACACACCTTCAATACACTTAGGGGACATCTACAAACACCATAGAATCATTTGGAAACCATAAAATCCAACCGCAACATATCCCAACTTACTTTTCTTGAAGATGGATCATAGACTACTCTCAATTAAACACTGTCAAACTCTGCTAATCAAAAACTTGCTTTCCAGAGAACCAAATCACAAAACCTTTGGAATGAAGAAATCTAAGGACCTTATAAGCTTAAGTATAGAATCAGAAGACCAAATAACCTACTATGGAGGATTGCAGAGCAAAATACTTTCTCTCTGTCACACTGCAAACTATGTCAAGCATAGTCTTCATACTAGTGAATGGAACTTCTTCTGCATAGCGATCTGGACCACCAAATTCTAGATTTAGCATCTTCAAACACTACTCTAAAACATATCCAAATCTCATACTCTAGTCTTCAATACTAAGGAAATGTGGATCAAAACTCAGACAGTTATTCTGTAAGCTAAAATACTTTGCAACACACCATTTCCACTTGAAGAGCAAATTTTCTCAAAAGCATTTGGAAACTCAGTATTAGGAATATCTTCTCATCATCTTCAGAACTTATATAAGACAATACAAAGCAACTGATTCATCACAAACAAGCATCAAAACAAGAGCATAGTTGACTCCAATGACAACACAGATATGTTGATATTAATGACAACATCGGTTAGCACATACTTGCAACAAGAGATGCCTTACAGTTAAAAGGAAGCATGTGCACAAAGTATACAACCTACCTGCATCATGGAGATGCCTTACAGTGAAAAGGAAGCATACACAACACACAAAACAAAGTATACAACCCCACCTGCATCACAGAGATGCCTTATAGTGAAAAGGAAGTATACACAAACATGCTTTATCACAATATCTAAAATATCCAAGCATTTACCACAATATATGCCCCCACCTTAAAGTGGTTGATCCCGCTTTTTGGTAGCAATCAAGTTTAAGGTAAGGTTGAAAACATGCAAGGGAACAAGAGCTTTCACAAATCCCATGCCCCAAAGTGACATGTGCTCACGATCACCGATTGTACCCAACAATCACAATAGAAACACATTAGTATTATATGCTAACAATTAACAAATTTTGGTTAGAAAATATTAGGCTAAGATAACAACCAAATCAATTGATACAGAAATAAGGCAACATACCACTTAATAAGCCAATGCTACACTAGCGGGTTCAGAACGGAGTATTAGCTAAGAGGTTATACTTCAGGTATCTCAGAACTAATTATAGCTACAAGGTGAGATACAAAACATTCCAAATTTCTTAGAAGAAGATTTAGAGTATTGTAAAGGATTATTACAAGCAACTCCCAACACAACACATGATCACAACACAACACAAAGTGATTCTACTAGTCAAGCATCAATAACATATTAAACCCATCTTCATATATGGACTAGGTCCATTTTTGTTTTCTTGTTGTAGGGACACACGGTCTTTATCTATGTATATTTTTTATCATCATCCACCGACAAGTAGAGCCATGAAAGAATGAAAACATGAAAAATGAGAGAGGAGACAAAAGTGACTTAGGGTCACAACATGGGAAGATGCCCCCAAGACATCATCCACAGGGTAAATGCAAGGAGATGGGGGACCAAAAAGTTGCCACCATCTCCAAAATTAAAACAAAACGTGAGTGTGTTATAACATGCTCACATTTTACTTTTAATAAAAGAAAAAAAACACTTTATGTTCATTCACCGCGCAGGTTTTCTCCTCACAGCAGTAAAGAAACAAAGCAAAAACGTGATCACGTTGAAAAGAGGACATTGAATCAAGTGCACCTGAGAAAACAAGAAATTCACAATGCCACCTTGCCGCCAAAGACATCGTCGTGCAAATTTGGAGGCTCCAACACACAAAGAAGGTAGGGTTTGTCTGATTTTGTTAGTTTTAGAACATTTTTTTAGTTTTTTAATGTTTGATTTGTTTTTATATTGCATTTATAGTTATTGGAGAAGAAGAAAACCTAAATCCAGTTGAGGAGGGTGAAAACAAGCCCCAAAACCCTCCAAACCCTCAAGACCCACCTTCACCTCCTTTTCATGCAAGGGATGATCAAGAACTTTACTTAGGGATAATAGAAGAAAACAAGAAACATATTGAAACTATTATTCAAACCCTAAACAATCCAAAAGGAACCACTGAGCATAGGAGGGCACTTGCAAAATCACTACAGGAGATTGTTTCCCACATGAATTTGGTGACAAAACAAATCACCAAATTCCAAGACTATAGGGAGAGGAGTTGGCAATATTATGTCAACAAGTTGTCATATGAATAAGTCAAGAAGGAAAAATTACAAAATCTCAATTATGTGCACAATTTATTAATCCCAAAACTGGATAAACATTAGAGGAAAGTTGCAAACGGTTTCCTATACATTGGTGTAGGAATGATGACATATCCTAAAATTTTTGGGATAGATGGTACATGGTCTTTGATGAGTAGCTAGGCAACAATGATGAGGTACCACAATATTTTTTTACGAAACTCTATTGCGAGTTCGTCCTCAACAAGATTCTAAATTATTTTGACATTCATGAGTTCCAGGGTAGAGGTGGTGGCTCTGCCCAAGATATACTTAGGGCTCAGCGAGATGAATAGCATGTGCCTATACCTTGAGTTAGGCCAGAACGTAGGTCACTCCCTTTGGCTTTAAAGGAGAGTGTTGAGCTGTAGACTTTACATTCACTGACTACTCTCACCCAAACTCTATCACAGCATGTGGATGATTTTACCTAGGGCGATGAGGGTGAGAGTAGTAAGCATCATGTGTCCTTACATTTGTGTAGTACATGTGGGAACTGATGTGATTATGGGATGCAGGAGGCACGACAGGACTCTATGACATAGGGGCAGCATGTTGCAACACAGGTGCAGCATGATACGACACAGGGGTAGGACATATTGAATGATCTTGTTCTTAGTGATGATCTCTTACAGCATACATTTGGTATTGACTCTCAGGTAATTTTTTACAAGTTTCATCTTGATTTAGTATATTGTTATTTGAAATTTGTAATTAATTTTATATGATTATCTATATTATAAGTCAAAAATAATGTATGTAATTGTTTATGCAATGAAATTTTAGGGTCAAAGTCTTCATCCTGCCTCCGTTAGCTGTCCATTGGCGGGTTATGAAAGGAGGTCAAGTCAGTAGGTATGTAATTTATCACATATTCGTAATTATTGTAGATATGTCAATGGTAATATTATTTTGTGATTATTTGATGATTTCAATAGTCACCAGCACCTCCACGGTTTCCTTGGTCCCCTGGATGCCTAACCACCACTTTTACAGAGGTAAATTTAACCATTTCTAATCATTATGAATTTTTAAAATAATGTTATGTATTTATTTTGTTTGAATAGTCTTAAACTTGATTTTTAGATGTTGAATACAGTGGAGACTCCTCATCTTCGTGAGTCAGCGCAAATAGGCATTGATGCAGCCATGATGTCTGTAAATCCTTTGACTAAGGTATGAGCCAATAACATGAAAATATTATAATTTTGTATTTCTTTTTTTATCTCATGTCATTTGATGTACATAAATGATATTTATGTTTAGTCAATTTTGCTTCTTGATGCTTCTCACAGGAGGTCACAACTCCAGTCCATCCAACTACGGATGAAGAGAGAGAGAAGATGATGGAGAGTGATCATCAGTTGGCGGTAAGTGATCAATTACATATGTGATGTTATATATTTCATACATTTTCTATACTAATGCGGATATTGTTTGTTCATATTAATAGTTGTAGGTGGATGGACTTTATTCAAAGAGGTCTACTCAATGACAGAGAGAGGATGTGTCACTAACTAGCTCTCCATCTTCACAGTCAAAGAAGGGCCACCGATTATTTCCATAGGAAACTAGTTTTTGGGAACTTTTTTGTATGCCTAGATGGATTTGTATACATACTTTTGTATGTTAATCTAATGTATATTTTTGTATGTTTGCCTGTATGGCTTTGTTTGGACACGCCTAAATGGATTTTTATATAAACTAGATGTTATGTTCATGACATTAGGTATATGACAGTTTATATTAAATATTTAATATGATAATCAATTATTGTTATAGCAATTTGGTTTTACATGTACCAATTGCATTTTCTTGAAAGTTTATAAATCATTTTCAAATAATCCATTTTCTGCATATCTTGCAATCATTGAATTCTATGGGACTGTGCATTTCTTTGAGGCACATTTCAAATAGTTCATGTGCCTTGTCTATGCTTCCATACTTTCCATACATGTCTACAAGGGAAACTTTGCAAATACAATACATGTGACAAAATTCCTATATCATTTATGCTTTGATGGTTGTCCACACCATGTTCTCTAGATCCCATTATAGCATAGGCAAGGAGGAAGTTGGTTAAGGTTGTGCAATTTAGTTTTAGATGGGCCAAAATTTGCGTAAATGGTTGAAATTTATTTTTGTTTATTTTCTTGAGAGTTTTTAAAGCCTTATGAAAAATCCATTTCGTGCATATCTTGCAATCATTGCATTCCATGAGACAACATTTATTTGAGGCATCGTGTCAAATAGTTCATGTTCGTTATATATGCTTCCACACAAGTTGCATACATGTCTTGCAGGGTACTTACAACTATGACATTTGACAAAATTTCTATATCCTTTATGCTTTGATGGATGTCTATACCATGCTCCAAACATACCATTTCTAAGGTTTTGGAATTTGGCTTTACACTTGCCAATTGCATTTTCTTGGAAATTTCTAAAGGCTTATCAGTAAATCCATTTTGTTCATATCTTGAAATCATTGTATTCCATGAGATGACATTTCTTTGAACCATAATGCCAAACAGTTCGCGTGCCTTGTCTATGCTTCCACACTTTACATACATGTCTCTAAGGGCAGTTACAACTACATCTAAAAAAATCCCCATATATTTTATCCTTTTGATGGATGTCCAAGGAGGATACTGGCTAAGGTTGTGGAATTTTTCTTTACACCTACCAATCGCATTTGCTTGAAAGTTTCTAATGCCTTATCAAAAAATCTATTTTGTTCATATCTTGCAATCATTGCATTCAATGAGGTGACATTTCTTTGGGGCATCATGCCAAATAGTTCACGTACCTTGTCTATGCTTCCACACTTTGCATACATGTCTACAAGGGTGATGCAGTATGTAAGGAGGATGACTCAACACCATGGAAACATATTTCATGGTGCAGGAGCACCTTAGCCATAGCCAATCTTGGCTAGGAGCATGTCATAACAAGGTCCTAGGACATCATAGGACAAGTTAATGGTCTTATGTCATCATTTTGCATGTAATAAGGTCAAATGACCAATGTCATTTGTGTTTGGAGTCATGTTTTATGTTGATGTCAAACAAAAAGTCTAATAATGCAAGTAGTGGTAAGAAGTTGCTTTGTCAACTTAACAAATCGTGTAATAAGGAGGTTACCCAATGATCAAAAAAGTTGAAAGTCAGTTATGATCGATTGGAACTATTGTAAACATGTATAAAAACCTTGACACATACTAAGGAGGGGTTGGTGAAGAAGGTTTTAAAGGGTAAAGTTGAATAAAACTGAGTTTTCTACTACTTTTCCTAAAATTGGAATGTTCCAGGATGTACTGCTCATCCGTATAGTATTTCCATGGTCTGAAACCACCTGCATTGTGAAGGGGAGTGAATGACCTTTCATTTGCATCTTGTTTGAGGCATTTTCATTGAATTTGGAGGGAGAAAATCTTATTTTTCTGGAAACTATCATAAACCTTGAACTAGGGTTTTGAGGCTAAAAACTATGTATTTCTTTGCCATTCCACCAAATTAATCGCTCTAGATTGGTGGAATGGGACAGAATAAGGTAGAATCATTTTTCGCAATAAGCCCTAGGTTAGGAAAGAAGAATATAGTAGAGTATGAGGATGTAATGTCCTAATATGACCATGTATTAGGAAAAAAGAGGGTGCAATCCATACAATAGTGCCTTAACAAGTGTTTCAAAGGCCAAAACTAGTGAATTTAGTTCCTTTTCCATGCATGCTAGGGTTCCCATGTGGTTTGGTATGGTGGGTTTGCATTGGCATAGTAGTTGCCTTGTAAAGGAGGCCTAATTAGGCCTAGTCTCAAAGTGAATTGTCATGAATTTGGAGCCTCCTATCTAAAACAATCCATTTCGTACATATCTTACAATCATTGCATTCCATGAGACAACATTTCTTTGAGGCATCATGTTAAACAGTTCATGTTCGTCAAGTATATGCTTCCACACTTTGCATACATGTCTAAAAGGGTACTTACAACTACAACATTTGAAAAATTCCTATATGCTTCATGCTTTGATGGATGTCTATACTGTGTTCCAAAGATACCATTTCAAAGGTTTTGGAATTTGGCTTTTGGTGGAGGAGCACCAACACTATCTTTTACAAAATTAGGTCATTTGAAGGTCTTGACAGGTTGAGTCTAGGATGTTTTGAAGTAATTTGAATCTTTTTGCATCAAATAAGGTCATTGTAGACCATGATACATGTAATAAGGTCAACATGACCAATTTTCTATGTTTTGGAGTCATGTTGAGTCATGTTTAGTCAAATAAAAGTCATGTAATGCAAAGGTTTCTAAGGGTTGTTTTGAAAATGCAATGTATACATGTATTGAAGAGTTGGAAAATGACCATGTGTTTGGTTGTGGTAGTTGTAGGTCATTTTAAATTGTTTAAAACATGTATTAAAGCCCTCACATACCCAGAGGAGAGAAGGGAGATGAGTTTTGTATTACAAAATTTGAATAAAAAATTAGTTTTTTTATTTTTTCTGCCAAAATGGTGTTCCAAGCTGTACCACAACCCTGTACAACCCAACCATGTGTTAAAGTCTATTGGAAGTGGTATTGGTATGTCTTAACTTTAAAATTCACTTAGTTTGAGGAGAAACCATTGAGTTTTGAGTGAGATATCTTCATTTTTTTAAAACTGCCTGTGTAACCCTCAAAACAAGGGTTTGAGTGTGTAAAGAGATGTTTCAAACCATTCCACTTGCTGTATGACCCTGTAACTCAATAGAGTGGTTTAGTTTGGATGTGTTTTAGATGCCCATGAAGTCAGGGAAGCAAGAGATGGAGTTTGACCAAACTATGGTGTTGTCCTAGGCAAGTTTTGCCTTGTTTCCAAGCAAGAAAGGGTGGTTTTAGGCTAGGGTTTGTTAAAAGAAGGTTGGAAAGTAATGGGAGATGGTTCCTAAAGCATATGCAGACCATTTTTTAAGTGTTCCAAGTGTTGGGAAAGTCTGAGAGTGTTTGGAAGGTAGAGTTTCAATAAACCCTCCTCAAATTGGCCTAGATTGAGGATTTTGGGGGTTTGGTCTGTTAGTGAGGGTTTCTCCTGAAACTAATTGTAGTTTTGAGAGTTTGGACACATGGGAGATGCTATCCCATCAAGTCTAGGGGGTTGTTGGATGTTGAGAGGTATGTTTCTTCACAAACTAGGCCATGTGCAAGGTTAATAGAATCATTTTGAGTTTATTTTACAAAAGTTGTCAACATGTATACAGTGGAAAGGTGCTAGGAGTGACATTTTGCATTCCATAGCTCGTGGGGCTAAACAAACTTCACCAATATGTTGGGGTGGGTGGGTAAATGCCAAGGGAGGTCTCATTTCATGTGCTAAGCATCGTAGTCATTTAGGGCACCAAGCTACCGGCAAAGTCCCTTAAGCTTCGTAAGATAAAAAAATTGCCAAACTTTGACGGGATAGTTCTTGGAATTCATAGCAGCTGGGAACATTTTGTTTAGACCTATAGGTGCATGTGGGGTCCATCTACAATAACCACTCTCAGTTTCATTCAACTCCTACTCGTTTGACCGTGCCAAAATCAAATGCATTCTTGCAAAATGCTTTAGTTTCATGCAAGGGAAAGGTGCTAGGAGTAACATTTTGCATTCCATATCGCGTGGGGCCAAATAGACTTTGCCAATGCATCAAGGTGGATGGGTAAATGCCAAGTGAGGTCTCATTTCATGTGCCAAGTGTTGCAGTTGTTCGGAGTAGCAGGCTACCGACAAAGTCCCTTAAGCTCCCTAAGATGAAAAAACTGCCAAACTTTGACGGGATAGTTCTCAGAATTCATGGTAGCTGAGAACATTTCATTTGGACCTACAAGTGCACATGGGGTCCGTCAACAATAACCTCTCTTGGTTTCATTGAACTCCTATCCATTTGACCGTACCAAAATCAAACGCATTCTTGCAAAATACCTCAATTTCATGCAGTGGAAAGGTGCTAGGAGTGACATTTTGCATTCCATAGCTCGTGGGGCCGAACGGACTTCACCAACATGTTAGGGTGGGTGGGTAAATTCTAGGGGAGGTCTCATTTTGTGTGCCGAGCATCGCAGTTGTTCAGGGCAGTAGGCTACCGACAAAGTCCCTTAAGCTCCCTAAGACAAAAAATCTGCCAAACTTTGACGAGACAGTTCGGTTTCGCTCAACTCCTGTCCATTTGACCGTGCTAGAATCAAATGCATTCTTGCAAAATGCTTCAATTTCATGCAATGGAAAGGTTGCCAGGTGCCATTTTTTTGTTCTGCTCATTGTCGAGCCGAACGGACTTTGCCAACATGTTGGGGTGGGTGGGTAAATTCTAGGGGAGGTCTCATTTCATGTGCCAAGCATCGCAGTCGTTCGGGGTAGCAGGCTACCAGCAAAGTCCCTTAAGCTCCCTAAGACGAAAAAATTGCCAAACTTTAAGGAATGTTCTGTTTGGACCTATAGGTGTACATGGGGTCCGTCTACAATAACCTCTCTTGGTTTTGTCCAACTCCTGTTTGTTTGACCGTGCCAGAATCAAACGTATTCTTGCAAAATGCTTCAGTTTCATGCAATGGAAAGGTTGCCAGGTGCCATATTTTTTTTTCTACTCATCGTGGGGCCAAATGAACTGTGCCAACACATCGAGGTGGGTGGGTAAATGCTAGGGGAGGTCTTGTTTCATGCGCTAATTGTCTCAATCGTTCTAGGCTGCAAGCTACCGGCAAACTCAAAAAGTGCTAGGTCTCGGTAGCTTGCAGGCTAGAACGACTGGTATGCTTCACAAATGAAACCTGTCATCCTATGTACTATCATTTTCATGAATGAATGTGATGTGCATAAATATAAAAACCTATGTCAAATTATAATATTGGGATTGCACCTCACACTGTAGCTATAGACTATAGTTCTCTGCAAAGTCAATGACTGAAACAATACTACCAACTGGAAATGTGTCCTTGCATAACTTGAATTGCAAGTCCAACCATCGAGCTCTATGGGCATGTCTTACATACTCATACACTATGTTGTCATGAAATATAGGCATAAACTAATACACTGGAATCTTCTGAATAACATATTCACATATTTTTGCTTCATTACCATCTCTTGTATTGTATGCCACTATTTTATACTTGTTGAACTCTACTAGTTCATTTCCAACCACATGTGTTCTTTCCATATGTTCACATATTGGCATACATTGAAAGCCACCACAATGCTGACATGTGCCATCCAAGCATAATTTCCTATAGAATAATTGGCCTTCCTCTCTATCACATAAAATCATTGATATGAAGTCTCTTGAGGTAGTTGGTGGGGCGCGTATGCCACAATCCTACAAAACATTGTTAGTATAAAAATCTAAACATATAGACCGATAAACATCAAAATGGTTAGAAAATTCAATATGTAATCTACAACAAGTAGTGCGTGTGTGATTTATTTTGACAAAGAAAGGTTTTAGCATTTCAAAATATCTTTGAGAAATTTTAATTTGAGGACACTTCTTTAGAAATGTACCAAAAAAACTATGTTTGAGTCATATCTAAGAAATGCTTTGGATGTGGCTCATGGTTTTGACTATCGATTCTCCTTCTTACCACATCCCTTTGATTCAAAGATACCCTTATGTAATTCTTCCAAAAGTCTTCAATTAGTGATCTCAAAGCTTCGACAACAACTTTGTCTTTTCATGGGAGTCTCCCAGAGAATGCTCACAATTCATTAGTGTTTGGATCCTCAACTCTTTAACGTCTTCCAATGGCTCTCATTAGAGTTTTTCTATTTATTTTCAATGCTTGACTTGTCTTTCTAATTAGGCGAGCTTTTTTTTGTTGTCTAACAATTGTCTATGTAATGACACGTTGTGTGACATTACTATCCTTGGTGCGTCAGGTGGAACCCACACTCTCATACGCACTCATTAGATTCTTGACAATTGATTTTTCACTTGACGCATTCGATGTTCTTAGGCCAAGAATCTTCATAGTGGGCCTAAATTTTAGATTTCTCATCAGCTCAACAAAGAGATGACATCTTCTAGTTTCATTTAAATTATCAAATAATAATTTCCATATCTTATTTGCATATCTTTGGCAAGTGCGCATGGGAATCTTATCCTGCATGGGCTCCAATACATTCTCATCACTATCAATTAGAAACTTAGGCCTCCTATGCAAAACGCTAGGAGACATTTTATTTGGTAAAGTAGACTAAACATTAGGAATTTCTTCAATATTTACTTGAGATGGGATAGATGACATACCTTTGATTGGAAGTGAAAAGGCTGAAAATGATGTACCTTCAACTTGAGGTGTGAATGATGGCATGTCACCAACTTGAGAAGAAAATACAAATGTGCCTTCTACTTCACTTATGAAAGATGGAGTGTCTCCAATTCGAGAAGCTAATGATGGTGTTCCTTCAACTTGACCTGTGGACGATGGAGTGCCTCCAACTTGGAGATTCACTTTCCTCATTGCACGGAGGTTTTGCATTCATTCCCTTTGTGCCACCAATTCCATCTCTCTTAGCTTCGTTAGACGTGTCATGTTCCTCTTCAATTGGCAATGGTGGAATGTCACGTTCCTCTTAAGTAATGCATAAATTAAAAACAACTTCATGATGGTCATGACTATGATAGTGGACTGTTATATAGACTTGTGACTGTCTTACAATTATGAAAACCTCATTTTTAGTGTTTTATCTCCTTGTAACTCCCTTTGTATCATCTTGTGTCATGATGCTTGTATGTCCATACATATTTGTATATAACTCTCTTCTCTAAAATTTTGTTATGTTGATGAAGTAAATACATAATCTCCATCATATTTTTTATGGATTGAGTGGTATCAAAGTGAGTTGTAACAATTTGTCAAATAGGTTGTGGTGCTCATTTCCTCCACTTTTTAAGAAAATTATCATTTCATGCATGGTTCTATTAAATGAATTGAATTATACATGTATTAAGGAATAAATCCTTCTATATCATCCTAGGGCAAAAATTAAGAGTCTTCCAAAATCAATTTTGGCTCCATGTATACACTCGAATATGAGTATGACAAACAATTGTTCACTAAAATTATTTTATGAAGTATTTGATAATTTTTTTCTCTTGTATAGCTGAAAATAGGTGAAATTAAGGCATGAAGGGCCGAAACAAGGTGGAAACATGAGGAATTTGGAGTCTCTTTGATTGAACTAACTGATATACCTAGACACATATATCTTAGAACATAAAAAACATAAAGACATAAAGACATTTAAAGACATCAAGAGTATGATAACATATATATATGTGAATTAAAATGGACATTTAAATTGAACATACCTTAGAATTTGATATTACAGTTGACCAATTCTCCAAAAGACGGCTTCAAAATCCTCAAATTCTTATTTTTTGCAAGTTTGATTATGAATTCTATATAATTTTAGAATAGAATTAGTAAACTTTATGGAAAAAAGAAACATATATCATCAAATCCATTCTATATCTCAATGGTAATTAGCTTTGAAACAAAATCACACATGAAACATGAAACTTTCAGTTTAAATAATCAAATTTTCTCCAAAAACATGAAAAATCACTTCTTCTACATTGAAAAAAAAGGTGGTGGATTCATATAAAAATGATTCTCAATTAGTCAAACAACATGAAAAGCATTCTTTTGTCTGATATACTCGTGAAAAGCAAGAATAACAGTCATGTGGGGTCTGAAACACGGATCCCACATGCTTTTTTAGCATTTTCCATGCTTCCCAGAACGTGAGCACATTCTGGGAAGCATGATAGGTAACCTTGTAACATGGGAGAGTCTCTCTCTCTCTCTCTCTTCATTTCTCTATCCTATATATAGAGAGCGATCGGGAGACATGGAGAGATAGAGAGGGACATGGAGGTAGAGAGGATAGATGAGATAGAGACAGGGAGAGGGAGAGATGTGGATTGAGATAGAGAAAGGGGTCTATAGAGGGAGAAAGATAAAGATACATATATATATAGAGGGGAGATATAGGGAGATAGATCTACCAAGGGAGAGATAGATAGGGATATATATATATAGAGAGAGAGAGAGAGAGAGAAATCTAGAGAGGGGTATATTAAAAGACAAGGTTATGAGGATAGATAGCTTGATAGGGAAAGAGATCAAGAGATGTCTAGAGACATAGGGAGAGATATTTCAAGAGGTAGAGGGATGGGGAGAGAGATAAAGAGGAGAAGAGATAGGTAGTGAGGGATAGATTAAGAGATAGGGATCCATATGTCCAGAGAGAGATAGGGATCCCTATACTCCCCTCTACCTAAACCATAAACCTAAACCTCTAAACCATAAACCATAAACCCTAAATAATGCCCCTAAACCTTAACTAGTAACCCCTAAACCCTAAATCCTAAACTCAAGTAACCCTAAACCCCAAACTCGTAAACCATAAACCCTAACCCCTAGACCCTAAACCCTAAACTCAAGCATCCCTAAACCCCTAAAGCCTAAATAATTCCCCTAAACCCTTACCCAAAACCCTAAACCCTATTTACTTGAGCAACCCTAAACTCATGCAAACTTGAAATAGTGAGGGATGAAGAGATACAAAGGTAGAGTTAGAGAGAAGGGATCAAAATTGATCTAGCAAGATAGAGAGACAAGGAGAGAGAAAGATAGAGGGGTAGGTATAGTTAGAGAGAGCAATAGAGGAGACATAGATATCTCTCCCAGGCTCAATCTCCTCTGTATCTCCCTATTTGCCTCTCTACCTAAACCTCTAAACCTTAACCCCTAAACCATAAATAATGCCCCTAAACACTAACCCCTAAACCCTAAACCCTAAAAATGAGAAACATGCTAAACCCCTAACCCCTAAACCATAAAACCTAGAAGCAACCCTAAACCTCTATCTCCCTATCTCTCCCAATCTCTATAATGTGAAAGTTCATGAAAACATTAAGCTTTCATTCCAACCAAGTTCATTCCTAATCAATCACAAATCATCGCTAATCCATTCCATTTCATCTCTAATCATCCCTAAACCACTTCTAATTAGCCCTAAACTACTTCACACCATCCCAAATCGCATCCAAATCAATTTAACTTTGAATCCCTAATCATTTTCAAATCAACCTGGATTTCATCTCAAATACCATCCCTAAACTATTCCTAAATCATTATAATCATTCCCTAATTAGCACTAAACCACTTCAAACCATCCCTAAAACCATTCTAATCATTCCTAATCTAGTCCTTTTCACCTCTCATCATCCCTAAACAAATCCATTTCATCCCACCTCCATCCCAAATAAATCTAATCTCCATCTCAAATGATCCCAAAAATAATCAAAATCAAACAAATACCTCACCAGGAGCCATTAGAAGATCATATTGCCAATTTTTTAGTCATTTGTACCATTTTGTATAACATGTGTGCCAATATGCTCCTTAGTAGCACCTACCTATCAATCACAAACATCATTATACACCTAGTCAGTCACAAGTGTCATTCTACCCTCTGCCAGCCACAGGAGACATCAGAACATCATAAGCACCAATATGTTAGTCATTTAAACCATTCTATACATCATATATACCAACCATAAACCCTAAACCTAATCAACCCTAAACCTTTATCTCCTTGTCTCTATCATCTCTCTACCTCTCAATCTCTCTGGCTATGTCTCCGGCCATATCCCTCACCCTCTATCTCCATATCTCTCCCTCTCTAAACTCCTAACTGGGCTAAACCCTAAACCCGATCAACCCTAAATCTGATCAACCCTAAACCCTATCTCCTTGTCTCTATCATCCCTCTACCTCTCAATCTCTTTGACTATATCTCTGGCCATGTCCCTCACCCTCTATCTCCCTATGTCTCCCCTCAGTCTACATCTCCCTATAGGTCCTCTCTCTCTAAACCCTAACCTAAACCTCTAAACCTTAACCCCTAACCCCTAAAACATAAACCTTAAGTTACCCTAAATAATGCCCCTAAACCCTAACTCCTAACCCCTAAACCCTAAAACTGAGCAGTTCCTTAAATCCTAAATCTCTAAACCATAAACCTTGGAAGCAACTCTATACCTCTATCTCCCTATCTCTCCCAATATCTATTGATCCCCTCACTCTCTCTCTCTCTCTCTAAACCCTAAACCTGAGCAACCTTAAATCCCTAACCCCTAAACCCTAAACCACAAACTTGAGCAATCATAAACCCCTAAACCTTAACCCAAATCCCTAAACCCTAAACTTGAGCAACCCTAAACTCATAAACCATAAATAATGCCTCTAAAGTTATAATCAACCCTAAGCTCATAAACCCTAAATAATGACCCTAGTCCTGAGCAACTATAAACCTCTCTCTCTCCCAAAACCCCTAAACCCTAAATAATGCCCCTAAATCCTAACCCTTAAACCATAAACCATAAAGCTAAGTAGACCTAAACCCCTAAACCTTAAATAATTCCCCTAAACTCATAAACCTAACCCACCCTCTCTCTCTCTCTCTCCAAAACAAGAAAACTAGGACTCTCTATCTCTCTCTCCCTATCACCAGGTATCTCTCCTCTTTCTCTCCCCTCCATCTCCATCCTCTCTCTCTTTTCCTCCCTCTCGCTCTCCCTTCTCGAAAAAGAACATGGAAACAAGAAAAATAGGACATGTAAAGATGGATGAGGATATAAATTGGGATGATGAAATAGAAACAAGATAATTTATGAAATTTCATTGGATGGGAAGAATGAGGAGGAGAGGTAGAGAAGGGAGGGAAGTAGAGAGTGAGAGAGAATATAGGAGGTAGAGACAGGAGGTAAGTAGAGAGTGGGAGAGGGTCGTAGGAGGTAGACAGGGGAAGGAAGAAGAGAGAGAGGGTAGGAGGTAGACACCTGGGAGAGAAGTAGAGACTAAGAGAGAGGTTAGGAGGTAGACAGGGGAGGGAAGTAGAAAGTGAGAGAGAGGGTAAGAGGTAGAGAGGGAGGGGGAGAAGAGAGTGAGAGAGAAGGTAGGAGGTAGAGAGACGAGGGAAGAAAAGACTCAGAAAGAGGGTAGGAAGTAGATAGGGGAGGGAAGTAGAGAGTGAGAGGGAGGGTAGAAGGTAGATAGGGGAGGGAAGAAGAGAGCGAGAGAGAAAGTGGGAGGTAGAGAGGGGAGGGAAGCAGAGACTTAGAGAAAGGGTAGGACATGGAGAGGGGAGAGAAATAGAGTGAGAGAGATGATAGGAAGTGTAGCTGCCCTTGTAGACATGTATGTAAAGTGTGGAAGCATAGACAAGGCATGTCAATTGTATGACGTAACACCTCAAAGAGATGTTCTATAATGGAATGCAATGATTGCAAGATATATGAAAAATGGATTTGTTGAAAAGGCTTTAGAAACTTTCAAACAAATGCAATTGGCATGTGTATTGCCAGTTATGTTCATCATAACACGAGCGCGTTATAACGCACTCACATTATTGTCAGCTTTGTTTGATGTGTTTTTATCAGTTTTTAGCGAAATCTAGAGATAATCTGGAGCATGCTCCCCATCAGGATGGCACTTTTTTCAATGAAAACTCAAAAAAAATACCACTATAATCTTAAGCTCTCTATTAGCTATCTAACCATATAATTTTTTCACATTTTGAGTATGTTTAGTGTTTCATCTTGAATTTCTGTTGTAAGTGTGTCCAGTTTTTGTCAAAAACTAGTGTCTAGTATTTTTGACTTTTTTTTTAACCATTCATCAAAAATTGAAATAAGTTATATTTTTAGAAACTAGACTCCATTCTACATGAATTCAAAAAAAAATTAATTTTTTATTAGTTTTCTAACATTTTAGGGGGGAACACACTCAAATTTCTATTTTTCAGGATGTGTCCACTTTAAAAATTACTAAAAAATCAATTACTCATTAAAAATTATCAAAAAAATTAGGGATAAACTACATGGTGGTACCTAATTTCTCACTAGGGCGATTATTGAAATACTAAAAAAAAGTTAACATTTTAGGGGGAGCACACCAGACACTATGTTATGTTTTTTTGAGAAAAATAGGACCAATTTGTGTGCTCCCCCTTTTTGAACCCCTTAATCTCAACCATTTTTGGAAAACATTAGTAGTTTAGAAACTAGATTCGAAACACTACAACTCTTGTTTTTGTTCCATCTTCAAATTTTGAGTGTAGCTATCTTCAATTTCTCATCCAACATCAATGTTTCTTGGTTTCAAGAAAAAAAAGTGGCAACTTAAGACCCCATTTTGGTCCCTCAGCTTTGAGCACTTACCCCACAATGTTCTGCCCCCAAGGCACCACACACACAATTGCAACAAGAGAAGTGTAGAAGAATAGAGAAACAAATAGAAGGAATGTTACAATAGAGGTGGTCTCCTTGTATCCTTGACCGTACAAGAGTATCAAGGGTCATCCAAGGAGAACTAAACAAGCTTTTAACACTACACGGGGGAGCACAACACAACATAAATGCCTAGGAGGAGGCCACCCTTGAGAGGAACTCGAAGAAGTGCTACATCAAGTGTGGCTCAATTAGGGAGAAATACTTACCTTCTAGTCATTGTCCTTAATCACATCATCTTCTTCCTAGTCTTGATCTTCATCATCAAGGGTTCATGATTTTCCACATTCTTTGACATTTTTGAAGAGGAAGCCGATACAAAATTAATTTTATGATTTTGTAATAGATAACTTCACTCTCGAAGGTTTTCTCTCGATCCTTGTAAGGATGGCAGAGGAGGAACCTTGGCAAAAATTCCCTTTCCTTTCAGTCGAGGTGGTGTTGGAGTACCTTGAACCATGATCACCAGTTTGAAGTGAGGAGGTGCATTAGTTGCCTCATGCACAATGATTTTAGGAACATTAGTACACTTATGCACTATCTCCTTAGTGGGTGGAATAAGTCTATTAATGATGATTGAATTAACTTTGTTTTCACTTTGATTAAGCTCAACATCCATCCCCAAAGGATTTAATGTGAGAGACCTTTCTTCATCCACCAATTCTTCATCTTTTGAAGCAAGAGCATTGGAATGAAGGGAAGGTAAAGTGTTGTTAAGGTAATTGTTGATGATTGTATCTTTAGTGATGTCCAAGGGGTTTGAACATGCAACCAAAGGAGAACTATCCATGGTCTTCACATCTTTAGAGATATCCAAGGTACATGGACATTCAAACAAAGGAGGAAGATCAAGGGTCTTCACTTCCTTAGTGATATCCAATGTACTTGAACATTAGATCAAAGGTGGGAGATCCATAGGATGAGCCATAGAAGCCTCATGTATTACATTATAATAAAAGATTTAAGATTATTAGATGAATGCCCATTATCTATCCATTGATGATCCTTCATAAGAGGAGGTTCTTCATTCACTAATGCTTCATCCTTTGAGGGAGAGTATTAGAATGAAGAGAGGGTATGGTGATGTTCAGGGATGTGTCAATGATTTCATCTTCTTGCACCAAAATGTCCTCATAAGTGGGAACACTTTTGGGAGAGGGATCCAAATCATGGGGTGAATTAGGCAAAGCCAGGTCACCATCACATGTATTAGAGAGTAGATCCATGGAATTATCATGATTTGTAGTAGAAGAAAAAGAAGAACCACCATGATCATATTTCTCATGACTATTCATGAAGATGAACTCAGTGAGATCTTCTAATATTGAAAGATATACACCCATGAAAATTATGAAGCTATCAAAATCAGATATATAACAAAGGATTTCATATATGGAACACATAGATACATCAATATCATACATGGATGCTATGTGATCTAAAACATGAGGATGCATATTAGTGAATTTTGTGAAAGTTTCAAAGTCTATAATGTATGCAAACAAAGATTCCAAAGATGAATAACAAGAAGCATCCATAATGAAATGAGAATGTGATATGGAATAGCAACGTATAATCATATTTATACATTAATCGAGTGTCACCAATATGAGAGACTTTTGTACACCAAGACACTAGTTTGAGGAAACTGGGTTTTTCAATCTTTTTACAAAGATCAAAAACACACTAGTGTCACTACAAACAAAGTGATTATGATGTTAAAGGTGTTGCACAAAAAGGTAATACAAGCAACTTTAAGATTTCTTGCAAGGATATGCAAAAGAGATGTCAAACTTCTTATGTTGAAATACACAATGTGTAATTGCAAAACTATGAATTTTCAAATATATGATGTGAAAGTATACAAAATTTTCAAATCAAGGATGTGAAATAATTCAAGATTATTATGCAAAATCGGATTTAATGAATATTTGTTGTCAATAATATGATCATGCAAGAGAATTTTTGAAACCCTAATGAAAAATTTTACCAAAATGCAACCTTTTTGAATGCCTAAATATGTACTTTTTCAAATGTACACAAATTTTCAAATGAATATTGATATATATGCAATAAAATCAATGCAATATCTGATTTGAACAATCAGCAAGATGCAAATGCTCAAAGCTACGGGTTCACCAAATGTAATATATGAAAAAGGTGAATGATGACAACTAGCATGCACACTAGATCAAACCCTCTTTCACAATAACATTCAAGGACAAGACTGAGACAAATTACTACCAAATGGAGGTGGATTTAGCTACAGATCTTGTGCTCAAGAGTGCTATGGAAATAGCAGATTTAATCAAGCCTTTTTGTCAAACCCTAGGTCAATGATGCAACAAACCCTAGTTCTATGATAATCTGATTATAACAGAAGATGTATAGTAAATCTCTAGAAAATAATTGCACAAGAGTGATCAGGAAGATGTCAGAACCTATGTCTCAAAAGCAGAAATGTCAGAGGACTATTTCAAGGGTGCCCAAGTCTTGGAAGGTGGAATCTTTAGAAACTATAAACTAGAGAAATACTCAAAGACTACCCTAATGCCAAATCTGAAGTTTTTTGAGGTAGAAAGACCAGGGCACTAGCACTTGGGTCTTGCATGGAGGAATATTCTCAAATTGTTGTTGGATCCTAAAACCCTTATCCTTGCTCAGCCTTCTTGTATCTTCATATTTCTCAGATCTCGCACTTGTGACTTGCACATAAGAAGAAGAGAAGGGGTTTGGGGGTTATGGTGTTTAGGGACTTGCCTCAGTCAAATCCTGGGATAGCATTCAAGATTCCCATCACCGTTGATAGATAAAGAGAGTGTGCCCTTACAGGGCAGAGGCTATACACAAAATCAATATGATGAATCAAATGATGATAAATCACAATGATATCACCTATGTGATGAAACCCTTAGGGGCATGAAGGCTCTTCAACTCATAAGGAGAGATAGATGATAACTTCAAACCTGTAACAACACACACAATGACAATAAAAATCTGATCTAGAATCACAATGAATGCTTTGATGCTGTTTACTCCAATGCTTCAAGTTGGCTATCTCTATCTAGCTTCATAATGAATTCAAAAATACACTTATAAATGTTTTCCTGCTAACATTCATCAAATTAAACCAAAAGAGCTGACACATAGAAACCCTTTTAAAGGTCCTAAGCTGACATACATTTAAATTTACGCTGACCAATCAAAGAAGACTTGGGCACGAAAGCCCAAGTCTTGAGTCTCCTTTTTGGTCTAGGGTAAGATAAAATATGGGCCCCTTGTTCCCAATTTACATTGGTTTCAGGCAATTTTGCATTAGGATGAATATTTAGAATAAATAATGTAATTACAGGGACCTAAGAGCTAAACAAGCAGATAAAAAGGCATGTGTCCACTTTTTACTCCATAACAAATTCAAAATGATGTTAAGACAAGACATTGTGGTCAGGGATCATTTTTTCCATTGCTATAAACATAAGAGGTACTTGAAGTGGTTAAGGAGATTAATGTCAATTGCAATTACCAATTTGTCTTAGATTAGTCTCTTGAACTTGATAGTTGAGGAGGACATGTGTAATGGAGAGGTATCTAAAGTGGTTAAGGAGATTGATGTCAATTGTAGTTACCAATTTGTCTTAGATTAGTCTCTTGAACTTGATAGTTAAGGAGGACAGGTGTAATGGTTTAAGTAGAGTCTTAAATCTCTAAAACCTCTAGTTGATAGACCAAAAGTAATCTTGAGTTTATCTGAATGCTAGGAAGACATACTTTATTGAGACAACCTAGAAGATTATAGAAGACCTAGAACATGTTGGTGTCATGCATAAATCAATTGACGCAATTTGTATGGGCTTGAGTTCTAGGATATGTTACCCATCATGTTTAATGTCATGATGCACTAGGAAATAAGGGCAATAGTTATGCATCAATAGTCATTGCTCTGTATCACTTGGGGCATTTATCGCTATTGCCTATTTTTCTAGGGTTTATATCTATGTTTTAAAACAAAAATTGAATCCAATCTTAGCTATGTTTAAATGAGGTAGGAGACCTTGTGCCCACTATATCACCTAGTATTGGGTGGATATTCAAACCCTATTTGTAAAGTGGAATAACATCCTTAGTAGACTAATTGGTAAACACTATTACCATGCATATATATTATATAACTAAATTTACAGGATTGATTTTTAATTATGGAACTATCCTTTGGATATATTTTTATCCCTCCTGTTGAATGTCGAGATATCATGGGAGATGGTAGGGCATTCTTATGCAGTGGGCATGGATTAGCCTCCATTATGGACCATTCAATTTAATACATTCTATCTTTGGAATAGTATATAGTTGAAAACTATATTAAAGGACAAGTGTGGGTGCTTAGTCAAGCCTCCGAACACATGTTATGGTATTGATTTATTATTTTAGCCTTGATTATACAGTTATCCCTAGAGGGTCTTAAACTTAATAACTCACTAGAACATGTCAGGAATGTATGTGAGTTTAGATTGTTCAAATTGGTATATGCTTGGATCATGAAATCCCTAATTACGTGAAGGGTTTACTAAGGATTGGAGAAAATTAATTAGACTATACCCTTTGAGTCTTGTTGGTAAAAAGCCTAAAATTATGTAACTTGATAAAGGATTGTGTTTATGAACTATGAAGCCTCTAATCTCGATACGTAGGCAAGTCCATTTTGTATGAGCCCCTGAGGCATAGGGCTAGCCCTAGGATGGGTTCATCTTTGTGCTTGTGAATTCTTAAGATCCTTGGTGAAATAAAACTCCTAATTAATTACTTAGGTAGAAGAAGATGTGGGCTAGTTTGTCTAGCCCTATTATATGATTGAATATGAGTTATCCTTTCCCTATTGGATTACTAGTGTAATTGTTGATGAGATAAGGTATTTTGACAATACTTTCTTTGTATCCTTGATTGATTGATCATGTGTTAATGTCAATCATGATCTAATGAGTGCATTGTTGTAATTCATATCTTTATTTATTTGTGTAATATATCTAGTTCTTTGATACGGGTCAGGCTATTCATGTGGATATCACAGGGAATCCTTCAGCTTCATGGTAGGGTGGAAGTCACCTTTGTGATGCTCTCTTGACTTCAAGTTACAAAGGAAGAGCTAAGGATGAGAGATTGCACCAAGATGCCACGATACTACATGGTACTTGCTACATTCCTAAATGGAAAAGTTATGCATTGGAAATGTATTAAAAATTGAAATCTATTAATCATATGTAAACATTTTGTTATCTTTGTCATTGTGACAATGTGATATAAAACATCTCACAATGAGTTGTGGTTATTGTGATAAACTTGTAGCTGATTATGGAACCCAGATAAATTAGTAGAGATGCATGACTCTATTACTCATAAGGGGTTGGAAATAATTCATAATTGCAATGTTATGTTTTACTTTCCTATAGAAATAATACTCTATTTGATGGAATTTATGTATCTGTATGATGTATTCTACTTACTATATCAAATGGTAATCTTGTGGAGGTTAAGCGAAGCTTAACCTTAAGATGGTTGTTTATCTTTTATTATTTTAGTCTTACATAGACTTGGATCCAAATGGGTTAAATATTTGAGTGATGCTAGATGTAGTACTCTTGTATTATTTATAGTGTCTAAGTGGAACTTAATTGTAGAATGATACTAGATGTATTAATCTTGTACTATTTTATCATGGTTAAAATGGATGATGTTACACCATTCTATTAGGGAGTATAAGCAACTATGTGCTACAAGTCTATTCCCTCTACTATACAAAACTGCTCAAACCTAATGCTGACATACTCAACCCCATTGTCAATTCAAAGAACCTTGATGACTTTTCCTGACTATTTTTCAACAAGATCCTTGAAGTCTCAAAAGTTGTCAAAGACTTCATATTTCTACCGAAGGAAATAGACCCATGTGTATCTAGAGAAATAATCTATGAAGGTAAGAAAATACTTTTCTTTAGTAAAATATGGATGGGGAAATATCCCCAATACATCACCGTGAACAAGCTCCAAAGCCTGTGTAGCCCTCCAAGATGTGCCTTTGTAAAATTTCTCTTCGAGATGCTTCCCAAGGGTGCAACCCTCATAAATACCCTTAGAAATAATAACTCTAGGCAACCCTGTGACCATATCCTACTGACTTAGTTGCACAAGATAGTGGTAGTTAAGGTGGCCGAACCACTCTTGCCATAATTTTCCAACTCCATCTGAATGAGTAAGCAATGTTGTAGGAGAAACATTAGGTGAGAAGTGAGAGAAGGTATATAATCTATCTTGGTAATCTGCCCTTCCCAAAGCTATCAAATTATTTTTGTGCAACTCTCTAATCGCAACTGAGTCTAGAGAAAAATGAACTCTCATGCCCTTCCCTATGTAGGTAATCTGATACACTAATAGGAGATTAGCTGAAAGAGAAGATACACTTGGAACATTTGTGAATGTTCCACCTTCAACTTTAACAGACCCTCTCCCTATAACTAATGCTAGAGATTTATCACCCAAAGTGATAGTAGACATGCTATAAGGCTCTAAGGAAGAAAATTTGACCTATGAAGAACCCATGTGGTATGAGGCACCTAAGTCAATGATCCAAGACGGAGTTGATGAGAATGTTGTTGCAACTAGAGCCTTACCCTTAGATTTCTCCTTTTCCTTTGCCTTAGAAGTTTCTTGAGTTGATGAGGACTCTTTGATAAATTCAAGAACCCCTATGTTGTTCTTCTTAAGAGGATGTGAGAGGTGGTCAATCTACTTCTTCATACATTCATTCTCATCATGCCCAAGTTTCTTGCAATAGGCACACTTAACTTTTTATTTCTTAGGTTTTCCTTGATGTGAAAATTTTTTTAGTGTTAGTTTTGGATGACTTAGATTTTTTATCTTTCTTGGTCTCTTTGTCATTCTAAGTGTTTTGCTTCTTCCCTTTGTTGTTTGAAGCCTATTGTTTCCCATTCCTAGGAATGAGGGCTTGAGTTTTTGAAGACATCAATGTGCCCATATATATTAACTTATCCTACTCCCTAGTCAATTCGATAATAAATTCATCTAGAGAAGACATTTTCCATGAGGGTCCAAGAGCCTTTTTGGTGGAATAAAAGGTAGATACAAACACAGAATGTTTAAGACCTAATTTGGAGAGTATAGAAAGAACTAGTTGATCCTCCTTTTTATCTATGCTACATTATTTCAATTGCAATCTTAGTGACTTGAACTTAGTGAAGAAGTCCTCTAGGGTGTCAAAGGAACTTGGGATCAAACTTATGAGCTCACTCTTTAACTCATGACTTCTCATTTCATATATCTTGAACCCAAAGAGGTTTTCTAATGCAATCCAAACTTCATTGGGTGTTTGCAAGGATTCTACATGAAGAGGAGTTCAGGAGACACATTAAGACATGGGAATCCAAAGGTTTGATCACATTTGTTAAATCATTTTTCTTTAGCTTCATCAATAATAGGTTCTTTCTTAGTGCCCATTGTTACCATGTACAACCCTTCATTCCTTAGCACAAGTTGTACCTTAATTTTCCAATCATGATAATTAAAGGGTGTTAGAGGTGTAATAAATAGATTTGAATCCATGCTTGAAGTATGTTTGTTGTAGAAATTAGAAGTGTGGAAAGGAAATGTGGAAGTGCACAAGACACAACACAAAAACACCCCCCTTTGATTTAATATTTGAGATCCCCCTTTAATTTTGGCACTTTATATATTTAGTGCATAGACATCCAATGGGATCAAAATGGCACTTTATAATTTTAGTCTGTGGATGATCCCAATGGATTAGGCATAAAAAATTAACCACTTTCAAAAAAATGGCACTCGGATTCGAGTTGCCTATCAAAAGTTACAATGGTTTTTCTATTTTGCCTATATTCCTTTGATTTTCACTCACAAATTTTTTTATTTTCCTTTTCTAAAAAAAATAGTTAGGGGGATAGACTTAAGCCCTCACTAGTAGGAATCACTATTTTTAAGCCTCATGTGACTAGGGGGCTAGGCGATTTGGTGGGCCTCCTTCCCTCATTGATATAACACCAGGGGGCAAGCCAAGATCTGCACAACGAGTGGATTGGGGTGACATGGCTTGTTTCGCAATCCTTCAACTCATGCCCTCTCTCTCCTGCTTCTTGGATCAATCTGTGCCCTCTCTCTACTACTTCTTGGATCATCAACATTCCATCAAAAGGAATATAACCAAAAAGAGGGTCATGTTCTTGAAGAGGAATTGAATGTTGAGAATTTCCCCTAAATTCCCCTTTTCATGATGAGATTCCTCCTCAAAAGGAGAATCCCATCCCTAAAAAATCCCCTAGCACATGAGAAGATCCCTTCCCCCCAAAATACTAACACAAATTCGAGCATGCACATCAAGAGTCTCCTTGATCTCATGAGTCCTCACCACATCAAAAGTATCGACTATAGCTCACATCTTTTCCTCTAATTCCTTCGCCTCAAAGCACCTAAGAACATAATTGATCAAGAAAAACCATCTCACCAATGATATGTATCAGAATTGTGTATGCATGTGTGGCTTTACAACATAGTGAAGAAGAGGAAAAGAGAGGTAGTGTGTATTTCTAATGATTTTTTAGACATGGTTTCATAATTAAAATTTGTGCCATCATTCAAATAAAATGAGAGTACTCTCTTGTGTTACCATAGATGCTCAAGGAAGATGAACCACAAAAATTGCTACTTCAATCTTTAATAAAGAAGAGAGATACATGCAACTTTTAGACTATCGCATTACTACAATTGACCTTGGACACCATACAAGAGAAATGGAAAAGGAAAATGTACAAATAGCAATATTAACCATTTTGAAAAGGATGGATAAAGACAAGAAAACCAAAGAACAATTGAAAGATTAAGTGGAACAATTGTTTGTCTATCTTCAATACTTAGTCAATTTAGTTGATACTTCTACTCCTACGTCATCATATTTTGTTACCCTATATAAGAGTCTACCAACTGTGAGTGAGACTGAAGGAAACATTCAGGTGACTAGAGCATGGAAGGATTCTCTTCTCCTTTAGGGTTCTAAATTATCAAGAAATCTACTAAGTTATATCATAAAATTACTAATAATATTAACGTATTAGAAGAATTGAAAGGAAAATTTGATGAAGAATTACTAGTTTTGGATGATAAGTTGCCCCAACTACAAGAAATTACCAAATGAAATTTTCCATCCTTGGTACGAATGCCATCCTTGATGGGGCTGACCCAAGATTCCCTTTGGAATGGTACAAAGATAACAAATGGAGAATCAAAATCCTAAGGGAAAGTAAGAATAATTCACTAAAGTTAAATATCTTGATAATATCATAACAATTGACATTAAAGTTTTCATCGAAGCAATCCCTTTCTCCTTCAATGAAGAATAGCTTGTGAATTCAAACAAATTTATTATTAAAGAACTGTTAGAAATAATCAAAGCTAGCACTATAGAAGTGAATCAATGAGCTGATAAAATGAAGATTGTGTTTGATATTTTTGAACAGCAACTGCCCTTGCATAATAAAGTTCCTGGGATTGTTGTCATCTCAAGAGATATTCACTTCCAATATTCATATGGGTTATATATGAACATGGTAAAAGAATCTTTGGATAGTTTGCAAGAGTTTCTACAAGGAGATCATCCTAATGAGGAAGATGCCACCCCAACAAGAGAGTGACAGTGAAAAAGAAGAAAGCATGACTATCATTTGCACATCAATTTTTAGCTCAAACATAATGTTTTAATGTTTTAGATATTATTAATGTTTGTAAAATGATATTTAAATGCTAATCTTATGTGTTTAAAATCTAGGAAAAGTATATTTATATTATTATTTTATTCCCTGAAGTTATATAAAGGAAAAAATATGTAAGCAATTACAAAGTGAAAACTAGATATATTTAGAGGTGGTATCACTATAAGGGTATTAGATTTTTGGCAAATTTTGCAAGATTGTATTAGGAGGTAAAGGATTTGAGATTTTTTTTAATTTTGGAGAATAAATAAAGTTTCAAAATGAACTTTGTGTCTATTTGTGCTTGTAATTGTATATTTTCTTATGTGAGATGCAATTGTTTATTATTGACCTATTTCTTATGATCTACAAATTCAATCATAAGTTTACTCACATTTTTAAAAAAAATGTGTGGGATAAATTAAAATATTGTTCTTTATTTGATTAATTCTACACTCCTTTGTCCTCATTCACTTTTAAGTATTCCTTTCATTAATTATTGTAAAACCCTCAAAACCCCAATGTAAATCTATACGATGTCCTAATTTTTATTTTTATTTTTATTTTTGGATTTTAATTAGAGGAAACCCCACCTATCTTAAGGATGTGTTTTTACTCCAATAACTATTGGGAATTAGCAAGTACCAATTTTCTTACCAACACTGGGCAACATTTTGTGCCTCTCAAGTCCATAAACTATCACCTAGGTGACAACCTACCTAGGGATCTTCATACCGTAACTTCTAGAGGCCATAACTTCTTCATATGAAATACAAATGAGGTGTTGCTTTCTTTGAAATTGCATAATTTTTTAAGAGGAATCTAAATCTAAAATTAATTTTCCCCTACTAGATATTGCTTTAGTGATATATGTTATCTTTTTCCTTCCAGAGGATTTTCCCAACAAACTTCTTGCCTCTTCTTCTCCACTAAGGTCTTTCTCATGCAATAACTTTGCATGCCCTAACATTTTTCAAAGGTATCACTTCCACAATAATTATGAGAATTTGATAAAATCATTGAGGAATTCCACATAATGTTAATATCAAGTTTAAACAAAGTTTGAACCCAAACCCCCTTTTTCCAGAACCAACTCTCTTCTAACCATTATATAACCTTCTTTACAAAGATAACATGCACTCCCAAATCATTTAACATACTCATAGATAACAAGTTTCTTATCAAAAATGGGATATGCAAAACATCAAAGAGAGTATTAACTCCACCATCTCCAAATACAAAATTAATTTTCCCTTAGCTAATAATTTTGTGAAATGAATTATCACCCACAAGACTTTTCCACCATCATAGTTCTCATACATAGAAAACCACTCCCTATGTGGTCATGTGGAACAATGCTCTAAAATCTATGAACCATACATCATCATTTGCATGAGTAATAGAAGATGCAACAAACACCTCTCCAAAATCTTCATTAGAAGTCCTTGGTTCAAAATCGCCATCAAATTCATTTTTAATCTTCTTCACATTGCAAATTTTTTTATTATAGCCAATTTTCTCACAATCCAACATTTTACCTTTAACTTACCTAGAGACTTAGATCTACCCTTGGACTTCTATATCTCCTTTCTCCCTTCTTGTTTCTACCCTATTTATTTACATGACCTCTGACAATTAGAGCATATTTAGTATAGTCCATGGATTTTTTCCTCATTTCTTCAAACAAGAAGGCTTCAACCACACCATCAAGTGTCAACTAAGATGTACAGCTATTAATTGCCATCACAAGGTTATCCCACAAATCTAATAAAGAACAAAGAAAATTAATGCACTAATCTTCCTCATTCATCTTGATATCAATTGGTCAATAATGGTGTTAAACTCATTCAAGTGCTCAACCACTAAATCTCCATTAGCCATTTTCAAAGAATGCATTTTTTGCAACAAAAGTTTATTTACTAGTGACTTATCTAAAAATTCCCCTAACTTATCCTACAATTTTTTAGTTGTGTTCTCTTGAGAAACATTTTAAAGCATTGAATCTGAAAGACACAAATGAATTGTTGATCTTTTCTTTCAATCCAACTTTTCCCATTCATCTAGAGTCATACCTTGAGGAATATAGTTCTTTTTTACTTCAATTGCAATACGTCGATCGCACTCTACCAATTGGTATTCATATTTGAGTTTCTATACCTCAAATCTTTTTTCCATTAAATATTTCAATCTCCATTTCTCTAGAAGTGTTTTCCATTTCTCCAAACCTTGAAGATGTTTCACACTATACATAATACTCCCATTGAAACCTAGATTAATATAGAGCCAAAAAATACTAGGCTTCCCCCACGAATCAACCAAGCTAGCAAACAAGATCTAATACCAAATGTATGAAAACAATATTAATCTAAACTAAAGAATATTTTCATACAAAATAGAATCACACATTTCAATGGAAACAATACATAACACACAAGATTTAACATGGGAAACCCTTGAAGGGAAAAACTTACAAATACAAAAAATCACTCTTATTTATATTCATAGTAAAAAAACTTACAATACAAAGGAGAGTTCTCTTGTGCTCTCAAACAAATTTACAACTCTCTCTCGAATAAACTTGGAACTCACTTCTTGGAATAATTTTAGTAGCATTTACTTGTCTACAAGTGCACTATAAATAGACACAAAGACAACAAGGAAACTTGCTTACCAATTTTCCTAATTAATGCAACCAACTAGTATTTCCCATAGACAACACCCAAGATTGTATCTAAATTTTAAAATGACCCTCAATAAAGTTTATACTCAAGATGACATGTATTCATGAGACCCACCCACATACACTAAATGCATTTTTTAAATATTACATACAATAGATCCTAAGGAAAATATTGAGCAACCCAAAGTGTGGTGTCACACCCCAAGATAAGCAATAACTTTACAAAAATATTTACATATTATGCAAGGTGTACAACACCTTTCCCAATAGTGGTGTATAAAAGGAAGTGTGAAAAGTTAGATTCAAAAGTTTTTGTGAAAGAAGTGGGTGGATAGATCACCAAATTATGAAGCAATCTACCTAAGGTGAGAAGTGTGAAGATAGACAAGATTTTAGTAAAGAGTGATTTGATAAGATATGCAAATTGAGTGTTAAAGTTTGAGGTAATCTTCAAGTAAGTATCTATGATTTTATTATTGTCATGAAGAATAGAGGAATGAATATGAGACCTAGAGTTAGGGTTGCAAGTTAAGAAATTTCTTTAGAAAGGACATAGGAAACTTAGTTAGAATTGATTATGAGAATTTAGTCTACTAATTGGAAAAGTTGCAATAGATTCCAACAAGGAGTTAAGAAGAAATTGTAGATGTGGATCAAAAAAGAATAAAGAAAGAAGGAGAAAGCCCCGAGTAAGTGTTAGTGTAGGTTTTTAGTGTTAGTGTAGGTTTTTAATTTTTCTTATATTAAGGGATATATATTTTTCCTACACATATATTAATCTTGCTTAGGTTATCTTAGACATGGTTAATATGAGGACATGTGACATAATCCATCAGTTACATGTGTCGCTCTCACCCACCTTTGGGTAGTTGAGTCTCACATCCTCTT
This sequence comes from Cunninghamia lanceolata, assembly GCA_027924645.1. Lineage (NCBI taxonomy): Eukaryota > Viridiplantae > Streptophyta > Pinopsida > Cupressales > Cupressaceae > Cunninghamia > Cunninghamia lanceolata. The sequence goes on along the minus strand of BSBN01000306.1, from coordinate 14,085,954 downwards.
TTGTATTTATTTTTCACCTCTCATAGCCATTTGTTTGTCTTTATCTAAGTAGGTGTAACCATGTAATCTAGAATTTACCAAGTAGGTATAACTCTTTCCTATTTTGGGTAGTTGGGAGTTATTACTCCTCTTGGAAGTATTTGGCCTTATTTTTCTATATATACAAACTCACCTCTCCCTTTGCTAATGAAGTTTAGTTCAGTGTAACAGAGTGTTGATTCTTTCATATCTAGATTTATGTTCTTGCTTTCCTTCAGTCATTTTGATCTTGGGTAGCTTCACAGCCAAATCTAATATGGTGTTAGGGCTAGTTGTGAGTTGTGGGTTAGCAATTTTTTTAGAAAATACAGATTTTATTTCATACTTGAAAGAAAACTGTGCTCTTCTCTTGCATCCTATGATGACCTGGAGAATCAAAAACACTTGATAGAAATTTTAGTTTCTGGGGGCTTTCTTTCTCTAGCTTTGTATCGAAGGTTTATTTAGGAGATTCCTGGAGAAAATCTAAGCTCACCATTAAATTCAGAGTTGCTGAAAAATTCAGATTAGCCCTTTATTTCATCCAAATCGAACATTGGAGGTAAGATTTGTGAAGAGTTAAATATCAAGGATTTTCTATGAAGATCCAATATGTTGCTCAAAATCAAGGCACTTTGTGGCCATTGAATTTGGGGTAAAAAATTTTAGTAAGCCAAGCTGTATGGCCCCACTTGTGCAGGGTACAATACAGAATTTCAAAAAAAAAAAAAAAAATTGTGTTTTTTCAAAATTTTCAAAAATATATGTATTCACAGTTCTTTTATTATTATAAAAGTTTGATTTAAAAAAATAAAACAAAACAAAACAAAGTTTCAAAGGAACTGCACAGGCCTTGTGCAGGACCTACGCAGGCCTGTACGTGCAAGGGCGTCATGGGTACCCATAGGGCCCTACACCCTTAAAGGGTTGTGGTCCCTTTTGGGGCTGCAGACCTCTTTTCACAGGGGTCGTGTGGGGTGGCTCCGCCCCCCCACACGTTTTTTAATTTAAATAAAAAAAGTTTTCAAAAATATTTCAAAGCACCCCCTACCTCGAGCCTTGTGCCTGCCTTTTTTAGCCTTTGTGCCAAAGTTGGAAACCAAATTGGAGTTTTTTCTAAATCTGGTGAATTGATAATCTTGTCTTGAGGTTTGCTAAACTAGCAGGGGTTATTTTATCTGGCAAGCTTCTATATTTGGCGGGTCACTATATTTGGCGATAGTCCCACCAAATTTAGCAGAGGTAGACTTTTGCAAACCCATGACCCCTCACCATTGGAGTTTTGCATTTTGCCCTTGATCTTTGGAAGGCTTGTTCTTAGCCATGTGGAGGCCTTTTTCAGCTCAATTTTTTATTTAGGGTATAATTTCACACTCTTCACATTGGTGTAATCAATTTTTTCTCAAGTGATCCTATTTTTTCTAGAAAATTAGTTTTCTCATTGGATCTGAAGGACAACCAATTTTTTTTAACTTCAAAACAGTTGTAACTATCACATACGACCTCAAATTGAGGTGGTTCTTTTTTTAAAGTGAATATTGTTCTTAGAACTACATATTGGTACTATTTGAGGTTTTCATTCTGAGATCATTTTGTACTTTCAGTATTTGGGTTTATTTTGGACATTTGTAAAACTCTGGAAAACAATCCAGCATTGTAAATGCACTGATCTATAAAGTGCCAAATATTTTGTTGGGGGTGATTCTTGATTGAGTGAAAGGGGGGGTCCCTTGTGTTTTTCGATCTATTTGCTTATGCTCTTATTTTCCCTCACATATGGATCATTCAAAGGTTCATTTTCTAAAACCTTATAATTATGCAACTTGGCATCAACATGCATGGAATTCCTTAATGCAACTTGGGCATACTCCATGTGTTGAATAAAAGGTAGCTGAACCCACAAATGATAAGGAAAAGATTAAATGGATGCTTGAACATACAAAAGCTCTTGGATGTCTTCGTAGCTTTGTTTCCCTTGGTCTCTTGCTTCAGATTGAAGCATGTACAAATTCATCATGATGCTTGCGAAAAAACTAAAATCATCATATTGTACAACAATTGAAGTTAAATCCTATCAGATTGACAATGGTCTGATGAGCCTTGATCCAAAGAACTTTATCAACATCTAGGATTATATTACTAAGTTTAATGATCTGAAAGCACAATGTAAAGAATGTGGTATTGAGAAAAAGGACATTCAATTAATCTATAATGTACTAAAAAAACTTGGTCTTGAATATGCAGATTTTGTTTCTATCTTTCACACTCACAAACTAACTATGGGATCTACATATACTATGCCTTCATTTGCATCTTTTTCTAAGATGTTAATGCATGAACAACATAAACTTCTTTCTATGGGTCTCATAAACCCATCATAGACTCAGGCTTTGTTGGCTAGTCATATGAAAGGACAAAAAGAGAAGACAATTTGACAAGAAACAAAAGAAATCAAAGAAAAATCCATACACAAATCAATCACAGAACAAATCCTCTTCAAAAGAGGACTCATCTAAGAAGGAGAAGCCTACTTGTGCATATTGTAAGAGGACTAGACATGAAGAACATTCTTGTTATAAGAAGGATATTGATGAATTAAAACATCTTCTTAAGAAGAACAACATTGATTTACCTTCTATATTGTCTGAGTCAGCTTCTTCTTCTCATTGAAAATAGTCAAGATCTTGTAAGGAAAAAGGCCGTACAGGTTTTTCTTTCGAGTCATAGAAAAATAAAGTTAAATCTCTTTGTGCTTCTATAGGTCTTGGATCAAGGAGATGGCTTCTCGATTTTGGAGCTTCTCACCATATGGCTTCTGCACAGTCTATGTTCTATTATTTTGAACCTTTAGTTATGCCACCTATTTTGATGGGCAACAATACTTACATAAATGTAATTAGGAGGGGACATGTTGATATTGTGGATGGAACTTTCAATTATGTTTTGTGTGTACGTTATTTGTAAAACAATCTTCTTCCCATCTATCAAATTACCCACAATGGAGCAAGGAAGACTTTGAAATTCACACCTAATTGAGTTATCATTCAATACTTGGAGAGCAAAGAGATAATTTATATTGGGATGGTTGATCATACATTTTGATTATACACCTTTTTAGACTTTTCACTTGATGATGACTCTGATCATTTGGTTGTTGATCACACTCCTAGTGTGAACTTTGATTTTGAGGAGAATTTTGGTTACTTGAACTTGGGTATTCTCACATTTGATCTAGTTCTTGAGTTGATTATTCCTTCTCCTCTTCCTCTTGCTTGTTCCACACTCAGCATTGCAGTGATGTTGGAAGTTCATATTGGTCTTACAAAGATAGTTCCTTGGAACACATTTCTAACTGACATCTCTTGCTTTTTTGCAGAGTCCCACATTTAATATTTGGTAGACACTATTGATTGCATTAATTTTCTCTTTGATGGAATTGATTCTTCTTCAGATGATTTGAGGGCACATTTAGACCCTCATGTTCTTTCTCTGCCTAAATCAAATTCTATAGTGATAGATTCTATAGATATTCATGACTCCACATATATGACTTAGTCATCGTTCATGTTGACACCTTCTGCAGGAGTACCTAATCCTCATCAGTCTAGTTGTCTTACCTATGATGAGCACCATACATCTGTACCTGAATCTTGCATGGTATTTAATTCATCTTATCAGTATTTATCACAGTTTAGCATTGAGTTAGAAAGTCTTGAGCAACATTTGGAGGAGGCATCTTTATCTTCAGGGAAGATATCTTCATCTTTGGATCCTATTCTATTTTAGTTTCCACTTGGTTCTGGGTTGTCACTTTCATCAGTTAGGCCTAGGACTCTTGATTTGGTTGTGGCATCTTTTAGCATTGACATGGAGACACATGAGTAGTTTTCACAGACTTCATATATTTTGAGCTTTCTTCCTTCATTTTTCTTTCAAGAATGGGATGACATAACAAATGCACCTTTGGTTTTGTTTCTTCCTAAGGGGAGGAGCGTTGTCTGATGATCATGGACCATCTTCTAGATCTAGTTTCGAGCATCAACCATTGGCACAGCTAACTACTTGAGAGGAGGCTCCTTAGTCTCTCTTCTTCTCTCTATTATGGAGGGGACTTTTTCCTTGTGTGGGATTCTTTCTTGTGTGGGGGAACTTATTTTCTTTTCTCTATTCTGGGGAGGAGTTTTGTCCCACTGAGTTTTCTCCTTTTCTTCGTTTGTGAGATATTTTGTTTGTACATGGGTACCTAACATGGCCTTGTAGTCAGGACCATCTTTGCATCTTTTCAGCCACCTAAGCTATGCTTAAGGGGGTGTTAGTGTAGGTTTTTTATTTTCCTTATGTTAGGAAAATTTATTTTTTCTACACATATTATTAAGCTTTCTTAGGTTATATTAGACATGGTTAATATGAGGACATGTGGCATAATCCATCAGTTACATGTGTCACTCTCACCCACCTTTGGGTAGTTGAGTCTCACACCCTCTTTTGGATTTATTTTCTACCTCTCATAACCATTTGTTTGTCTTTATCTGAGTAGGTGTAACCATGTAATCTAGCATTTACCAAGTAGGTATAACTTCCACCTATTTTGGCAGTTGGGATTTATTGAGTGGTGATGTGGTATAAGATAATCATGAATAAATAAGGGAAATGGAAGGTTGTTATGTGAAGGATATGTAGATGGAAATGCAAATACTCTTGAGTGTAACAATATTGCAAGTCGTAGAAGAAATATGTCAGTTGGTTTAGAAAAGGAAAGTGAAAGAGCTTGGTTGAATAACTACTTTAGTGGATCTTAGACAAGTGGATGGGTATAGATAAGAAATTCCATAAGAGTGATGGACAAATAGAGGAAAATATTATTGAATAGGATGTGGTGGTAAGTTAAAGGGTGAATTTATAATTGTAGATTATTAGTTGGAATTGGTAAAGAAATTACAAAATGTGAAGCAAGAGGACTTGATTGTAGAGTGATATGTGAAAGAATATCAAATGGATAACCTAGTCAATTACAGTGATGAAAAGAAAGAAACTTACAGTATATGAATGAATGGTTCAGTGGTATTCAAGGAGAATTGAGTTTTATTGGGGTTGATTTAATGGAAATAACATATCAATTGATCTTGAGGGAAAAAGAAAAGATGAACCACAGAGCACAAGGTAAACCAAAATGAACAGAGAGGAAGAAGTGATCAATTTTACAGAAGTAATATCAAAATCCAAGGACTTAATGATAAAGGACAAGACCAAATTGATTTGGAAGCAAAGGTGGGTAATAGTTTAAACCACAATGAAAGATATGAGGATAAAAGAGAAGAAAAGGCTGGAATACTTCTAACAAAAGTGAAATAAGATCTAGAATTCTTATACATTATCAAAAACATAATGTTAGAAGTATGAAAGGTAATGTAGAATTCATACCAAAAGAAAATATCTCTAGTGGATTTTTGCATAAAATGATGATATGGAAGTGTGCAATATAGTAGAGGGATGTAGGAGTGATGACACAAAATATTTGAAGAAGTTTTAGTAGGGATAAACATCAAGAGAATGTGAATAGGGTCATGTTTTAGAAGATACTAAGGGAGACAAATAGAGAAATGTTGACTATAGAAGAATAAGAGAATATTGAAGGAAGTTAGAAATTAGAATTGTTAAATTAGAGATGGGTGGTTTCTTTTTCAAAACATTGTGAATACAGATGTATAAGTGGAGTTTATTGAAGATAAGTGGTAGTGGAGATTGATGATATTTAGTCAAAGATTGAAAGAAGAAGATAAGGATGATGAGTTGAAATTTGTTTGAATTAGTACAATAGAAAATTGAAGGTGAAGGATAGTACAAAGTATTTAGATATTATGATTAGAGGAATCAATAGAAGATACATAGAATATGTTGGTAAAGGTCAAAGAGAAGAATTACATAATAGAGGAGATTGTATATAGAATTTATTGAAGGAAGTAAAATTGGTTGGTTACAAAAATTTGTGACCAGATTGGTTAAGAATAATTGTCGTTAAAGGAAGAGATATAAGGAACAAAGGAATGATATTTGGGATATTTGGATGACTAGAATGCAAATGCAATTAAAGATACAAATAAGAGCAAAAGTACTAATGAATGAGTATAAGAGAATGATAATTGATGGATGAAGTTTGTTTCAGATTTTAAAGATGGGAGGGGTCAAAAGAGATTGTAGATTTATTTCAAAAGGAATATTAATGTGTTCAGGGTACACTATGGTTGGGTTTCCAACCTGAAAAATGATTTATTCATTCAACCCTTACTTGTGATCACTAATTCACATATCACTTACTCAGGGTGTATGGTGCAAGAGCATCCAAGGTCAAAAAGCAATCATATGTCAACCAAAAATATGTTTGTGTGTTTGTCATCTTTTGAAAGTGTTTTACATTTCTCTATCATTTTTGGTAGGCACAATTACATTTTCCTACCCATGATTCAAATCTAGTGAATTCAAGTTGATTCAATGGAAAAAAAGATGTGTGGTAATGCATATATATCTAATCATTATAGCAATGTGAAAATAGCATTTTTTGAGAAACATGAACATTATATGTCTATATTTGTATTTGAGGCTTCATTATAATTCACATCATGTATTTATTGTATAATGGTATCTTTGTTGGACTACATGTCAAAGTATTTAATTCATGTGCCAAATAAATAGGTTACCAATGTAATTATTGGTCTTAAGGAGGTTCATGTGAGGAGTTGCATGAAGTTTGGAGGGCCATATCTAAATCTACATTTGAAAGTAGTTATTTTACAAGTTTCAAGGAGATGTGTCAAATTCTAAGTTTTAAAGGCTGAAATCATTTAATTTAGGGTCGTTGATCCTTATCACAAGAGCCTAGGGTGGTGTACTACATTTTCTCATGGCACCATCTTTCTACCTCTTTTATTCTCTATAAGAATATGGCCAAAATCAATTTGGACTATTATGACTATTGTTGATGTTGTATGTTAGAGCTAAAGAATTGGAACAATCAATTTGCCAAGAAGTTGTATGTTGGTAGAGATCATTAGATCTATATTTTTAATGCCTAATCTTAATGTATTGAAGCTCATAAATTTTATGATGTGATTTTGATTTGAAGCAATAAAATCAATCTCATTGTGAGAATTTCAATTATCCCTTGTGTAAAAGTGTTGTGTTATAATTTTTGCATGGTCCGAGGGTAGTTATTCACTAAACCCTCTAGTTGTGACCGCATCACATTTCATCAAAAATGGTATTTATGAATGTGAACACTCCACCCACCTTGTAAGAGTTGGTACAAAATGCTCTATACTATGCAAATTTTGGCTATGAAAGCACAAGAGAGATGCACCATGAAAGAATAATTCCATTCTAAAAAAGGATGCAATATGCATACAGTATGTACATCAATATGAAATTAGAATGAGAGGCCCTTGGTTATATAGTCCAACGTGGGATATAGGAAAACATAGGAATATATTATGTGTCATAATCATATTACATGAGACACAAAGAGATAACTATCCTAAGTGTGTCCTAAGTAAACCTAACAAGACAAGTGTGAATAGGACCTAATGTTGAGCTAGTTAGGTAATATACCCCATTCACACCAACACCCCCCTTAAGTGCAACTTAGGGAGAATATGAAAACATGGAAATATGAAAAGATGGGTCCCAGCTACAAAGTCGTGTGTTAGGTACCCATGTACAAACAAATCTCTCACAAATGGAGAAAAGGAGAAAAGTACATAGGAAAAAACCCCTCTCCAAAACAAAGAAAACACAAAATGTTCTTCAAAGGTATGAGAAGGATAAAACCCCGTGTGAAGAAAAAATCCCCCCCATAAGGGAGAATAAGATAGACCATGTAGCCCCCCTTAATGTAGAATCTCCTGTAGTGATAGTAGATGCTCAATAATGAATGCTAATGATGATCTAAAAATATTGAACAACATTCCTCCCCTTACAAAGAAATAGAACCAATGATGTATGCAAGATGTTTTTCCATTCCTAAAAGGAATATGAGGGAAGAAATCTCAAGATATATGAAGTTTCTAAACTCTGCTCAAGTGTCGCCATGTCAGTGCCAAAAGGTGCCACAATCAAACTAGAAGTCCTAGGCCTAATTGAAGAAATTGACAATCCAGAACCTAGTGGAAACAGATGTAGAACATTATCCAAATACGAAGATGAGTTCCTCGAATGTTACTCAAGGATCTCAAAACCAATGCCAAACTATGAAAATTAAATAGATGGTGAAATAATAAAAGGCTTTGAATGTGCCCTCATGACATACGAAGAAGATGATGCAACTCCATTAAGAATTAACATCAAAGAGGAGATGAATGTCCTAAATAGTGTACTCTAAATCTACAAGATAGGACTCACAAAAAAACCTATAATGTCTATCAATTACTCATCCTGAGTAGTTATATCTAGAATATGATAATCCTGCTACATTGAATCACTAGAAGCCCCATTTGAAGCAACACTTTTCTTATTCAGAAGCAATAGGAGATGGAGATGAGATCCTAGTGCATGTCATCTGAATACACTAATCATCTTTGAATGATGTGTCCACACAAGATGTTTGGGTGTGAACATCAAATGTATCTATCAATGATATAATACAAGAGTCAGCCTCAAGATGTTGACTCATAGATAAAGAAGATAAATCCTCTAAATCTAGATTAGGAATCATAGAAGCTGAAGTATCAATGGAAGTCTCTATAGGAGGAGAAATGGCATTCATAGAATTATTTATCTCAGTGTTCAAGCTCTTCCCATTCATTAAGAACTACAATTGTTTTATGATCATATGGTCAAATAACATCAAGTGGAATAAGACAATCCAAGGTAGGACCTTTTGCGAATGGAGGATTAACCAAATCTCCATACATCTCCCAAAATTTGATCTAAAGGTCATGAGGGCACTCAATGTCAGCAGTGGCCATCTAGATGTTGATACCAACACTGCAACTAATCACTTGTAAGATTTGTTCAATCTTGAAATCCCACAAAAGTTTCTACCAAAAGCATGTAGGTTTAGGAACTAGTCCATAAAGATAGGGAAGAAATGAAGCCACCTAAAATATGTTAGGATACTATCTCACCAAGACTTATAGTTCCATCTATCTAATCTTATTATAGCCTGATGTATTTTTATACCCATGATAAACTCCTCAATTTTAGTCACATAATAGACCAATCAAGAGACTCAATCTAACGAAAGCACAAGATTACTCCCCTAAATTCACTCAATTAATGATCCCCCAACAATATATGATCATGGAACTTTATGCTTAGTAAGATTACAATTGCCACTAGCCAAAATAGTAAAGTGGTCTTGATCTTAGTACATTGCAAATGTCAAATTAGGCCACAAAGATGAAAGTAAAATTTTCATATAGAATTAGATAGATCATACTACACCAATGAGAAGTACATGAAAAATTATGTACTTTCAAAAAAATTGCACCTAAAAATGTTATTGTATGAGCCCAAACGGAGCCCCAAAAGTTCCCAAATGAGAAACTTGTGCACAACACCAACTATAAATCTACAACTTATTAAAAAATCAAACACCAAAATCAAAAATTGTCTACACCACTGTAAAGCTCTCAAAATTTTGCCTCAAATAAAAAAAAAACTTCTCTCAAAAAGGAGCCCATATGACTGAGAACGGAGCCTCTAAAGTTGGAGTGCAAAAATCAAAATACAAATGTGATGAGGGGATGGTCCACCCAACACTCACACATGAAACAACAACAGAGATTCTCACCAAAGATGTGAGGAATGAAATCAAGCAACTTTTATTTCTTTAGTAAAATGGAGTACAAAATCTACTATCACATGCTATAGCAACATGGGTTGTTTCACAATAGAGAAAATCCTACTCTATTAGAGATTTCTACAATTCAGAGCCACAACCGCACATATGGAACTGTCCTCTGTAACCTTTATGTTTCCCCTTTTTATTTGGTATCAATAACTTCCACCCACTTATCCACTACCTTCTCGAATGTTCTAGAAAGTGTAACTCCCCTTTTGGGTGCCAAGTCCAGCTGTCCATTTTCCTTCCCAAGAAATTAGAGATTTGAAATTTTTTAAGTTTTTGAAATTTTGTAACATAACTTATGAGGGCTATAACTTTTGAAGCGGGCATCCAATTGACAAACTGAACTAGGCGTTGGAAAGCTCGTAAAGAGCTCTACGACACGCAAAATGATCTAAAGATCATTTTGTCCTCTTTTCAAACCCCAACAAGGCTTCTAAAGGCCTCAAATTTAAATCTGAAGTTCATCAGGAGTAATTTTCTAAGACGAAAACTTTAATATCTCTCAAACTATAAATTATATTCAGGTGATTTTTTCACCATTTGCTTATTTTTACAATTCTGCTTCTTGGGGTAAATTTTCAGGTCCATACATACCCAAATAGTAGGTTACTATTTTTAGTCTTCCTAAACTTCTGATAGTCTCAAACCACTAAAGTGTCAACATAGACTCCAATACAACTAAATAAACCTACAATAACAAAGAAATTCAAAACAACTTCAAATATTTTTGGGTGATGCAAGATTGCCCTTACACCACTGGATGCTCTTGCATCAAAATGGTGAGGGGGACTGGCTAGGAAGAAAAGGTAATGATGTTAACTAATGCAAGATGACATCAAAAAAGGCCTATCGACAGAATATGCTTGATCTGAATGGAATATTCTCTCTGTCAATGGAATATTCCCAAAACTGCAAAACCATCATTGAAATTTTCAAAACCACCTTTGAATAGTCAAAACTCCTGATGGAGTTTTAAAATTGCTAGTCTATTTGTGTGAAACTGTTTATCGACAATTTGGCTGGTTTTCTAGTGTAATCAAGTTGAAAGCGGTGGTAGATTAGTAGTAACCATTGGTGGTGGCAACGTTGTCTGTCACCTAGGTGGCAAAGCCTTAAAACACTGACAGGGGTTGACGAGAGCAATGGGTTGTCTACCATGTGGCACCACATGAAGGAATCCTATACCTACCGTGATAGGTTTGCACAAGGTATGACTTGTACCCTATCATAGATCTAACAATTTTGATTTTTTTTAATCTTGAAAAAAAAAAATTAATATTTACTGATCGTACATGTCTGTGCTAACACCTATGCAGGGGATTCTGTAGAATATTTTGTGTGCGCAAGGAATATTCCCTCGATCCATATGACAGAGTAGAATGGAATTTTTTCTAAGGACCTTGGGCAAAAGTGTCCAAATTTGATAAATTTATAGTCAATCCTTAGGTTCTTAGGCCTTTTGTACATGATGGCAAGGTCAAATATAACCCAAAGTGCTCTAAAAATGTAGTTACCTTCCAAATCTAACAACCACCTCCCAACTTTAAACCCTTGTAGATCTTGCCTCCAATGTCTAATTTAGACAAATTAAAAGGCAAAATTGACTTTCTTGGACACCCTAAACTCAATGGTGAGATCAGATTTACACCAACAAGCTCCAAAATAAACCTGCAATACATAGCCAAAAAGAAAAAACTCTCCCAAGTCTAATATTTCTATCAAGCTTTTCTAATTCTCCAAGTCATTATATGATGCAAGAGAAGAACATATACTCAGCTTTTCATTAGTAACCAAGATTTGGAACCTAGATCTCTTAAAAGACTAACAGGTAAAAGCACAAAGTTATGTCACACTTTCAGCCAACTTATCAACACGAATAAATTTAAGTATTTCTAACTAAAAATCAATTTTGGTCAAACATATGATCTTGTAAGATTCATTATAGTTAACTTAGATATGTCTACAACTTTTCCAACTAAAGTTGTTGGCTAAATGCATATGTAGCACCACAATGAGGCTAATTTACCAAAAAAAAAAAATTATTTGAAAAACTCGATATTTCAACAACTTCTACTTGTGTAAATAACATTTTTTTAAAAATATAAAAATGACCTTTTGTAGATCTATAAGTCTAGTTTTCAAAAATATATATTTTTTAATAGTTTAATTATTATTTATTTTTTCCTTTTTATTTCTACTAAAAGTAAGTTATCAACACAAAACATTAGGTCAATTACCATGTTAAGAAAAAATAGTTAAAATTATTTTAAAATTTTGAAAAAAATATGATGCACTAGATAAAAGAATCTATATCAAGATGGTATAATTTTTTTTCTATTTTAGATAAATAATTAATATGAAAGTTGACGTCGAATGGAAACAACTACGTTTTAATACACACACATTTTAATATTTATTTAAAAATATATATTTATCAAAATTTTAAAAAAATATCCATACACTAAAGTTTCAAGTTATAAATACACACAAAAAAATGAAGAAAAAAATAAAATTTACTATATAAAGATTGACGTCTCATGTAATTTCATTTTTCAACATTTTATCAGAGCTAAATTATAGTGTCAATTTATTAAAAAGTATATTCAAATAATTTTTTAATTTTTTTCAAAAAACTAACTTTTTTTATTTTAGATAAATAATTAATATGAAAGTTGACATTGAATGGAAACAATTACGTTTTAATACACACATTTTAATATTTATTTAAAAATATATATTTATCAAATTGAAAAAAATATATATCCATGCACTAAAGTTTCAAGTTATAAATACACACAAAAAAATGGAAGAAAAAAATAAATTTTACTATATAAAGATTGACGTCTCATGTAATTTCATTTTTCAACATTTTATCAGCAACTAAATTATAGTGTCAATTTATTAAAAACTATATTCGAATAATTTTTTAATTTTTTTTCTATTTTAGATAAATAATTACTATGAAAGTTGATGTCGAATGGAAACAACTACGTTTTAATACACACACATTTTAGTATTTATTTAAAAATATATATTTATCAAAATTAAAAAAATATATATATCCATGCACTAAAGTTTCAAGTTATAAATACACACAAAAAAATTGAAAAAATAAAATAAAATTTACTGTATAAAGATTGACGTCTCATGTAATTTCATTTTTTATCAGCAACTAAATTATAGTGTCAATTTATTAAAAACTATATTCAAATAATTATTTAATTTAAAAAACAAACATAAAATATACTAAAAAATAAATATTTTATTAGTTTACATCATTTCAAAATTCAAAACATATATCTCACTTTTTAGTGATTCAAGTTTAAAAGTTGGAATAGTATTGCTCGTTTCCTTTATAAAAGTGTGACACAGCTTTGTACTTTTACCCTAATATGAAACAATTATGCATGCTCTAATATCATACAAGAGTTGTGTTAGCATTTTATTTTGTACCTTTCAGTGTGAACATAAAACGGACATATGTGTGGTAAAACCGCTCTTCAAATTAGAAGGGGAAGCTCTCTATAAAATAAAATTAATATAAAACTATACAAAATTTATAGTTTTTTCAAAGGTATCTCTCACTAATGCTAAATAAAACATACATATGTGTTATTTTTAGGTTTGCGACATACGAAAGGTAGAGATGCACTTTTAATCACGAGGCAATGATTTAGCATTTTTGACTAAAATTAAATCCTAAAACTATACACTTGCACTATTTAGCTAAATCCAGAAGCTGAACAAGGCAAGTACACATATATTGGATTGAACAGATTAACAAAAACGCATACTTCTGAATGACATGACTAAATTAAGTGCAAGACCTTCAACTTCATTTGTGACACAAAATTCACAAATTCATTGAATTGACTTAACCTTCAGAAGTAAGAAAGATGTAGTAAATTCTATTAAATGAGTAACAAAATCACAATCGCATGAACATACGATGAATGACAATTTCAACAAATTGCAAGCATGAGAATTGCCATTGTTTTTTATTCATTTACTGATCATAATACAACACTGATATCTAAATACTGAATATGAAAATTCTAAAAATATCCCTCCTAAACTATGTGCAAAGACACTTATTTATATTTCTTATAAAGATTGCATGAGAATAAATAAAATAAAATAACTTGACTCATATTTTAGTCGATTGTTGTTTGCATGACATACAAATTTATTACAAAATAAATGCTCCACTGAATCTAAAACTGAATCCGTGCAACTGAAGCTCAACTGATGATTTAAAACATGCAAACTCTATTTGAACTAAAGATCAAATCTTTTGTGAACTGACTTTGTGGTCACATCTAATGCATAGCGACCGGACAAAAGCCAAATCTAGTTAATGCTATAAGTAGCGAATGCCAAAAATAACAAATTTTAAATGTGTTTTTTTCTCCTTGATGTTGACCTAATTTTAACCCACACTAAAAATAGAATCTTTCACGAAATTTCAAGATTCTTGGTGACTGGAATCTGAGAAATTCTTCACCAGATCTCCATGAATTTCATAACTCTGAATGCTTTGAAAATCATTCGCTATCTTGATCTTTGAATCCCAACGATTAGAAATTGAAATATTTGATTTCTAGACTATTATTGCTCTTTGGTACAAGCATTTGTATTATTTTTTGCATGATGATTGACAATATATTATTACTTTTCTGGTTGCCTTTGTCTTCTCTCGATGATTCCAGTTTTGCCTCTGAATGGCATAGTCTCTTTTTGGATTTGGTCCTTACTTTGTTCCTACGCGAATCTTGACCCATTAGCTATTGATTGGGTATTGAAACATGATGAAAATCACTATAGATCTTTGCAAAACACTAAAAATTCCTTGCAAATTTGAAACCATCCTGCTGAAAACTACTCTTCCTAAAATCTAAAAATCTTCACTGTGAAATCTTAGGATTTGCATATAATGAACTTAGCAACAGCTTCTTCTAGCCCTGTGTGCTTCAAATTGTAACATGAGACTCCATGCTGATTTGAAGAAGAGATGGGTGCTTTCTAAATTCTATGGCCTTAAACACCTTAAAACATGATGCGCACACTTTTACATGACTGCAGCCACTAAACATGAGTCAAAACAGGTGCAAATGCTCTTCTCCAAGGTGATCGCCACTTGATTGTTGACAAACATCAACAAGGCACACTTCACAAGTAACTTTGACACCAAACACGTGACAAGATGGATTTAGGCATGCTTTTGTGAGGTATCAGCCACTTAAAATTGTCTTTCTAATAGAGGCACGGTTTATGAAGGACACAGTCACTTAAAGACAAACAGGTGGGCTCAGGGCCTAAATTTGATGGTCGACCTTGCCTGTCAAGCAATTTTTTTTATGACTGTCCCTACCGGCTATTAACTAGAAAGTTCATTTCTTTCGGAGCCCATCCCCAGTAATGCCCTTAAAACATTGTGAGATACCTTACGATAAGTAAAATTATATGTAAGCTAAATATATATATCATCACAATTCTATATAAATTTTAAATTTTGACAGTCTATCCAAAATCTCTCCTTTCATATGATACAATCTTTTTAAAATTTTGATTGTATTTTACAGTAAAAAAAGTCTAAATATAGCTATACGGCCATCAAATTTAAGCCCTGGGTGCGCTTTTGGATGTCTTTGATTTTATTTTAGCTTGATTTTCCTTGCTACATCGCATGAGGAAATTTGAGAATGAGTAGAGACGCATTAAAAGATCGTGACTTTCCTTTGTCCCTTTAGACACATTGAATAGTACAATTCCAAAAGCACGTGGAAACTTGAGTTGATTTCTTGAAGAAGCACTTTTCCTCCTTCTGAAAGCATGTGAAAACTTGAGTTTATGTTTAATTACGCCGAGAGGCGTTATACAGTCACAGCGGGGTGGGGATGAGAGCACTCATTTTTTCTGCCTAAATTTATAAGAAAAAAATTAAAATACCAAAAAGGAAATAAAAAAAAACTTAAGAAATCAAAGGAAAAAAACCAAAAAGAAATTAAAAACCATGAAGGAGAAAAAGTTAAATCACAAAAACTATCGAACCAAAAAAGAAATTGGAAAAAATAAAAATTATAAAAGAAAAAAAATAAAAAATAAAAACCAAAAAAGAAATTGGAAAGAAAAAGTTGGAGAAAATCACGAAAACTATAGAACCAAAAAAAAATGGAAAAATTAAAAAATAAAAACCAAAAAAGAAATTGCAAGAGAAAATCAAATAAACTATGGACAAAAAAATATACCTCGCGTACTTTTAGATATATTTTTTAAATATAAATATACTAGTTTTAATTTTTGCTATATTAGGCACGTTTAGGGAGTTTCAAGCGCTCTTTTTTTATCACTCATCTTTTATAAAGGTGTGTCAAACAAGGGCCTATACAATACAAAGAACATGTCTTTATTTATTTTTTACTTTTTATTTTTATTTATTATTATTTTAATTATCAATAAAAAAAATTTAAAATAATTTTTAATTTTTATGATTTTGACTTTGAACAACAATATCACTTAAGTAAATTTTAATTTTAATATAATTAACAAATAATCAGTAATAAATTATTAATTACGAATTAATATATTAAAATCAAAACCTTACGAACGAATATGAAAACATGGAAATTTACGACATCTCGGAGATGAAGACTTAGTATGACCATATGACATTAAGTTTTGAATTTCATCAAGATGGATATTAAACATGACGACTCAATACAACTTGGATTATGACATCACTAGACTTGGTGATCAAAAACTCAACATTTTGGACTTTGCAACTTTGGACCTTTGACGACACGAACCAAATATTAGATTATAACAATATGACATGATATTCTACAATGACATGACATTTTTAGACTCGGACATGATTTATCATTATGACTACTTGAGCATAAATGACTTTTCTGACTTTTGGGCATGACCAATGATGGGACTTTGACAAGACTTAAGACCTTTTTCCACTTTTTGACGTACAAGTTGACATGATCAAGAATGACAATTTGAACACTGGATAGATGACTCAGACTTGGAAATAACTTTTCTAACTCAACAACACACATTAATGATAAGTCTTGTATCATAATCCAAGTTGCAGATTGGGTACAACAACTGGCTCTATCTAGGGACTACAGCGTATACTTGTGGCATAGGACTTCAAAATCTCTAGGATTTGCAAGTAGACTGGTGCTTTATTATTTGGGCAATGGAATCAAAACATGCATAAATCACCTAAACATGACATTACTAAATCACCTAAATGACAACAAAACACAAAACATCATGAATTAGGAGACACAATACAAACAATGTGAAACACACAAAAATGCTTTTTTTTTAGCGAGGATAAGGAAAATAAAAATTGTTACACAAAACCATTAACAGGTTCAGAAAAATAAGAACCACTCCTCCTAAGCTAGGAATTATGTCTTGGCAGCACATATCCTCTCATCCTCTGCAACACTTTTTTAAAGAACCACAATTCAGGTGGATAAACTCGATCATGCAATGAGAAGTTTAGGATGAACCAATTGATATGCATGGGTTTTAGTTGATCCTCATATTTCATAATGAGCAATCTCTACAACAAGTGAAGGTACAAAGCCTCTTTCTGAAGATATTGAGCAAGGTCTTGTGGCCATAATACATCTATAGGAATAGTGACTTCTACATATCAGACTTGATTTTCTTCATCCATGTCTTCAACATATGCAACCCTCGTTGCAAGTATGTGCTAACTGGTGTTATCATTGATGTCAACATGTTTGTGTTGTCACTGGTGCCAACTGTATCTTCTGATATTGATGTTTGTTGATTGATTGAGTTGTCATATTAAAAACATTATCTAAGTATTTTGCTCTGCATTTCCTCTGTGTTGAAGACCGGAGTATGATTTTTGGATATGATTTAGGGAAGTGTTTGAAGATGCTAAATCTAGAATTTGGTAGTTTGGATTGCTGTGTAGCAAAAGTTATATTCACCAATTTGAAGACTATGTTTGACAGCATTTGCAGTGTGATAGGGAGAGTATTTTGCTCTGCATTTCTCCACAGTTTGGATTTTGGTCTTGCGGTTATGGACTTAATTTTATAAAGTCCTTAGCTATCTTCATTCCATAGGATTTGTGATTTGGTGCTCCAGAAAGTAAGTTATTGTTTAGCAGAGTTTGACAGTATTTGTTGAGAACAATCTGTGATCTGTTTTCAGGTGATATTTGTTGTTCTCAAATAAGATCTGTTGCAGTTGGACTTGTCGGCTCCCAGGTGATTCTATGTTGTTTTTGGATGTGTCGAGAATGTATTGAAGGCATGTGCTTGATCCGCAAGCTATAATGAAGTTCTTGGAAACGTGTTCTTAAGTATTCTTGATATTTGCACTAATTTTGGCCGACCTGGTTATTTACATCTATTGCGGAGATGATCCGTGGATTGTAGAAGCATGTTCAAATGTGTGAAGATGTATTTGGGTCCGAGCTAAGCCATGAAGTGTTCTTCTTTCATTCATTTACTCTGCAAGTTTGTTTAGGTCCAAACCTAATTTGATTTATGTATGTATGCCGACCTTGGAGATAGTTCCAATAGTTGTAAGTTGTATTGCCGACCTTGATGAATGTTCCAAGGTTGATGATTGGTATGAATATATGTAATGAAGCTGTGAGTGATGGGGGTCTGTGTAAAGATGTGAAGATAAGGTGTGTGTGTGTGTTGTAAAGGCATAGCAGAAGAGACATATTGCGCTTCAATGGAACTGAACTCAGGCATGTTGTAGATGCTACTATATCAGTTCATGGCAGTGAGCCACCATTTGGTAGTGAGCCTTTTTGTAGTGAGCATTTTGGGCAGTGAGCCTTTTTGTTATTCGGCATTGTTACTACATTATATTGTGAGCTAACACTCACTGTGGTTTTTCCCTATTAGGGCTTTCCATGTAAAAATCCGGTGTTCATGTGTGTATGGTGTTGATGTGTTTATGTTTTGTTTCTGCTAATTTATGTTTAATCTTCATAACATAATAAGAAGTTAAAGTAAATGGATGTGAATGTGATTGTGTTTAAAGAAGTTAAGGTTTTTGATACAACTGATTCACCTCCCCCCCTCTCAGTTGTCTTGTGTCTTCAACAACCCTGAACTCAGTGCATGTATCATCCTCTAGAAAAGGTTGAAGTTGTTCAAAGAGAATTTCCATCATTGGTTCTTGATTTTCTGTACCTATAACTATTAACAACTGTGTACCTTGTAACTAGGAAACCTCTGCATTACTCTCTTTGATTATTTCTTCATTTATCCACTCTTCATGTTCTGAATATGATAGACCGTCAAGGTTTGAATCTTCAAGAACATGATCATTGTTAAAATGTACCTGTTGAAAAATGTCTTCTTCGGGTAGCTCACTCTACTATCCATCATCGCATATTGTCGGTCCTTGGATAAACTAAGCCTCGTCAGTTTCTTTAGGGAAATCATCTTCAATGAATATATCTTTGAAAATATGAATATGAATATCTGGAGGCATTCCATTTTCATTGATTGCCCACTTCTCTTCTTCTGGCATACAAGTAGGAACATATTCTTCTATGGTTTGTATCTCTTCTTCATATTCTTGATTTCTTTCACATATCGTATACCTTACGACACACTCATTGAAAGTTTATGATTCCTCCACATGATAGTCTTCAGTGATCAAGAATGAATGTTCTATGAGCTCTTCTCTTTCTACATTAGCTTTTGAATCTATCATCAATGGAACATGGTTAAAATTTGTACCTATCTTTTTTGCATGAATTCATTGAAAAATTTAAGTTTATGGTACTATCTTCTTCATCAATGTGTATGAAATCTATTGGAGACGAGGGTGAAAATGAGTTGACTTGCAAAAGAAAATTTTGCAGTATCCTCTATCGAGGATTTGCTCTCTAATCGATGCACAAAACTATCAAGATCTAATAAAGACCCTTCCACATGAGTTCTTGATTTGTCAAAATGCCTCCAAGGCTAAATCATCTTCAAAATGCGGAAAATTTTGTTCTTCCTCTAATTGTGATGTCTTTTTTATCTCTTGAACAAAGATACCAAGTCTTAGTCTCTTCAATGAATCTCAACTGAGATTTCTCATCATGAGGGTTTATGCTTGTGGAAATTTCTGATTTTGAAGCTGAAAACTCCTACGAGAGAACAATATCTTCCTTGTCTTCTTCTTTAGTCATGTTTGATGTAGTTTCTTCGAACCATCCTTTGAATGATGAAAAGAATAAATTGTGGATTCACCATTGCTCTTTGTAGTATATTTGATTTCTTCTTCACAATTCTAGCCCTGAGAGGTTTGTGTCACTTCTTCCTCATTAGAGAAAGTATGCAATACTTGCATTATAGAAAGTTCCTCTTTTATCAATACTCCATCTTCAACATCGAAGAATTTATGCAAAATAGACAAAATTTTAGCTTCAGATGGATATTTTGTTCTATTTCATGATTATGCAGACACATGATATTGTTGGCAAGAGACACTATATGGATTCATGTATGTTGTCATTGATGGCAACAAAGGTTATCCCACACATCCACAAGACATGATGAGTCTCTACCGAAAGTCAGATTGAAGAAGTGTTATGATCCGGTAAGCAAGAACAGAGCAGTCAGCAAAATCCGACAGTCAGGTCTGAATCTCTCAGAGGAAGTATCTCAGTGAAGTGCGGATTTGGGGAAGTCAAGAGGAGTACCTTGACTAATAGATTCCAAGGATTTAGCCTCCGGTGATAGAAGGGTGAAAAGATATGAGCACTTGAGTGTTGGGTTCCTATTTGGCAGAGTAGACAGAGGAAGAACTATACCGGCAGAGTGTTAGACCCAAATCTGGAAGAGATATTACTGATGACTAAGTTTCTTGAGGTATCATTCATGATTGGCCGACATGATTGATGACTTCTACAAGCATCTCCTAGATCCGCATCACTTCGTAAGCAAGGATCCAGCCAACAGATCAAACCTTGAAAAAATATTGACTATTCCGGATGCCGACTAGAAAGGTGGTGAGATTACTTGTGCGGATATATATATATATACCAGATGAATTTAGATATGAAGGTGTGTGGTGTGAATGTGTAATTGTGCAAAGAAAAGCAGAAGAGTAGTGTGAAGGTAGTAAGATAGGTCCGGAATGTGATAGGACATTTGAACCATAAGAAAGTAAGAATGAAGTGCAGCAGATCAGTTTATTGAGCTCAACCGGAACTGAATCTTAGCATGTGTAGATGCTTCTCATCAGTTCAAACATTGTGTTTTCTTCCTCTCTTATAGGCAGTGAGCCTCTTGTGAGCAGTGTGCTCGAGCAGTGAGCCCTAAATTGGCAGGTGCCATTTTGTACTTCTATTCTTCTAACAGAGAATAGATTCTTGGGTTAATCACCCCGTGGTTTTTCCCTTAACTGGGTTTTCCACGTCAAAATCATTGTGTTATGTGTATTGATTTTGTTTCTACTTTCATGCCTATTTGCTTTGATGTTGCACTAATTATTAAAGAAGAACAGAAAGTTGAATAAATTTAAGATAACTGATTCACCCCCCTCCTCTCAGTTATCAACAATTGGTATTAGAGCCAGGTTCCTCCAAACAAGAGCCTAACAGCTTGAGGAAGATCTGGGAATTAAAATGGATGTGTATGGTATGAGGGAACAACTTCAGTCTGCCCTAGATGATCTTGAACAATCTAATTCTGAAGTCAATGAATTGAAGGAAAGACTCAAATAGACTAATGATTTCATAAATGAACTAAAAGGGAAACTAAGTCTCTCTATGAAAAAGAGAAAGGATCTACTTCAGCAATTGGCAAATCAAAATGAAGCAAATGATACAAATGGAGATCTGAAGGAGAAAACCAAGTTATGTGAAAAATTATCAAAAGAGATCATTATGGTAAGACATGAAATGGAATCAAGAGTTATGAAGTTTACCCAAGAAATTGAAGAGAAAAGAAAGACTGAAGATAATCTAAGACAATCTCTCAAGGAGAAATCAGAAGACTACTACAAGATGGATAGAGTAATCAGACATCTTGAATCTGATCTTGAAGATGCTAAAGATAATGAAGAAAAACTTGAGGATCAAATTGTCTCTCTTAAAAGGGATCTTCAAACAGCAAATGAATACAAAGAGAAATTCAAGATAAGTTCGGCTCAACTTGAATTTCTTCTTGAAAGTCAAAAGAGGGTAGATGACAAGCGTGGCTTGAGATATGAGAAAGGTGAAAGCTCCAGATCTAGTCAGAAGAATTTTGGATCAGAAAATCCAAGGAACAGGCCTAGAAGACCTCCGGTAAGGCAACCTAATGCTCAAAGATATCCATCCTTCAATGGATACTGTCACAATTGCAATAACTTTGGTCACAAAGCTAATCAGTGTAGAAAGAGAACAAATCAGACTAATACATCCTTCCTCAGACAATGTTTTAATTGCAAAAGTTATGGTCACAAATCTCATGAATGCAAAAATATGCAAATGAACAATTCATTCAATGGTAGATGCTTTGCATGCAATAGAATGGGTCATATGGCTAATCAATGCAGATCAAGAGGACATCAATCAAATATGCAAAGAAATGTTGTTTGCCACAATTGCAATAGATCCGATCATATTGCCAAATTCTGTAGAAGCAAGAATCAGGACAAAAGAGGTCTGGTACATCATAACCAAAATCAAGACAAGTGAAAAGGAAAAGTGAATGTGGATGAAGTTCAAAGTGAGATGAACAAGATTTGGGTGAAGAAAAGTATAGAAAATGTAGGGGATGGATCCGCACTAGAATCTGGTGCTGATATTCCTTCCAAAAATTAAAAAGTGAGCTCTGGCTCAGGGGGAGACACAAGGAAAAACATTTTCCCCTAGCCAGTAAATTAGTGCCGGAATTAGCACAAGGAAGGTTGCGGATTAAAGGGTTCTCAGAGAATCATCTAAATAATCTGTGGTTAAGATATGAAAGATCTGCAAGATGTTTAGAACAAGATTGATCCGGTTCATCAAGTCATCTGAATAAGGAAAACAAGGCAAACCAGAATGACTTAAGTTGAGCATTTATTGCAACTTGGTATTAGGGTTTGCGGAGTAATATAAGGGTTCTTCTTATTAAGCATTTGTTCATTCTGCATTTAAGAAGAAGCAAAAAGGAGCTCTATAACAAATTTCCTCAAGCCCATCAAAGATCATTTGCAGAAGTCAACCCATCCAGCAATCGATCCGACTCACTCTGTGAAACCTAAAGGTGCAAAAGGTATTTTCTGTTCTTAAATATCTCTCTGCAAATCTTTTTAAAGATGACTACTCTGAATATTGTGAAGATCACTAATAGGCCTCACCCCAAATTCAAGAAACATCCCTACAAATCCTTGGAAGTAGATCCCCTAGGAGCATTTTCCAGTGTTCCGCATGGTGTCTTGCATACAGAAGATATTAGGGTTTACATTCACACAAACATTGAAGAATTCAGAGAGTTCAAATTGAGGGATATCTACCACAAACAACTAATAGATGATTCATTTGAGCT
This sequence comes from Cunninghamia lanceolata, assembly GCA_027924645.1. Lineage (NCBI taxonomy): Eukaryota > Viridiplantae > Streptophyta > Pinopsida > Cupressales > Cupressaceae > Cunninghamia > Cunninghamia lanceolata. The sequence continues at coordinate 14,062,560 of BSBN01000306.1, read as the reverse complement.
CGAACCCCAATACAAGGCCCTCCGGGACAAGCACTTTGCACAGTGTATACATTTCCCCTGTTTTGCTAAGGATGAATGGGTCCGGTATTTCTTGAGCAGAATACACGACAACTTCATGTGGTTGAATGGACCATTCAAGATCACAAAAGATGCCATTAGGGCAGTTACCGGTTTGCACTCATCCGGTGGGATACCTACTCTCAAATCTGTCAAGAATCAGACTGTAAGTGAGGCTACCAAATCTAGATTTGACAAAAGAGCAATGACAATAGAAGATATCATTGATCCGGATATCAAGTTTACCTCCATGATCATCGGATACAAGATATATCATTCTAGCAGGGAGAATTCAGTACCTGGAACTGCTATCTACACTGCTTATGAAATGTTAAGAAAGAATTCAAACTATGACCTTTGTCAACTCCTTCTAAACCAACTCTTGGAGAATCTGCAGAAAATAAAGAAAGATAAAAAGAATTCATTTAAGTATGGTGAGTTAATATTGTGCTTATTCTTCTACTTTATAAATGAGCTACCCAGATCCAGTGGATGGGTATGGCAGAATGATAAACCAGTTCCCATACAAATCAGGGATTATTTGCATGGACTTGCTGATGAGAAAGCACAAAACACAGCTCTCTGGGGTTTCTTCAAAAACTTCCAGAACATGATGCAAGCTAGAGAGAGAATTCCCAAATCTCTAGTTGAGAAATACAAAGACACATTATGCTTTATGGTAGAGACTAATCAGTGCCTAATGGAGGCAGTGGAACCAAGAACAATGTGGATCATGCCAATGGGGTATGAGGTGGATGAGAAAATCGTAGAGCTGCATGTTCAGCACATGCTGAGTCAACCAAAGGATCCCAAAGCAGAAAGGTTTGGAACCTTTGAAGAATTGAGTGTGAAGATCCATACTGAGCTAAGGCAACCAGAGATGAAAAGAAAGGCAAGAAAAGAAGTAGAAAATATTGCCAAAAGCTTTGGCATCTCAAAAGAGGCACTTGATGCCAACAGGGAAAAGAAGGAAAGGACTGAGAAAGAGAAGAAAGAGGCAGAAAAGTAAAGTGTTCCGATAGAATCCTCCTCCCGGACCAGATCTTCTAGGAACTTTGCACCTACCACTAATAAGAGCTCAAATAAATCAAAACCGGAAGCAAAATCATCTGGTAAAGCAGAGAAAAGAACTAAGACAAAGGCCACAAGGTCTTACATTAGTCAAAAGGATGATGAAGAGACTGAGTCAGATGAGGAGGTAAGAAAAATGAGGAAAAAGAAGAAAGTATCTAGTGAACCCTCTACCGGTGAAGACAAGGAAGAGATGGCAGAAGAGTTTGTTGAAAAGCCGACTCTATCATTAGATGATGTCGTCAAATCAGTTACTGTGGATAGAAATCTTCAACCAATGGCTGAATTCTATGATTATTATAATGAGGCTGACCAAAAGATCTTGCAGGAAGCACCAGTCAAGTATCTGAATATCTACAATAAGGCTTTTATTGAAATTATATCTCTTATTCCCAAAAGCCTAGAGAAAGAGTTAGAAATAAGAAAAAATAATGCTATGGCAAAAGATCTTGAGATCTGAGAATAGATAGCCATTCAGCTATATCCTTCAATTGATTCAAAGCAAATGAATATGATCTTCAAAGATTGCAAGGATGAGCTCCGGAGCAAAGCAAGAATGAATCAACTTATGCTCGGAGAAACTGACAAAATAGAAAAAGAGACAGAAGAGATCCTCCAGAATGCATATTCAAGATTCAACATTCCTATTATAGAGGACTTGGGTGCTGATCCCTCGGCTACAAATGTTGAAAAAGAATCTACTGAGGCAATGACAGAAGAAGTAATGGACACCGGTGAAGAAAAAGATAAGGACTTGGAATCCTCTGCTCCAGAAGAGGTGGCCCGTGAACAAACAAACATCACTCCTCTAGTTTCCCCTGCTGACTCCGGATCCAAAGGAGAAGAAAGAATAGAGGATAGAGAAAAAGGAGTGAAGGAAAAAGAAGATGACAGTACTAAGGTTGCAAAAGGAAAGAAGACTTCAACAGAGAAGACCACAGCTGTTAGTGGTAAGAGTGTAGAAGGAGAGAAAGCTCCAAGAGACAGCTCTAAGACTGCAGAAGAGAAGAAGAATCTGTCTCCAGCAAGAGACACTGCAGAAACTGACAAAGAATTCTTAACCAAAGAGACAATGGAGATTGATGAACCGGAACTTCTACAAGGGCCATTTGATTTTGATTCTCTTTCCCCAGTACAAACAATGAAGATAGCTTCATTTGCTAATGCAAAGTTTAAAGAAAAACTCCTGAAGTCTCACATGGAAGACTGTGAGCTAATAGAAGTTGCATCCGGAGTATTAGAAAAGATCATGCCATCCTTTCAGAAGGATCCCTCAGCCTCCTCATCCGGTAATCTCAAATCTCTAGTCAATAGTGTTAGCACACATTTTGATTCCCTAGAGAAGTCAGCAGAAGATAAGGTCTGGAAGGAATTTTTGGCAAAAAGATTATCATAGGTACAAGGGTTAATAACTAATGATAGGAGGAATATGAATATTGGGATAAAGAACTTAGAAAATGCTCTTAAAGATGGCGGGGAAATGTACAAATTTTGTTTATCATGGTCCAAAGTAACATTGGATATTGAAAAGAAAGTGAAAGAACAGGAGGACAAACTGACAAAACTCTCTAAGAATTTTGATCCTCTCTCCTCTTCCATAATAAATCAAGAATGTCAGACTATTGCAGTCTTGAATGAAATCAAGAAGCTTGAGAAGGAAAAGAAAAATAGAATAAGCAGGTTGGGTGAACTTAGAGGGATAATTATCCCTAAGTTAGAGGCCATGCATGAGGCCATAAAAGAAGCTCAGATCACAGCCCGGACCAGTGATCTGACAGATCTAAAAAGGGCAAACGTGTTTGCATTCCTGGTGAGTGGTCACATCTCAATTTTGGACAGGATGAAGCAAAGTTGGGCAACAGAATTCGTCCAATTGAAGACAACTTTTGCAGACATACTTCAGTATATGTAAGTATGCTATATATATATATATATATATATATATATATATATATATATATATATATATATATATATATATATATATATATATATATATATATATATATGCGGCTAAGTATAGTTGACTTTTTGAGAATTTTGGTGTGCAGACCCTACCCTTTGCCATTGATGTCAAAGGGGGAGTGAGGAGCAATGAAAAATGAGGAATCCAGCTAAGGGGGAGCTCCGGATAATGTATATAAAAATAGAGCATCAGCCAAGGGGGAGTATAGTGTGACAGTCATTTTTCACTAAGTGTTGCCATCAATGCCAAAGGGGGAGATTGTTGGCAAAAGACACTATATGGATTCATGTATGTTGTCATTGATGGCAACAAAGGTTATCCCACACATCCACAAGACATGATGAGTCTCTACTGGAAGTTAGATTGAAGAAGTGTTATGATCCAGTAAGCAAGAACAGAGCAGTCAGCAAGGTCTGACAGTTAGGTCTGGATCTCTTAGAGGAAGTATCTCAGTGAAGTGTGGATTTGGGGAAGTCAAGAGGAGTACCTTGACTAATAGATTCCAAGGATTTAGCCTCTGGTGATGGAAGGGTGAAAAGATATGAGCACTTGAGTGTTGGGTTCCTATTTGGTAGAGTAGATAGATGAAGAACTGTACCGGCAGAGTGTCAGACCCAAATCCGGAAGAGATATTGCTGATGACTAAGTTTCTTGAGGTATCATTCATGATTGGCTGACATGATTGATGACTTTGACAAGCATCTCCTAGATCCGCATCACTTGGTAAGCAAGGATCCAGCCGACAGATCAAAGCTTGGGAAAATATTGACTATTCTGGATGCCGACTAGAAAGGTGGTGAGATTACTTGTGCGGATATATATACCAAATGAATTTAGATATGAAGGTGTGTGGTGTGAATGTGTAATTGTGCAAAGAAAAGTAGAAGAGTAGTGTGAAGGCAATAAGACAGGTCCGGAATGTGACAGGACAGCTGAACCAAAAGAAAGTAAGAATGAAGTGCAGCAAATCAGTTTATTGAGCTCAACCAGAACTGAATCTTAGCATGTGTAGATGCTTCTCATCAGTTCAAACATTGTGTTTTCTTCCTCTCTTGTAGGCAGTGAGAACCTTGTGAGCAGTGTGCTCGGGAAGTGAGCCCTAAATTGGCAGGTGTCATTTTGTACTTCTATTCTTCTAACAGAGAATACATTCTAGGGTTAATTACCCCGTGGTTTTTCCCTTAACCAGGTTTTCCACGTCAAAATCATTGTGTTATGTGTATTGACTTTGTTTCTACTTTCATGCTTGTTTGCTTTGATGCTGCACTAATTATTAAAAAAGAACAGAAAGTTGAATAAATTTAAGATAACTGATTCACCCCCCTCTCAGTTATCAACAGATATCACTTGAAATAGGATTATGAAAATTGTTTATTCTTATATTAGATTTACACTGGGTAAATCCCATTACAAATCCACCATCAGATTCATCTAAAAGATGTTCAAGATTATCCAAAAATCCTTGATTTTCATTGGAAGCCATAAATATCTGCATGAATCTAAGCATTTCAAGAAAACCTTCTCCATCATATGTGTTTGTTGCATGGAACAAGTAGTATGTGTACACATGATAAGATGATTCTGTCACTTGCCTTATGAGTGAAATAGGTTGATCACTAACATAGTTGATGAAAGAATCTTGTCTACTTGGAGATGGAACTTGCTGAAGAGGTGAGACATTCAAGGGAACTAATGACTTGATTGAATCTATTTGTATTTTTCCTAAAGTGATCATATGATCCTCCAACTCAATAGAATATTCCTAAGCTTCCTGCAGTTCTGTAGCATTTCTTTGCTTGAGAAAGAAAGCAACTTCTGAAGATTGTGCATTTATGAAACAACTGAGAAGAATTTCAAAATAAGGGTTTAGAGTATACACAACTTTGACAACCAGATGATTGAATCTAGCCATGAACTCCCACATTGGTTCACCTTTGTCTTCCTTGGCATTCGAGAGTTGTGCAAACAAGACATGATTGTCTTCCATAGGCTTGAAATGAGCAAGAAATTTCTCACTCATGGACTCCCAATTGGTGATAGAACTAGCAGGGAAGTGGTTACCATCAATCAGCTACTATTCCTTGAAAATTTTCCACAAATAAGTGCACTATGACATCTTTATGTGCAACACCCAGAATTCCACAAGCAGTGATGAAGGTGGAAATATGTTCATCAAAATGTTGCTTACCATCACCATGAAACTCAGAAAATTCTTCCTTGATCCTTCAAGAAGTTCATGATTTTCCACCAATGCCAATGGACCAATCTAATTTCCCCATAGTCAAGGTGGGCGAGTGTTGTTGATGTGATTAGCCTTTTGATCAACCATAGGAAGTATTCTTCAGAAACTAATAAATATGAATGCACTTTGGAACTTTTGCAATGGATACGACAATAGTCTTATGTCATTCCCCAGCAGAATTGCCAAAAATTATTAGTGTTTTATTTCACACCTTTTAGTGCAAACGTAAAACAGATAGATGTGCAGTAAAATTGCTCTTCGAATTAGAAGGGGAAGCTCCCTATAAAATAAAACTAATCTAAAACTATACAAAATTTACAGTGTTTTCAGAGGTATCTCCACTAATGATGAATAAAGCATAAATATGCATTATTTTTGGGTTTGTGACGTATGAAAGGCAAAGACACTTTTAATCACGAGGCAATGATTTTGAATTTTTTGACTAGAATTAAAACCTGAAACTATATGCTTGCACTATTTAGCTAAATCTAGAGGTTGAGCAAGGCAAGTACACATGGATTGGATTGAACAGATTAACAAAAATGCATACTTATGAATTCCATGACTAAATCAAGTACAAGATGATACAAAGCTACGACTTATACCTTCAACTTCATTTATGACACAAAGTTCACAAATTCATTGAATTGACTTAACCTTCAACATAAATGACGACACATTTCAATAGACATTCAGAAGCAAGAAGCACATAGTAAATTCTATTGAATGAGTAATAAATCATAAACACATTAACATACGATGAATGACAATTTTAACAAATTGCAAGAATGAAAATTACTATTGTTCTTTATTCATTTACTGATCATAATACAACACTGGTATCTAAATATTGAATAATGAGTTCTAAAAATTTCCCTCCTAAACTATGTGCAAAGGCATTATTTATATTGCTTACAAAGATTGCATGAGAATAAATAAAGTAAAATAACTTGACTCATATTCTAGTCGATTGTCGTTTGCATGACATGTAAACTTATTACAAACTAACTGCTCCACTGAATCTGAAACTGGATTTGTGCAACTGAAGCTCAACTAATGATTTAAAACATGCAAACTTTGTTTGAACCAGTGTTACAAGAATTGGACTCGCCCAAGACTCAACACGCTGATTTTTTACCCAGACTCGGCAAAGACTCGACAAATTGAAAAACCCATGAAATTCAGAGATTTTTAAGGATTTAAAACTTGTTTCATGAACCCTTTAATAAATAAAACTTAAAGACACAATAAACTCATCAAATAGAAGCTACTTTGATCACATACACAAGTATACATCGATCACATAAATATAAACGAAATTTTAGTTGAAGGAAAAAACACATTTAGATATATAAATATTGTCAAATGTATACAAAACTCATGGAATATGAAATCCATGGCATCAAAATTTCAAAACTAATATCAAAACAAAAACTAGAAGTCTATGGATCATAGGAGCATGCATCACTCGGCCCAATATTAGGGCAATTCTTGTGTGGGCGTCTAAGACAGGGCCTGGATGATGATGCAACTATGGTATTTTCCTGTGTCTCAGTGACACTCACATCAACATCCAAGGTGTCTACTCGTGCTCTATCCTCCTATGTCATGGCTACTGCCTTTGTCTCTCTATCCACCTAGTCAACCCAATCAAGATCCTCATCACCAAAGATAGGATCATCAACCTCAATGATCCAATCTAATTATGGATCAACCTCCTCTAGTGTGATTAGTGATAAGGCACTACTCAAAATTTGTTTGTAGTGAAGGCAAAGGTTGAAATAAAAATAAACTAGATCATTCAACCTCTACACTGACAATCTATTGTGCTTCTTGGAGTGTATGTGGTCAAACATACTCCAACTGCCCTCACAACCTAAAGCACTGCATGGTTGGCTCAAGACTCGAACTGCAATCCTCTAAAGATTTGGCACCTTAGCATTAAATATTTCCCACCATGCATCTGAGATGAGAAAAAGAAAAAATCAATCCCATTGTCCAACTTTAAGTTTCAATATTTAATAATAATAAAAAGTTTAAATTTTTAAACTTAAATTGTGCCCGTAATAGATTTTTACCTAGCTGCAATGTCAACCAAGTTGCCTTGCATATATCTCATGTAAATAGATCTTGTGCAAGTCTAAAGATCTCAATCTCGGTGACTATTTGTGATCCAAGAAGAGAATTAGATACCATCCACTCTATGACTATGTAGAGCCCACTCAGAACCTCCTCATCTGCCTTGAAATCAGGGCAGAATCAGAATGTCCGATCGAGGAAACAAGCAACTGCGTGTAGGGGCTTGTGAAGCTGGAGGTGCCATCGTCTATCAATGATTTCTGAAATGGGGTGATAATTATCCTCAACTCTCATATAAACGGATATAATAGCCTCCTTGGCCCTATCCATGCCCTCATATATGTAGCCCATTATGGGTTTCTCCCCATCGGCAACTCGTAGGAGAACCACTAAAGGCTCTGTGAACTGCATTTATTCTGAAAGTTGAAACATTAACATAAATATGAACAAAAATAAGCAAATAAAATAAACATATGAATAAAAATATAATGTAGATTTACCTCTATGATCTTCGTGGTCGGTGCCCAAAAGCTTTACTTATCAAAAATCCAATTAGCCATATCAACCCCTGCACTGGTTTTAGCATATGATGAGGAAGTCCACTCCTCACTAACAAACATGCGCCTCAAACCTTCCTTTGCCTGAAGCAAGGGTTGTAATGTGATAAAATTAGTTGCAAAGTAGGTTATTCTAGGATAAGACAACTCCTTTTGCCCTATGAAATTCCTCATTAAGTTGAGGACCCAACTATGATTATAAATGTATTTACAAATATTTCTAACTTGGTCCACACATGATTTGATCAATGGAATCTTGTCAAGATCCTCCAATATGAGGTCAAGGCAATGAGTAGTGCAAGGAGTCCAGAATAAGGATGGGTGCCTATCCATGAATAGTCTACCTGCAGCAACATAATTTGATGCATTATCTATCACTATTTGCAACACATTCTCCTCACCCATCTCAACCAAGATTCCCTCCAAAGCTTCACAAAGGAATTCAGCATTTTTTGTCTTTCCTGAAGCATCAATAAATTTAATGAACATTGTGGCCCCTGAGAAAGAAACAAAATCAGTGATTCAATAAAGTAGAAATTAAAAAACTTAATCACTAAATCAATGCATTTCAGGAAGTACAATCACCTAAGGAAGAAACGAAAAAATTTAGCAATGTTCTATTTCTTCTATCGGTTTGTCATGATGGTGCAACCCTTCTTCCATATCTTTCGCTGCTCATCTATTGTGGCTTTCACATCAGCCACCTTTTGAAACAAAATGGGGCCCTTTATCTCTTCTTCATTAGGGGCTTTGAACCCCACCCCACAAACAATAATGGCATCCACCATGTTTTGTCAATAAAGAGACCTAACACAAATAAATAAAATAAAATAGGTATTATAAAATTGAGAGTTAAACTTTGAATTCTACATACCTCTAAAATTAAAAATTCAAGAGACAAAGATTCAAAGTTTCAAACTACATATTTTAAAACAAAAAAAAATTATCTAGCTGCGTGAAATGGAATGGTGCAATAAAACCAAAAGTCTCCAATTGCACTTCTAGCTGTATTATATTTATATTTGTTCCAACCCATGCCCTCAGGGGATGGTTGGAAACTCAAAGTAGTGCGTGGCAAAATATACGAATCTAACCTAGATCACTAACTCTAGGCCCAATGTTGACACTGTCACTGCCACTACCTCTACCACTATTCATAGATGGACGAAATGGAAGAATGGAAGAAGACACTTCAGTTCCACCAATTTGGCTACCATCTTCTCTCTTGGCATAACTTCAGCAGGTACTGCATTGCATAGTTCAACATCTTGGCATGGTATACATGCAAGATGGTATTTCAATTTGTTAATGCCTCCCCCTTGCATTGTTTGTTTGGAATGAAAACAAGTTATCTCTCCTCTCTTTTGCCCAGAGATGGCATGTTTCCAACAAGGGTCCCTTCTAATTAGGTTTGATATTGTGATTAAGACAATTTATAAATCTAAAGAATGTTGCAATAACATTTAAATAGAAAAAAATCAACATTATGGTTTATAATTAAACTAATACAAAAAATTTAGGGTTTGCAACTATAAAATTAAAAAAAAAATAAAAAACCCCTGGGGTTTGTTCGACAAAACAATTAAACACACCTAAGGTTTGTTATTTGGTCCACTAAAACAAAATAGAAAAAAAAAAATGTAAAAGAGAAATGGAATATTTATTTTAAAAAAAAAAAAACTTGAAAATACAAACTTACCTCTTAAATCTTGCTTGAAATCAATGGTGAGCTCTTCCCAATCCTTTGTAGACTCATCTCGATGCACCAAAAGTAGTTACAAATTTTCCCAAATGTGATTCAACCACCGATTTTTGCTCAATCTCTTTGCTGGTTTCCTACACCAGTACATTGGTTTGAAAAGAGTGTGGCTTTCATTTGTCCCTTTCGACACGCTGAATAGTAATCTGAGGCGTTTGTGTTTGTGTTTGTTGGTGATGGGTGCAGCCTAAAATAGATGAGCATATCCTTTGAAGACTGGCGCATATTTGCCTTTGATAAGGCACTATTCTATGATATTGTCGCAATTTCATTCTGGTCTGGGTGTCTGAATGGTAACCTCTTAGATGTAAAATGGGAAGGTCTAGTGGATGAGCCTTATAACAATGTACCAAGACAAGAGCCCACTACCTCAACTTTAAGTCGTGAGGATAATTCATTGCTACAATCACCTTTGTAGACCCATCTAGATGCACCAAAAGTAGTTACAAATTTCCCCAAATGTGATTCAACCACCGATTTTTGCTCAATCTCCTTGCTGGTTTCCTACACCAGTGCATTGGTTTGAAAAGAGTGTGGCTTTCCTTTGTCCCTTTAGACACACTGAATAGTAATCTGAGGCATTTGTGTTTGTGTTTGTTGGTGATGGGCGCAGCCTAAAATAGATGTGCATATCTTTTGAAGACTGGCGCATATTTGCCTTTGATAAGGCACTATTCTATGATGTTGTCGCGATTTCATTCTGGTCTGGATGTCCGAATGGTAACCTCTTAGATGTAAAACGGGAAGGTCTAGTGGATGTGCCTTATATCAATGTACCAAGACAAGAGCCCACTACCTCAACTCTAAGTCATGAGAATAATTCATTGCTACAATCACCTTATTGTCCTATCCTTTTCTAACTTCTCCTCATACATAGCAAGGACAGCTTTCGTCTCTCATAGAATCTATAGTTTCACTAAATCACACAGTTACACATCTCATCCAAGGATTCATACAACAAGGTATATGAGGTGATTGATGTTCACTAACCATACCTACCTTTGGACCCAAGTGACATGCCTCCAAGCAAGGTCTGTGGCCTTGCCACCATTACAATTACTTGCAGATGCCATATATGCTGAAAACACTAACAAAAAAGCAACCAAGTAAAATTGTAAAACCTAGCTATAAAAGAAAGAAAAAAGCAAAATTGAAACCCTAAAAGTGGTTGACGAAAACAAAGAGAAAAGATAAACAGCAAATATTCTACATTAGTAAACAGATGCCTTAGTCAATAAATCCATTGAATCAGTAGAAGATCACTTAAAACAAGTCCAAATCAACTTAAAATTTGAAACAACAAAGTCAAGCACACAATCACAGGCAAATACCAGAAAAGTCAGAAAAAATGGGACTTTAGACTACTTTTGACCACAAAACAAGCCCATGTGTAGTTAGCCGAGTTTGTACTTGGGATTCGTGAGTTTTTTGGCGAGCCTAAAGCAAGTAAACTAGTAATTCCTCACCCAGAACTCAACAGCAATATTGGGCAAGTAAACTCACCCAATGCTTATGACTCGTGAATAGGCGAATTACTTGCCAATTTTTTTAATAGAGCTTATGCCATTTCCATTACTCCCTATTGAAAAGATAAACAACAATGCATCACAATCATTCCTCAATAAATGGTTGTGTTGAATGGACCTCACTAGTATAAACTCTCATAAAACGACACCCCAAAAAAACACAAGTGCGAGGGAAAACAAACTTATAATTTTGAAAGGAATGAGATTGGTTAATCATTAAAAGCTCTAATACATTAAGTTTCATTCCTGTAACTCTTGCTGACTAAATAAAACTGAAGATACCCAGAACTATTTTGTTCAATAAATAGCTGTATCGAATGGAACAAACCAGTATCAATGTCCATAAAATGGTAGCCTAAAAAGAACACAAGTGCAAGGGAAAATAGCCTTGTAACATTAAAAGAACACTGAAATTAGAATCACAAATATAAAATAGCTCGGTTAATCACTAAGTTCTAATAAATAAATTTTCTTCCCTGTAACCCTTTTTTTAAAAGACAAAATACTTCACAAATTTTGGAGGCAATTACCTTCCCCCCAATATGTTGAAATTAATAAGCAATATTGTCGGTAAATATTTTTGTCCACAAATAATTATCAATGTTAATTTGCTTTTCCCCATATCAAGAATTTTCAATTAAATATATTTTTTCTATCAAAATCAACAACTGTCTAGAGTTAAACCATTGCAACTCGTATTGTCGGGACATTTCAAATAAAATGCATGCTTGTGCATCACCATAATCAATGGGTGCTACAACATTTGAACACTAAAAATTTTGGACCATCACCCCACCCTAAAGTGTACCGAAATTAAACTCAGGAGTTTTGTCAAAATATGGCGCCTTATGATATTAGGTGGAAAGATTGAACAGAAACAGAATGTTAATATACAATTTGTTTCAGGTTCAGATCAACGAGTGCTTATACATTTCTGCTCAGACATGGTCAACAGTCCATAACTCTTGTCTACTGCCAATATACAAAAAATCTTCACTACCAGTGAAACAATAATGCTGCAAACAACAAATTCGTTGTATTGACTTCCAAAATCAAGCCGGTAAATGCATCTTTTTAGGATCATCTATAATGATGAATGGTCCCCAGGATTATTTAAATCCATTTCCACTTGACGGATGGTCCACTGGATGCCCTCCAACTTCTGCAGGAGCATTACATAAGAGTAAATATCTCAAATATATTTACAAACATAACCTACAGTAAAGACAAACTCTGACACATGCCTTTACTAGATCATGGTACCGCCTTGCAATGTCATCAAAGTGAGGATCCACTCCCTGATATTCACGAAGCCGTGTCACCTGGCAATAGTCGTGCATTTATCTTAATATACAATGAAGTGAGGAAAATTCTTTTATTGACTGCAGAATCCCGCAGCCAAATAACATATAAATAGACGGTGATGGAGAACTTTTTAAGAGAAAACTAAATTTAAAATGAAAAAAAAATGTACTACATTAGTCAAATCTGCTAACTTTCTAACAAAAATATAATACTAATAGCATAGTAAAGAATTTCATTCTTACAGCTTTATTATAAGCTGCAGATGCCTCCTCAGTTGCCTCAAGCAAATAATTCCTGCAAGCAAGCATTGCCAGACAATTCAAAGAACTTATATTCAGAAAATCTAGAGAGTTACAACCTCTGCTACCACCCTCCATACCTAATTTTATGAAGTGCAGGTACTGCTTCTTGAGTGTAAGTGTCACGCAGAAGGAGATGTTCTAGAACCCTGCATTGGCCAGTGAAAGCATAACACAAATGAAAATTCCTTCCATTGAATTGAATAGAAATCAAAAATCCAGAAATTCCAACCAAAGCTCTACAAACGCCTATGACTTAAAAACAGCTAATAATCAATGAAGATTTAGATGGCACTGCATCAACAAATGAGTTCCAATAAGATACCCTATAACAAAGATTCCAATAGAGATGCTGGGAAACATAGATGCACCACTTCAGGATTACCAAATCCAAAGTTCCAAGTATAGAGAGTATATATCATTCCGAATAACACCAACCATTAAACTGAATTGTTCGAATTCCAAGTGAATCATTTAATGAAAAGCAAAACCAAAATTTGTAACAACTAACAAAAATCTGAATGACATTAATTTTAAATGCTCGAATTCCACTCATACAAGCACAATCTGATGCATATGTGTACTGATCACAATATTCTATGAAAACCTGAAATTGTCCACTTTCATATGCATCAGCCACGTCTGGAACACCCAAGAACATACAAATTATGTACTGATTTTCACAATTACAGACAAAGGATGTAGAAAGGAGCATCTTTTGACTGAAGCATAATAACTAATGGTTAGTTTTCCATAAAGAACAAAATGCAACAAAACTGTATGTTTTTTCATAACACTCAAAACAGAAGTTAGTTCTTTTGGCTACTCATGTGCATCATAAGATGAAACATGCAAACAAGAGTAATGAGACAACATATTTCTTTTGAAATAACAAATGGAAACTGACAATGTCAAAAATTCCGAATATCAAAAAAATATAAAACTATTGTAGACATGATATTTCTACAGTCCATAATCGAGTAACGTAGAGCTTCTGGAATCACTGTGTATTGCTTTTTTCCGTCAACGTCTCGGATCACACTCCATCATCGGGACAAAAAGAGGAGAATGAAATAGAGATAAAATTGCAGAGAAAATTGCATAGAAGGAGAGAGGGTTGGGGGCACGTCTGACAAGGAATAGGATTAAGATAATAAAATAAAAATAAAAATAGCAGAAAGGGATGTGATAAATAAGAGGGTAAGAGAGAGAATGGAAAATTAAAACAAGAGGAAGGAGGGAGAGGTCAAAAAATAAGTATACCACAGAGAAAAGAGGCATAAACCTCAGAATAAATAAACCTCATAATATAAAAGTAGCTCATAGAAACAAGAAGTTGGCTCTTTTGGCTGCTCATGCATATAATAAGTCCAAATGTGCAAACAAGAATAACGAGACAACATACTTCCTTTAGAATAATAAATGTAAACTAACAACTTCACATATTCTGAATAGCTAAACAAATAAAACTAGTTCATATAAACAAAATGGATGAAGTCGACAACATGTTCATTATTTATGTATAGAAATCTATGCTCTCCGAGGACACATCCCCTGCCCAAAATGACCCCGTCCCCAATAGGGGATGTTTCAAGGGCGCGGGGACGGGTAGGAAACATCCCCATCCCGTCCCCTTTTTTTTTGAAAAAATCAGAAACGTCCCCAGGGCAGCAAAATTTTTTTAGGGCACACCGGTGTACGTCACAAAACTGCTACCCGTCCCTAGGACAGCCAAGGACGTCCCCAACTGTCTCGGGGACGGCTCCCCTGACATACCTAGGCATGTTTTTAGTCATTTAGAAAAAAACACACAAATTTGGAAAAAAAACGCATGGGGGCCCGACAAGGTTTGTGTGGTTTCAAAGGTTTTGATTTAGGCTTGGTGGTGGGGGGCTCCGCCCCTCAACCCCACCCTGTATCGGAACAGGGAGCACGCCAAGGGCGCTGCCCCCGAACCCTGCAAGGGGCATTGCCCCTCAACCCCACTGGGGGCACTACCCCCAAGACCCCTACAAAGTGTGCTTCCACCCAAACCCCCACGAGGGGCACTGCCCCTTGACCCTACTTACAACTTCATATAGTCAATGAAGAGGAAAGGCTTACCTCTTCAAATTGGAGAAGTTGGCAGTTGTGCATGATGCCTTGTGTTGGTGATTGTTTTGATGCAATCATAACAATTAGTTAAAATTCACATAAAATGAACCAAAACTGACTTGAAAGATATGAAGGAATCGGTTAAGATTCGCTTAATCCCAAGTTTAATATGGTCAGGTCTTGACCTGTTGGGCAAATTCAGTTGGTTGATGTGAAGCTGTAATGTTCAAGAGGCCTTACGTAGTTTAGGGTTTCTTGTTGGTTTACTGGACTTAGATTATGAAAACTGTCTACTTTTAACTCAATTGTTCATGTTTCTTTCGAATGATCAGACAATTTCCTTTAAGTTTCTGCGTTTTAAGCTAAGTATTTTCAGATGGGTTGGGAAAAGTTAGAAAGATCTAAACTAAACATCATTCATTCTACCAAAGGATCTAATTGTTCTGTTATGCACTTTGTAAGTAATACGGCAAATTGATCAAATCCACAAACTAAAACTTCAAATGTAGGCTCCGAGCATTTTCACAAACATACATTTAAAATTGCAAGCTCTAAGAGAAAATGTTTTAAACACAATGAAGAGCAAGAAAACACTCAGAAGATAGATGCAGAATTCCAGATTCAATTGTATTAGAAACAGACAGTCATATAAGATTTACAATGTCTGAATGACTCTTAGCTTCATTGATCAAATTACAGAAAACTTACAAGTTTTACAGATACAGTA
Source organism: Cunninghamia lanceolata (assembly GCA_027924645.1). Lineage (NCBI taxonomy): Eukaryota > Viridiplantae > Streptophyta > Pinopsida > Cupressales > Cupressaceae > Cunninghamia > Cunninghamia lanceolata. The sequence goes on along the minus strand of BSBN01000306.1, from coordinate 14,046,878 downwards.
AGGAAACCAGATGTTCCACGCATTCCTTATTGCAGACACAGGCGACCTCCTTCTTCTACTTCTAAACTCAAAGGTCCCTCTATTCTAAATGTTATTCTCTACAAAAAATCTGCTGCTACAAATTTCTAAGTAGCCCCTGTGTAAAGTTTTACAGTGTATCAAGGCACAATATATAGACTTTCTGATTGTCCTCAATACAACCCAAAAAACCCTAGTTTAAACCCTGGTTCAAACCCATGGTTACAACAATAAATGCTGGTGATCCAGTTTCCCAAAATACCTCTGAGCATACATCCAATCTAGGCGAAATATGCCCTCCTGGAAAGCCTAGCAAGTTAACAATAACTTTTGCTGTCTGCTATGATGATGCTTTCAGCTGCACTTTGTCTTTTCATTTGAAGACCCTTGACTTCCTCGTCCTTTGTCCTTATTTTCTCCTACTCCTGAGATCTGATTTCCTCTCTATGATGTCACTGCCATCAAGTTTCAGCTCCTTTTCAACTGCAAACCTGCAAAAAAATAGATGAGCAATAAGTATTACTTCACTTAAAAAATGGTAGGAAACTGAAACATCTGTTGAACCAAGGCATGACTGTGCAAAATGTAGAGATCGGGCCCAAAACTGCCCCAAAAAACGCGCTCAAAATGCATACAACGTCCAAAAAAAACGTTGGGTCAACCATCGCTGACCAGAAACATCATCCGGGCCTCAAAAAACGCGCTCAAAAATGCTATCGCTCTGCCTTTTCCCACCCATCGGCGTGAGATATGCCGTCGGTGAGAACAAAAATTGATTGGCCGACTCCCATTGTTTGGCCGATTTCCATTATATCGGCGTGACTTTCACCGAAATAGCCCTAGCGACCTGTGTTTCCTTCCTATCGGTATGACATCGCCCATCGGCGAAAGCCAAAAGTGTTGCTCCGATTGTTATTGTTACACCGATAGCCTTTGCATCGACGTGAGATATGTCTATCGACATGAGTTCAAAAAGATGGGCCGATGTCATAAGTTATGCCGATCACTATACCATCGGTCAGATTACACCTATCGGGGAGAAAAAAATCAAACTCCACCAATATCGAATGTTATGCCAATGAGGAAAGTTCATCGGAGAGATAATACCTTTCAGCGTGAAAACTTCAAACTCGGCCGATATCCAATGTTATGTCGATGTGGCTTTTTCATTTGGCTAAGTCTTTTCCTTCATTGGGCTGACCTCCTTCCATTGGTGCGGTCAAAACATTTCCCACCGATAGCCATCGTTTGGCCGATGCAAACTCGTCGGCTAAACTCTTATTGATCACCACCCAAGGCTCCATCAGAGTAACCATTGCTGTCAGCGTGAAAACTCCAAACATGGCCGATCAGTTAAGTTACACCGATGGCAATACATATGCAACCCCTTTGATCGTCTAAGTCTTTTCATTTGAAGACCCCTGGCCCTGTCATTGGCGTGAGATTACCCCATCGGTGAAGGATTATCATTTCATTCCGATAGTTATTTGTTTCGCCGATCGCCTTTGTATCGGCGTGAGTTCTTTCATTGGCGAAAGCCTAAAACGTTGTTCCGATTGTTATTGTTACGCCGATAGCCTTTATCTTTCTATGTTATTGGCGTGAGATTACTCATCGCCAAGACAAAACGAAACATTGCCGATATTGAGAGTTATGCCGATGAGCCTCCTTCGACGAGAAACTTCCCTTCGGGGAGACAATTTCAAGGCACTCCGATATCAAATGTTTTACCGATGAACACAAGCACTTGCATCCCTGGATATGCAAGTGGGAAATATACAACGTTTTAATTCATCCCAACTTCCCTTCGCGTCCACATAATGCAAGTGGGAAATATACAATGTTTTAATTCATCCCAACTTCCCTTCGCGTCCACATAATGTATATTTCGTTGTAATGTTATAATGTATGTATGAAATACAGATTGTGCCAAACATATAATGCTTTACCATCGTATAACAACTCTTTGGGTCTGCCATTGTATAAGTGCATTGTATACTTCCTGCAAAACATACAATCATGAGATACAAAGTGGGTCCGAAACATCAATTCATTTTAACCTGAAATCCATCCTGTATGTATATTTCAAATTTTAACCAGATGCCTATAAGGAGAAGGACTCATAACTGACTTTGTATCACACAAAACCTGATCTACAAACCTGAATGTTCATTTTACCTTAAATAATCATAACTTGCAAAATATGGCGAATTTTAAGACGGTTCAAAAAGCAACCCTAGCTCATTTTTCACAAGGAATCCAACCATATCATGCACTGGTACTAAAAAAATGCATTCTTCTCTATTTTTTAACAAAATTTGCAAATTTTGACTCCCTTTTCCCTTTACCACCAAACAGAACGACAAACCAAAAGCAAAAAAAAACAAAGCAACAGCAGGGGTCCTCATTTTGCTAAGGAGTAAAATGGGCGTGTTGTGAACATCACAACAACTAGCAACCAAACAAAACAATTAAATTCAAAACATTTAAGAAAACTAGATGAAATAAATTCACAACTTCCAACTATCTTTCCTACAAATCATTATTCAACTTGAGACTTAAGGTATTCAATAAGGGTGCATGAATTTTCATTTTCAGTTTAAGTATGTGCATGTGATTAATTATCCTCATCTTGAAGATCGGTTGAACAAACCAGTGACTAGCATTAGCCTACGTAGTTAAGGATATTCCTTTATAGCCGACCGGATAGAGCCTTGCTGCCAGCGAGCGTCCATAGCCCCGACAAGGTTATCGTTACAATTCTCCTAAGAAGAGCCCCACTGCCAGCGAGCGTCAATAGCCCCGGTAGAGTTACTTAGATGGCTTAATCTGGATTTTCAGTATAATCCGTTTTATTTACTTATATTTTCAGTTTTATATTCTATTGCTTTTGATAGTTGATAGGAATTTCTCATGATATAGCAATTTGTAATTTTATGACGCAAGGAATGAGCACTTGCTGCAATTAAGCTGAGAATTGTAATGGTAGCAAGGGTGACCTCGGATTTTTCACCTAATATCTACACTGGTAGGTTCAACAAACCCAAGGATTTTAGGTGTGTCATCGTGAGAAACCTCTCTGAATTCTCAATCACATTTATTGAATACAAAATTTCAGAAGCTAGACAACTCTCTACATTCATAACAGTCACAACAAGTTATACATAAATTGCAAATGATTAACCTGAATATTCTGAATTTTATACTGTTTTGAATGGTTGTTAGTTTGCTCCCTAATACTCTAAAGTAAAACAAAGATCCCTGCTGAGGAGAAACAAAAAAAAAAAAAAACAAACAAACAAACCAAACAACGGACTGTACAAACAAAGCAAAAGAAGACAAAACGGTACAAACAGAAACAAAACAGCAAATAGAAAGCAATAGAAAACAAAACTATACAAACAACTAACCTACAAAAGAAAACAACAAAAAGAAAGAAGAAAAAAAAAGAAAACAGAGCAAAAAACTGTACACTACCCACGCTATATTACACAAAAAAAATGGACTGCCCTTTACCTCAGACCTCGAAGTAGTGTTTCAAATGTTGGCCATTAACTGGTAATGTCACATCTTCCCCTGTCAAGGTCTTGAGTCTAAATGTATTGTCTCCTATTATTTCAGAGACTTGCAATGGACCTAACCATAGTTTGTCGAATTTGCCATGATGTCCTTTCTTTTCATGTGCTTTATCCCAACACAACACTAAGTCTGATATCCTAAACATTTTGACTCTTGCCCTCTTATCAAACCACCTCTTAACAACCGCTTGATGTTTGGCAAACTTCTCGATGGCTTGACCTCTTTTCTCATCTAATTGTAACATTTGTACTATCCTGGCTTCTCTATGATTATCAAAGCCTAAGTACTCGTTGGCAAAGTTCCAGATTGGTATTCTCAAATTTACTGGAAGTATGGGATCAGTCCCATAAACTAAATGATAAGGTGTACTACCTAAAGTTGTCTTAAACTTGGTCCTATCTACCCATAATGCATATTTTAACAAGGTATTCCACTCTCTAGGACTCTTTGCAATCAACTTCTTAATTATGTCTAATAAAATTTTGTTCGTAGACTCAGCTAATCCATTACCTTGAGGGTAATAATTCGAAGAAAACTTTAAGACAATCCCGTATTCAAATGCCCATTTCGGAAACTTTAAAGAAGAGAAAGCAAGGCCATTATCACATACCAATGAATAGGGAGTTCCAAACCTAGTTATTATGTTTTCTTCAAGAAACTTGATAACTACCTTAGTTGTGGAGAATTTGCAGCAGGTAGCCTTAGTCCACCTTGTACAATAGTCCGTCACCGTCAGTATGAACTTGTGTCCTGCAGAAGATGGAGGATTGATGACTCCAATGAAATCCAGGCCCCATTGTGCAAATGGTCTTGATTCAATCACAAGTTGTAGTGGATTGGCCTAATTTCTTCCCTTGTCTGCTGCAGTCTGACAGGTGTGGCAACTCTTAATGTGACTCTCAGTATCTTTGAACATTGTGGGCCAGTAATAGCCCACCCTCAATATTTTGTGTTGTAGCTAGATGGGAACCATGACCTGTTCCGTATTTGTCATGCAGTTCTGTCAACACTTTATCCGCTTCAGCTCTGTTTAGACATCTCAGATAAATTCTATCATGGTTCTTCCTGAATAGAAGACCTCCTTGTACCATATATTTTTGTGCTTTAACCTTCAAAGCTCTCCTCTCAGAAGCTTTCATCTTATTCGGGTACTTTCCAACTATAAAAAAGGTGTTTAAATCATCATACCAGTCTGATGCGTTCTGGGAATTCAATACATACTGCTGTTTTATCAAATCTGGATCTGTATTTGCTATTGTTTGTACCAACCCTGCCCTTTGACTAGCTTCATGGGAATGATTTCCATGTCGAACTCTTGCAGCGTGGTGATCCATTTGGCTCTCTTTTCTCCAGGTTTGTTCTGCATCAGCAACATCTTTACTGCTGCGTCTGGCACTATGGCTTTGATCTGGCTGCGCAGAATGTAATGTCTGAATTTTTTCACGGCCCTTATTAATGCAAATGCTCGTCTCTCAGTGTCTAGATATCTCAACTGTGCATCCTTCAAAGGCGCGCTCGTGAATGCGATGGGCCTTTCTTCATTGTTTTCACCTTTCTGTGTCAAGGCAGTCGCGACTGAATGAGAGGATGCGAAGGAGTATATGTAAAACGGGCTTGTGTAGTCTGGACTTGCCAATACAGGAGCATTAGAAATTGCCTCCTTGATATCTTCGAATGCAGCCCTAGCCACAGGCGTCCGCTCCATCTGCGCATCCTTCTTCAACATGGCATTTAACAGTTGCACAATCTCTGCAAAACCCGTGATAAACTTCCGAACAAAGTTAATTTTACCAAAAAATGATTTCAACTCTTTCCTACTATTTGGTATTTGCAAATTTTTTATTGATTATATTCTATCCGGATCAATCGAAATTCCATCTTTAGAAATGACATGGCCTAATAATTTACCTTCAGTTACGCCAAATATACATTTCTTAGGGTTAAGGGAAATTCCATACCTCTCAACATCGCTTAAGTGTTTTTTTGAGATCTTCAGCGTGAGTGGATGCATCCTTGGAATACACAGTCAAATCGTCCATATACACAACAATGCACTTACCTGATAACCCACGGAATGCAATGTCCATGGCTCTCTAAAAAGTGGCACCTGCATTAATCAAACCAAAAGGCATTCTCCTATATGCATAATTTCCCCATTTGCAAGTGAAGGTGGTTTTTAATCTATCTTCTCTATCAATCAAGACTTGGTTATAACTTGAAAAACCATCTTAAAAAGACATCATCTTTGCCCCATTTACTGCTCGCAGCACTACGTCCATTGGAGGCAGAGGATAATTATCCTTTTTAGATGCTTTGTTTAAATTTATAAAGTCTACGCATAACCTGATGTCTCCGTTTTTCTTCTTCACTGGTACTAGGTTAGCAACCCAGACTGAATGTCTGACTGGGAAAATTATTCCAGCAGACAACAATTTTTTTACTTCCTCAAAGATTAAAGGCTCTAGGATAGCATTCATAGGCCTTTGTTTCTGTCTAAATGGTTTAACCTCTGGTCTCAAAGGTATTACGTGAGTTATGATGGACGTATCATAGGTTTTCAAGTCTTCATATGTCCATGCTATTACGTGTTTGTATTCTTTCAGAACGTCTAAAATTTCTTTTCTAATTTTCTCATAGCAAGCTTTTCCGATTAATACATTTTGTGGATTTTGCTCTGTCCCTAAGTTGTGTGGATCACACTTACCCCCTTCCGTTCTGGGTAAGTCTTTCTGTCTTACTACTCCATCGAAGTCAAAGATATGTTCTAATTCAATTACTCCTTTGGGTAAGAAGTTGCTCTTCAAGTTGATTATATCCTCTTCGTCCCATGTGTCTCAGGCCTTTCTTGCTCATCAATGATTTGGGCCTCAAATACCTCATTACAATTCAGAAAATCAATAATTTGTTGATCCCCTCCAAATACCTGAAAGTGTGTAACATTGTCTGGGATACTGGAAATATTAACTAATTCAACAACAAATCGTCTCAATCCTGACAGTGTCAAGGGTTCTAATGTGCTAGCAGCAACTGCTAGTGCATCTGGCCTGTGGTTCAGCTCTCTGGGGATATGCTCTATGTTAAAAGCATCAAACGAATCTATTAAACCCCATACCCTATGTCTGTAACTAATCATTTTCTTGTTATTGCAAGCATATAGTTTCCTCACTTGTCTAACTACTAATTCAGAGTCTGAAAATACTCTGATCGTTTTCACCTTTTTCTTGATGGCCATGACAAGTCCTAAAATTAGGGCTTCATATTCAGCGATATTGTTAGTACAGGAAAATTGTAATCTATATGCTGCCAGATGTGATTTACCCTAAGGATCTATGAGTTCAACACCTGCACCTGCACCCTGTTTCGATTTGGACCTGTCACATTTTAACGTCCACATGCCATCTTTACTTTTCTGACCTTTTATCTTGGCATGCTTTCTCTTTTATCACCTGTGGGGTGTTGGCCTGTTTACCTATGGGTATTTCTGTTTGGTCAACTTGCATATGTGTATTTCCAGTTGGTAAATCAGAAAGACAACTACCCTTGTCCTTTATTTGATCTCCTAAATCTGAAATCAAGGCATCTACACCACTCTACAAATACCCTTGTGGTTGATCAGGATTCACACTTCCCTCCTATAGCTCTATCCTTTTCATGCATTTTTTGTATTCATATTCAATGATGTCCTTGCATATTCTACAACTCTCCTCAGAATGTGGCCTATCATGAACTCTACATTTGTCCTTATACAATTTAGATTGGATTGGCAGATTTTGTTTAATGCACTCTTCCACCTCTTGTCTAATGGCATAACCAAATTTGCTTATTGCACTACTTTCTTCATCCGAAGAGTTTCCATCAGATTCAATGAATAATGTTGTCCTATTGCTAACATGTTTTTCTCTAAAGTTCAACATCATGATCTCTTCAATCTGTACCCCATTGTTAGTGATCTTATAGACACCAGGCTCAACAGCAACATATAATATTTCGTTTGTTCAATTATACTCTATTATCATATGTTTCATCCTGGGTTCTGCCTCTATTCTAATCTGGTTTGGGACACCTCTCCATAGTAGCCACATATGCAAAAAATCAGTGGCCATATATCTGTTTAATGTCTTGGACCAATCCCTACTCAGCAACATTCCATAATTTACGGGTATATCCACTACTTGAATGTCAATGATTTGGCCTACCCTAGGGTCTGAAGCTAATTGCATTTGAATGTTCATGAGTTCTCCTATCACACTAACCTCAGTTTTATCTAGCTGTGTGACAACCTTAGCAAATTTGGTGGGAGTCAGCCCTAGAGTTTTACATATTCCTAAGGGCATTACATTGGCTGACGCACCAAAGTCCACCATGCAATTGTGTATGTTCTTCCCGCACAGTCTAACTGTTAACAAGAAAGGAAGAGCATCCTTCTTATCTGCATACATTACTACATTTGTATTGGAAGGCAGCTCAACTTTCTTACTTTTCTCTTTAGGTGGTGAATCTCTATTAGGATAAGTTATATCAGCAGAAACCTCGTCTGTCATGGATGTATCCAGGGATTTTATAAAAGCATTTCTGATCCCTAGAGTTTTCAATAATTCATTTAGAGGTATACTGACCTTAATTTTCTTTATTTCCTCTGACAAGTAACTCATTAATCTTGTTGTCTCAATTGTTTCAATTTTACTTGTTTGATCCTTTTGTACTGCTGTTCCGTTATTTGTGTGCTGATTAGATTTCAGTATGGCAGGATTGTTGCTCGCATTCTGATCTGGGGGTGTATTGAAGTTGTTAGGAGGAATGGAAGTGGTGAAAGGTCCTCCTGGCCTAGGGTTGTTCCTCAAATTGTAGGTGTGGTTTTTATTCGTCTGTTGAAAAGCCTGCACCTCTTCTGTTTCAGTCAACACCTCATTTTTAGTTTCAAAGGGAAACTGAAAAGCGTTTAACACAAAGGCTGATTCAGGATAAAGATTTTCACAACAGTATGGTTCATCCTCTAACAATTCATCTTCTTTCTCTTCTGCAGTTGCAAAGGTAAACGTTTCTACGACTAAGGCTATATCATATCCCGAGGGTACTACCTCATTCCCCTTGGGAATGAGAAATTCAGAGGTAGGAGGCTGCACATCTATATCAAAAATGCTGGCTGCTAAATGGAACTGTGGACAGTCATGCTCAGCGTGGGCATTGGTATTGTGAAATCTGCACCAATTTTTGAGTATTGTATTGGCCATTTGGATGTCAGCCATCTGTTTTGCATCACGATTATCTATATTCTCAAAAGGAGAAGCTAGAGTACCATTGTTTGGTCCAGTGTTCCATGTTTTGGGCGGCCTAGGCTGATTCTGATTTTTGTTATTGTATCCTTGGCTGCCCCTATTGTCTATCACTGGTCCTTTGTTTTGTATTGATTGCCCTTGGTTATGACCTTGATGCTAATTATAGTTTTGGCTCTGATTTGAACATTGGCCCTAGCTATTATTTTGGTTATAACCTTGATTGTAGTGTTGATTTAGATTTGCATTATAGTTCTAATTTTGGCCTTGGTTGTAGTTCTGATTTTGACTGTAGTTTTGGTTGCCTCTTCCATAGAGATTCTCATTTCTTAGTTGTGTTACTTCAGTGGTTAATCTTTTCACATGTGCAGTGATCTCCTTGATTTCTTCTCTATCTTCTGGTGCTTTTGCCACAGTTGCATCTCTAGAAGGTTGAAAGAAAGGCTGACCATTGTTTTGAATGTTATTAGCAATGTTACCTGTGTAAGGAGCTATGGCTTGGATTGGGGTAGGACTATACACAGGTGTGTATGTTGGAACTTGATTTAATGGTGGAGCATGATGCATAGGGATTCCATTCCAAGGTTGTACCTGATTTTGCATTCCAAAATTTCCTCCACTGACAAATGGACTATAAATTGTAGGCCTCATTTCTTGGTTTACTAAGGCTACCTCTTTATAGGCTTTGGATATTGAGTCTATGTCGGGTTTTCTCTTGACAAACATGGCAGTCAAAGGATCCAAGGCTGCATAGTACATAGCTAGTAAGGTATCATCATCTACGACGTAGGGGGCTACCAGCCTAGAGTAAGCCTTTTGAAATCTGTCATTGAAATTATCAATTAGCTCTCCCTCACCTCTTTTTATGGTAGCCAATTTGTGATACAGGATGCAAGGATCAACGGGTCCTCTAAATCTAGATAGAAATGCTTCTTCCATAAGTGGCCAGGAAGAAATGTAACCACTGGGTAAGTTTACATACCAGTTAGAGGCCTGCTCATTGAAGGTGTAGGGAAACAATCTACACACAACATCCTCGTGCTCTAATCTGGCCCTAAAACATGCCTCCTTGAATATTCTAATGTGGTCTTCCGGGTCTTGGTGCAACTGGTATTTGGGACATATCTTCTCCGGATTCTTGGGCATCTCATTATAATCAGGGAACGCTATGGGAGAGTGGGCATTGAAATAAGCCATCGTAGGCACTTGAGCTTGACCTGGGCCTGTAGGAATGCCTAGATTTACTGGTGGGATAGGATTTCTAGGAGGACTAGGACCTCTAGGAGTACCTGAATCAAGGTTCAAGGATCTAAATGAGGAACGGTCAGGACTCACAATGTTATGGATGCTAAAGGGTGATCCAGGGGGTGTTCCAGATGAACTCCCTACTTGTGATATTTTAGGATTCCAAATCAGAGGGTTCCTACTTCGCCTTGTATCAGGTAGTTGCACAAAAATATCCCCTGAACTGGATCTAGACCTAGTCACTCTATCACTGTTATTAGCCAGTTTGAAACAAACCCTAACTCAAGTCGGCCCTCCTAGCGCCAGAAAAACTGTTGGTGATTGTTTTGATGCAATCATAACAATTAGTCAAAATTCACATAAAATGAACCAAAACTGACTTAAAAGATATGAAGGAATCGGTTAAGATTCGCTTAATCCCAAGTTTAATATGGTCAGGTCTTGACCTGTTGGGCAAATTCAGTTGGTTGATGTGAAGTTGTAATGTTCAAAGGGCCTTACGTAGTTTAGGGTTTCTTGTTGGTTTACTGGACTTAGATTACGAAAACTGTCTACTTTTAACTCAATTGTTCATGTTTCTTTCGAATGATCAGACAATTTCCTTTAAGTTTCTGCGTTTTAAGCTAAGTATTTTCAGATGGGTTGGAAAAAGTTAGAAAGATCTAAACTAAACATCATTCATTCTACCAAAGGATCTAATTGTTCTGTTATGCACTTTGTAAGCAATACGGCAAATTGATCAAATCCACAAACTAAAACTTCAAATGTAAGCTCTGAGCATTTTCACAAACATACATTTAAAATTGCAAGCTCTAAGAGAAAATGCTTCAAAACACAATGAAAAACAAGAAAACACTCAGAAGATAGATGCAAAATTCCAGATTCAATTGTATTAGAAACAGACAGTCATATAAGATTTACAATGTCTGAATGACTCTTAGCTTCATTGATCAAATTACACAAAAATTACAAGTTTTACAGATACAGTAAGGAAGCCAAATGTTCCACGCATTCCTTATTGCAGACACAGGCGACCTCCTTCTTCTACTTCTAAACTCAAAGGTCCCTCTATTCTAAATGCTATTCTCTACAAAAAATCTGCTGCTACAAATTTCTAAGTAGCCCCTGTGTAAAGTTTTACAGTGTATCAAGGCACAATATATAGACTTTCTGATTGTCCTCAATACAGCCCAAAAAACCCTAGTTTAAACCCTGGTTCAAACCCCTGGTTACAACAATAAATGCCGGTGAACCAGTTTCCCAAAATACCTCTGAGCATACATCCAATCTGGGCGAAATATGCCCTCCTGGAAAGCCTAGCAGGTCAACAATAACTTCTGTTGTCTGTTGTGATGATGCTTTCAGCTGCACTTTGTCTTTTCATTTGAAGACCCTCGACTTCCTCGTCCTTTGTCCTTATTTTCTCCTGCTCCTGAGATCTAATTTCCTCTCTATGATGTCACTGCCATCAAGTTTCAGCTCCCTTTCAACTGCAAACCTACAAAAAAATAGATGAGCAATAAGTATTACTTCACTTAAAAAATGGTAGGAAACTGAAACATCTGTTGAACCAAGGCATGACTGTGCAAAATGTAGAGATCGGGCCCAAAAATGCCCCAAAAAACGCACTCAAAATGCATACAACGTCCCAAAAAAACGTCAGGTCAACCATCGCTGACCAGAAACATCATCCGAGCCTCAAAAAACGCGCTCAAAAATGCTATCGCTCTGCCTTTTCCCACCCATCAGCGTGAGATATGCCGTCGGTGAGAACAAAAATTGATTGGTCGACTCCCATTGTTTGGCCGATTTCCATTATATCAGCGTGACTTTCACCGAAATAGCCCTAGCAGCCTGTGTTTCCTTCCTATCGGTATGACATCGCCCATCGGCGAAAGCCTAAAGTGTTGCTCTGATTGTTATTGTTATGCCGATAGCCTTTGCATCGGCGTGAGATGTCTATCGACATGAGTTCAAAAAGATGGGCCGATGTCATAAGTTATGCCGATCACTATACCATCGGTTAGATTACACCTATCGGGGAGAAAAAAATCAAACTCCACCGATATCGAATGTTATGCCGATGAGGAAAGTTCATCGAAGAGATAATACCTTTCGGCATGAAAACTTCAAACTTGGCCGATATCCAATGTTATGCCGATGTGGCTTTTTCATTTGGCTAAGTCTTTTCCTTCATCGGGCTGATCTCCTTCCATCGGTGCGGTCAAAACATTTCCCACCAATAGCCATCGTTTGGCCGATGCAAACTCGTCGGCTAAACTCTTACCGATCACCACCCAAGGCTCCATCGGAGTAACCATTGCTGTCGGCGTGAAAATTCCAAACATGGCCAATCGGTTAAGTTACACCGATGACAATACATATGCAACCCCTTTGATCGACTAAGTCCTTTCATTTGAAGACCCCTGGCCCTGTCATCGGCGTGAGATTACCCCATCGGTGAAGGATTATCATTTCATTCCGATAGTTATTTGTTTCGCCGATCGCCTTTGTATCGGCGTGAGTTCTTTCATCGGCGAAAGCCTAAAACGTTGTTCTGATTGTTATTGTTACGCTGATAGCCTTTATCTTTCTATGTTATCGGCGTGAGATTACTCATCGCCAAGAAAAAACAAAACATTGCCGATATTGAGAGTTATGCCGATGAGCCTCCTTCGGCGAGAAACTTCCCTTCGGGGAGACAATTTCAAGGCACTCTGATATCAAATGTTTTACCGACGAACGCAAGCACTTGCATCCCTGGATATGCAAGTGGGAAATATACAACGTTTTAATTCATCCCAACTTCCCTTCGCGTCCACATAATGTATATTTCGTTGTAATGTTATAATGTATGTAGGAAATACAGATTGTGCCAAACATATAATGCTTTACCATCGTATAACAACTCTTTGGGTCTGCCATTGTATAAGTGCATTGTATACTTCCTGCAAAACATACAATCATGAGATACAAAGTGGGTCCGAAACATCAATTCATTTTAACCTGAAATCCACCCTGTATGTATATTTCAAAATTTTAACCAGATGCCTATAAGGAGAAGGACCCATAACTGACTTTGTATCACACAAAACCTGATCTACAAACCTGAATGTTCATTTTACCTTAAATAATCATAACTTGCAAAATATGGCAAATTTTAAGACGGTTCAAAAAGCAACCCTAGCTCATTTTTCACAAAGAATCCAACCATATCATGCACTGGTACTAAAAAATGCATTCTTCTCTATTTTTTAACAAAGTTTGCAAATTTTGACTCCCTTTTCCCTTTACCACCAAACAAAACGACAAACCAAAAGTGAAAAAAACAAAGCAACAACAGGGGTCCTCATTTTGCTAAGGAGTAAAATGGGGCGTGTTGTGAACATTACAACACCTTGCAGCAGCATATTTTCTCTGTGTTTGCCATTTTGTAGTTGAAACTTGCAGCCTTTAGCCATTTTGTTGTAATTTTTATACAATATATATGGACATTGATGATGAAAGTAATTGAATTTTGTTAATTCATTTATCAACTCTCATGTGAAATCTCAATTCAATTCTAATGTTATATATTAAGGTTCTATAATGTATACGATGAATGTTTTGTCAATGTTATCATATGAATATTTGAAATTTCCTATATTTTAAAATTTTCCCAATTTTTTAATAGCCGTCGTCCCCTAAAAAATGGCCTCCCAAAAAACCCATCCTGGAAAAGCGTCTCCCCGTCCCTTGCCGTCCCCATCCCGGAAACTTGAGGGAGCATAGATAGAAATTGATTCTGCAAGTGATTCTTAAGGCTTAGCTGTAATTTTGGATGCTGCACATGTTCATCTTACCATATGGACTCAAGTGCTTTTGGACATCTACAGTCATTCCCACTTTTATTAGCTTAAGTATTCTTTACCAGAAACTATGCAGTTGATACCATAAGACACAAAAGAATATATTATTTACTGTGCATTCAAATTCTCTTTATGAACCATACAATTGCATGTGTATTATCTTTATACCATAACACCTATATGACATAAGAGTTTTTACCATTACACATTTTTCTGAAATCGTGCCTCTCATATAACATCAACAAGAAAAATCAAAAAAGGTTTTAGAAATGAGTGTCATGTGAGAGGCCCTCTCCCCACAAAGGCGTAGAGATCCAACATGTCTACTTTTCAACCAACATGAATGGAGTGAAACTTTCCTAACTACAAAGGACAGAAGCCCCGAATAACTAGAATTTACAAATTTTTACTATGAAAGGAACTCCAAAAAGTTTAATAGCATGCCACCTCCATGATACTGCAATGATTAGATTTGCTTTATATGTTTTAGAATAAATAGTATGCAATAAAGATAAAAACATTCTCATATTTTCTAAGAACAGAACAGTAAAGAAAAATCATTCTACCATTGATCCTAATTAATAGAAGTGCAGGAGTATAAATATAACACAATAATACCAGAATTAAAGGAATTGTATCATAAACAAACTCAAATTTTAATAAATCATTTGTGAAATCAAAGTTGCCCCCATAATAACAATTACTACTTGCCACAACTAAAAATTTAAATAAAATAACTAACCTTAGTTTGGCATTCATTGTCTCACACCTCTTGCAAAGCCAAGCTTTCCTCAGATCATCCTGCATGACCCACAGAAGTTGAGAAAGAACTCGTAAGAGCAGTTATAATATTAGTAAGTTTGTATTGACTCAATTTGCAAACCTCAAACTTGAGTAAAAGGTCCCATTCTAAAGCAAAAGAAATTACATTGCAGACTTAAATGCAGAAAGAAATATTGCCATCCACATATGCAAAGCATATTACTTTCATGTAATATTACTAAATGTATACATCTGCAAAAATAAAAACTCAATGTTGAATGACATACATATTGATGCTGATGCTGCAGCTTGAAATCTTTAACCAGTTTAATCAGCACTCCAAGTATTTGCTCTAAAACCTGAATAGAAAACATGTACCACATAGATTTCAAACAGAGTCATAGATATTAAAATATGAGAAAGAACCTGCAAACACGTAGGGGTCAATAAGACAGCAAATACAATTCAAATTTTTAACTAGACAGACAGCAAATAAAAAATCAGCAGGTGATATTTAACAATAAATTGTAGTGGAAACCTACAAGATAAAGAAAGAATTTTTTTAATAAAATCTACATAAGAAGCAGTGCAAAGTAAGACTAAATGCTAGTAAATTCCGAGTATAGACATTTGTGTACATTGTAATATTCTGAGAATTTTCTGTCTGCCAAATATAGGTCCTCAAGCAGTGCTGCCTCCTCCCGTTCAATCTCTTCAACAGCTGACTTCACTCTAAAATGACAAATGTAGTGAGTATTGCAAGAAAGTCTTCACATAAGAAACAAATTTTATGAAAACAAATAAAGAAATGCAGAGATATTTCTACCCTTCAAACAGATCTTTTATCACTAAAGTATCAATGTGTTTAGCATGTTTAATAATTGAAGCATGCATATCATGCAAACAACATACCATGACAATTTAAGATACTTCATCTACGTCATACTATCAATTTTGGGGGAAAACAGAATGTATAGCTTATCAATAATTTAAGCAAACCAATACATGTTAACAACTTAATATTTAAAAAACAAATAAGACTTAACTCCTCAATAACAATCTTATTGAAATAATACTGAAGTTCTTTTGATAAACCTTGACAATGCTTCAAAATATCCAATGAAACAAAAAGAAGAAAACTATTACACGAATCCAATCATACTGACTACTTAAATAACAACCTTGTGAAATTCTTTTAATAAACCTTGACAATGTTTCAAAATACCCTACGCAAAAAAAAAAAAAGAAGAAGAAAAACATTGCATGATTCCACATTCTGACCTTTCTGGAAGTCGTAAATTCTGAGCAGAATTGGCTCCATTTGTATCTGAGGCATGGAACATGATTAATGCACATGAGAATCCCAAAATGAATATTGATGCTACAAAAAAGAATATCTCATAATATGCTACTTTACAAGATGAATTCAAAAGCTTTAATTCCTTCGCTTGGTAGAGAAGTTAGAAAACAATAAGACATCTAAACAAGGGCCATGTAAGAGTCCATCTAACAGAGTTGAACTTTGAAGGAAGTGCACATCAAAATCCAGGATTTAGGGGAGCAAAAGGATCTATTAAGCAATGGAAAGGAAATTAATTCCATACCAGAACTTGGACGAAAAATCTAATTATTTTGCAGAAGGAGCAGCTTAAATCTCTGGTGTGAAAATGGTTTTGCAGATGAAGCTTAAGAAACCCCATGAAAAGGAAATGTAACCGTTATTACAAAAGTTATCCAGGAGACTTGAAACTATCTTAATAGAAAATTAAGTGGCTATCTAGACCAGTGTTACAAGACTCGGACTCAGCTCGGACTCGGCAAGCTGAATTTTGACCTGGACTCGGACTCAGCGCTCAGACTCGGCCAAGACTCAGCAAATTGAAAAAACCATGAAATATAGAGATTTTTAAGGATTTAAAACTTGTTTCATGCACCCTTTAATAAATAAACTTTAAAGACACGATAAACTAATCAAATAGAAGCTACTTTGATCACATACACAAGTATACATCAATCACATGAGTATAAAAGTTGATTTAGTTGAAGGAAACAACATTTTTAGATATATAAATATTGTTAAGTGTTTTAGGTGTACAAAACTCATGGATTATGATATCCATGGCATCAAAAACAAAAATCACAATATGGAGTCATGAACTATGGTAGAAAGGGGCTTGTATCACTCAACCCAACATTGCTATCTCTATGTGGAGTCATGTGTTTGTACCTCAAACAAGTCTGCAAATGCTGCTACAGCCATAGGAACATTACTTAGGATAGGGATTGACTTAGCAAACCCAAACTATAAATATAATTCAATTACTTGGGATTTAATTGGAAAGAAGTCAAAAGAATTAAAAAATGTTGCTTTTCCATCTAGCATAGCCCAAAATGATTTTTAATTTTTGCTCTCTAAAACTAGAGCAGGGGTTTGGCCAGTGGACCCCTCCCCTCACAAAGGTCTAGAGGCAGCACCCCTAGCGGTCCGGGGGCAACGCCCCTGGCACGCTCCCTGTCACAATACAGGGCAGGGTCGAGGGGCAGAGCCCCTGCCACCAAGCCCAAATTAAAGCCTTTGAGACCACATAGACCTTCATGGTGCATGTCATTTTTCATAATTTTATCACTTTTAACCGTCCTTCAAAAGTCCTCCAAACCCTTCGAAGTACACTTGACTTTCATGCTTTTATGTTTAACCGTTTTTTGTTTTTTATTCTTTTTTTCCCCCTGATTTTCATTGACTTCACCAAGTCTTCCCAGCAAGACTCACCGGGGACCCGGGTCATGAGTCCTTGGGACTCGTTTTGGCCTACTTGCCTTGGGACTCGCTGAATCTTGGCAAGTCCTAGCGAGTCTTGTAACTATGATATAGACGGGACCAAACAGCGTAACAATAAGTTCATACAAATATTCTTCATATATGCCCAGGATTTGCAGCAAACTGGTTGATTTGCCAGCCATCCATGGTGTCAAATACGAGTAAATCTAGATCCTTCCAACAAATTCAATTAGCAAATAATGTTACTATTGTTGGACTTGATAATTTGATTGGTAGGGATTGTTCCACTCCATGAATTAAATGATATTAAACCTCTTATCATTTAGATCTATCTCACAGTTGGACTTAAACATTTCACAAATTGCATGATGAAGCTATCAATCGTCAGCAGAAATAAAGCAACGTAAGTTGAACATGCCTGCATATGTGACTCATAAAATCACTCCTAACAAATGTCAAGCATGGCCACTTGATAAAGAAAATAATTGCATTTGCCAACAATGTCAAGGCATATTTTACCTCACTTAATGCATTTGTCAATTCCATTCAGCGTTAAAATTCAGACATTAGGCTACTTGTGCAACAATCCTGTCACTTATTCATTTAGTGTGTTCTCCCTCCCTGATTTGCAAACAATTCTCTAGCAGTTTACAACACTCAAAAAATTACAGAAGAAATTATTAAAAAGGTATAAAGAAACTCAAGTCCACTCATTATCTGGAACTAAACTAAAGTAGAATTTGCATGAGTAACTAGAAGACCAAAATACTCAGACTGGGACAAAGGTATCACAAGGCCATGCAAATTACTCACAGAACAAGACTGGGGAAAAATAATGGTGTGTGGTGTCTCTAGAAAGCAACCCATAGACCTTAAAAAACTGTACCTGTCATTACCCACAATCCAGTGACAGTATACATACACAGAATAAGAATAAAGCAGTTACTTAAATACCTAAGACAAGTGAATTGAAATGTTATGAGTATTTGGGCCAACAAAAAGAAAATATGTAGCAGAAGCAGAAACTTGTCAAATATCTGAAATGTGTTGGGCAAGAGCCTGAAATGATGAAGTCTATGTAAAGAAGTAACTGCCAAACCATCTATGACATCAACCATGATGAAAACCAATAATGAAGCAGATGGTGTCTTATCTACCTTATTTTCCTTTATGTTTCGATTCTGTAAACACATTACACATATTTTTAAGGCTCTCACCGATAACTAATGAATTACATTTTACTCATTAGAAAGGATTCAATTTCTTCTATATCTTCTTTTCTAGGACTATTTAAATATATACCTGTTTCATCCATCTGAAAGGCTTCAGAAAGTTTGTCACATTTAGCTTTCAAACGTGCCTCAATCTCAAGAATGAGAGACATCTGATAGCCAGTGCCATCCTGAAAAATCAGTAAATTAATTATTTAGTATACCTCTAAATAAGTGAATATAATACCTCGTATAATATTCTCGTTAACTGTCAGCAATTTCTCTGCTACATTGCATTTGCAAATTGTGAACACAAAATCTAACCCAGAAATCATTCCCTAGTTGTGAACAGAAAATCTATTCCAGAAAGCATAACTAATATCATCCATGAATCATAGGCATTGTTTCTTTTATTACTACATTTCCCCAGAAATTATGGTAGGTTGTAAATATAATCAAATCTCTATAAAGATTTCAAATCCCAGCAAAATGACAAAAGTCCATTGCCTTGACCCACCTAAATTTAATCTTGGTAGATACAGACTAATTGAAATCATATACTGTGAAACTCTAATTATAGACATTGAATAGATAAATGACAAATCAGCATTATAATTCTAAATAACAGATATAACCAACTAGATATTATATGAAACATAATTCAGGTGGGTATATTACAAGTAGAAAATTGCATCTACCTTGCAATGAGAATTGCATCATAAAATTCAGCATTCTAATGACATAGGATCAATACATGATAACTAGTTCACAAAGACCGTCCAAAATGTTTCAGTTCTTTTCAGAGGCAATTGAGTGGTATGTATCTACCTCAGTAAAATGTGCTCGAGGAAGATGAATTTGTCGTAACCAGCCAGGAGTCACTCCGAGAAAACGATTAGCAACCCCTCCAACACCTGGCTCTTGAATATCAGAACTATTGGCTGCCAATATGTTATTATTAAGTCCGCCCCCAACACTATTTACACTTGTACTGGCAGTTGAGTTAGAACTGGAGCTGTTGGTGACGCTAGTAATGGTGCTGTCAAGAGAGCTCCTAGAAAGTATACTTAATTTCTCTATTTCCTCCTCTGGGATTTCACCATCCTTAGAAAGAAGAGGAAGCCTAAGTCGTTGAGCAGCCTCTGCAACAACCAGCCGTTGTTCTAAAGCTTCATATACCTGCAGAAATTCAATGGCATTAGAGTAAAGTTCCATTCACATACCACACCAAAGCTTTCAGAACAATCTTTTGTGAAACCAATATATAAAAAAAAATACTCGTGAGACTTATAAACAGTATTGAATGACAAGCCTGCAACAGAGTTGACTTGACCAGCAGGACATTATTTGAATGAGTACATGGCATCCAGAAAAGTAAAGAAATGCATGGGCATTCAACTGAAAAGGACACAAGATCTGTTTGAAATGTTTTGAATTTCTTCCCTCAAATCTGTACCTTCTTGAAGGTAAATCCTTGCATTTGCCTTACAAGACAGTTTGGCTAAATTTTCATGTATAGCTTATAACCCATGTTTGGGTATTATGTGCAGTATAATTACTTATCATGGTGATCACAGATATGTGCAATAATGTTTTGTTAGATAGTTTTCAATTGTTGACTTGATTCCACAAGTGAAAATACTTGTATACTGCTTCTTTCTGTCAATCTAGATTTCTGTTTCATAAACCTAAGTCGCCATTCAGTTGCTCACTTCCTTGAAACATTTTTACACTCAATTTTAGCATTTCCCAAACACTTTCCGTTATTCATAGATGTAATGAACTCAACACCTCTCACAAAAAGTTCAAAAATAGGAATAAAACATGACATTGATATCCATGCAGAAAAGAATAAAAGATATTAGTGATAACATCCATGAAGAAAAGAATAAAGGATATTAGCAAGGGTCCATAGGGATGGATCCCCGGCCCCAAACCCCACATCCCCAGCTGTCACAAGGACAGCAAGACAGGGAGGAAATGTCCCCAGCGCACAGGCCCCAATAAAGGGACTTTCCTAAGACACACCCACTCTAGTGTTTTATTTTAGTTCCTTTTATTTTATTGGCTTGTGTCTGATTCTGATCATTAATCCAATCATTATCCATAATCCAATCCTTTCAGGCACAGATCCAACCTGGCTGTTTGACGCAGGTCATGTATGCAGATGTGAGGTCATCCTCGCAGCTGCAATCTTGATTTTTTTATTGCAAAATCAAAATCAAACATTTAGCCAACTGGCACCATCTTAGACTTTGATCCCAAGCCAACTTTGCACATATCTACACACTTTAGTGTTATGTTTGTGACATTTTGATCATCATCCGATCATCGAAGATCATCCATCCACCATTGCTTAGCACCAATTGATCACACAAGAACAATCATTCACATCTGCACCCAAATCAAGCAAGGAATCTAGCATATCTAATCACACTCATCCTAGCGCATGTGAATCGCCTAGCAATCATTCTAGAATTCATGTGCATGTTCGAAGCTTGCTGTCTAAGTATTTTTAAATATCATCATCTAGCAATCTAATTTTGAGAGAATTCATAGGCCAGAGTCCAAAGAACATCACAGGTCAAGTTTGCAAGCGCAGAGTGTGTTCGCAGCCATAACTAGATCCAGAACCACAAAGGTGAACCAGCACAGAACAGGGAAGAATATTCTGATTCCACCCATACACATGGCTGTCTAGCACATTTCCAGAATCTGAGGTGCATCAACTTCACTGTCTTCGTCAATCAGCACTCAATATTCGGTTATAGAGCTAAGTATTCTCTCTCCTCATCAATTGCTATTTATCACATAATCGTGATTACTGTCTGATATAATCTCTGATCCATTCTATTCCACTCCATCTACACCCCAAATTGCATCCTTAGGTTAATTTGTGCTTTAAGTGTGTTTATTTATCTAATTAGCCTAAGGAAACATATTTTTCCTTTTCAAGTATATTGAAAGAGGCTGTAGAATGCACTAAGACAAATAGTTAGGCTGACATAATTTTCACATGGTACTTTCTTTGATTTCCTATATTCTTGGGCTGAGACATATTTTTCACATGGTACTTTCTATGATTTACTATATTTTTGGGCTAACATGATTTCTCTAATTGTCATTCATCCAACCATCTGAAACACAATTTTCCCCTACATGCCTTTTGAATTGTGCTAAATATAATTTTCAGAAATTGCACAAATTGTTGGCTAAATTTACTTTATCATTCGGTCTCCTTTAGTACTATGAAAAACCAGTTCCATATGAAATGGCCATAACTTACATTCCTGATTACCAGCTGATAAAAATTATTTAGGCCCTGTTACCTGATTTGAAATCTTAAATTTAACAAAAAATCTGAATAAATTAGAAATTTAATTTAGTTAAGATTTTAATATTGTGGAAAGTACATAACAATACAAGTGCCTAGTGCATCTCCTTTCAAGTGATATAAAATCAAAATAGAACAGAAACAGAGAGAAACAATGCTGGCTTGGATTGAACATTCATTTGCCTCTGTAATTTTGGAGTTGAAATTCAAATCAAAGATCACGCAGTTAAATTGCAAAATGGTTGCATGCTAAAGGGGGTGTGACTTTAATATGCCACATTGCCAGTCCATGCTTGTCAGAATTGGAAACAACATGCAACAGAACTACTGCTGACATTAGGTGCAATTTATATCAGGCATCCCAAAATGGAACCCAAGGTTGATAATTATCTAAAATCCTGGAGAAAACATGGATGCACTATATCAGAAAAGAAAAATATCAACAACAAAAACTCTGCATTGTACAATAACATATGAATTACAAAAAATAGGCTTAGTTCCTTGCTTTTTCCTTCTAATATACATTTTTCTCTAGTCAACATTGAAGGTCAAAAATATCCAGCATATTTGAGAATTCAAACAGAGATGAGAACTGTATGTACTAAAGAAATGATAATTATTTGTTGGTCAATTTTTTTAAAACCTCAGGCAGGAAGGTTGTACGAAAACAGCAGCAAGTGGCCACTTGCCCTGAATTATAGAGAGCTGCAGAAATCTGAGCTTATAAAAGCTCCACATGATGATCTGCAGCCTATTTTATGTCCAGCTTCACTGTCCAAGAAAGAGAAGAGAAATTTAACCTGCAAATGCATCAAAACCCATGTTGAAGCTAAACGAAAGCTTATTCAGGCTCCAGAAGAAGCTGCCACAAATTAACAAATTTGTTTAAACATTCTTTATGTTGTAGAAGATCTATCTGTTACATAAATCTGTAGGAGATATATTATTGAATATGATCGAATGATTACAAAGAGAGTGAATGCTCATTATATAGAGAAGAAGCAGACTAAGAAAGCCTAAAAGCTAGAGAAAAGCAAAGCTAACAATAGACAAACAGATTGCATAAAGCAACCAGCTGTAAAAGGCATAAAACTATCTTATCTAAGGAAAGACAGATTGACCATTATATAAACATACTAATTTATTTTAACACCCCCCCTTAATGGTCAATATCCTAACTAAAAACAGAGTTGCCCCCCCCCTAAAGAAGACAACAAAGATAGGCTGGTCCACGAGCAACTGAAAAAGCAGGGAGAGGAGATTGGCCTAGAAGGCGTAGAAAGCAGACTCCTTCTGCTCAGTATGCTCAACGACATGTGCTGATGGTGTTGAAGCTTCAGACTTGGACTGCTCAGCAGCCAAGCGTTTCCGGCAATCCTTTTTCATATGCCCAAACTTGTGACAATAATTGCACTGGATGTTGTATTTCTTGGATGGGTCCTGTGACTGGCCCTGACTGAACTACTGAGAGAGCTGATTAGTGCCCTGATACTGCTAGAAGGACTTGGCAGTAAATGCCTATTCTGAGGAGGAGGAAGCGCTGCTACCAAATTGTTGTTTCCATCGATCCTGCTGCAAGAGTTTGTTGCACAGATCGGGAAACGTCAGACTAACATTAGATGAAGTAATGTTAAGAGTTTCGATAAAGTGCTCATAAGATGGTGGTAGACTTTTCAGAGTGATCACTACCATATCTTCTTCTTCCATCTTCCAAGCAATCGCCATCAATTGATCACGGATGTCCTTGATTTTTGTGAGATGCTCCTGCAAAAAGATCTGATCATCCATCATCATCGAGAAGAGCATGTTCTTGAGAAAGAATGCTCGGCTTTTGTCAGAGGTTTCATGAAGGTCCTTCAGTGATTCCCAAATTTCTTTTGTTGTTTTCCCAGACGGAACCTGAGGCAGCTGATCATCGGTGATCAATAGCTTGATAAGCATTACTACTTCACGATTTTGCTCATCAAATCTATCCTAATCCTTACCCGCCACTGGAGGACGTGTAGTTGTGCCCAGAATAATCTTGTCCAAACACCGATACTCAAAAATAGTCATCATCCGCCGCTTCCAGGTGTTGTAATTTTTGCCGTTGAATCTCTGACTACTTTCCAACAAAATGTTGGTCAAGGATGCCATGCTTCACATTTTCCGAGACACAAAAAGACGAATTATAAGCAGTGGGCACAGAAACAGAAGCAGATAGACAGCACAGACAGCAAACAGAAAAGTCCTTACACAGATACAGATTCCGAAAACACGGAATAAGCCGACTCAAAAGTCGTGAACACAGACTTTGAGGTACAGATCTCGAGATAAATTAGAAACACGGATTTGACAGCACAGATCTCAAGATAGCATAAAACAAAAGTTCAAAATATCTGAACACGAATTTTGAGAAAATATTTCTTCATGTCTGCTGGAAAAAGAACTTATGCACTGCTATAGATTGAAAGAGGGACTCGCAAGCAGAGACGTCAATTGCTCCCACACAGAATCGTGGTCCGCTGTAGATGAGAAATCCCTGATTGGTGAACGCCAAAACTATAGGCACTAGACGGAATGATAAAAAGAACTTGAGACGCTGATGAAAAGCATAGGAAATGCGACCATCAATGACGAGAATTGTGAGTAGGAAGTCACAAAGAAACCCGCCAAACAAATTCCCCGACCAAAGGGAACAAAACAAACCCGCATCCAACCAAGAAGGAAACTTCTGAAGTTTTATGGCGCCAAAACAGATTCTACGAAAGCAGCTTTCAGAAGAATGCACCACAGAGAACATGTGCGACAACGAAAGAGCACATAGCGACCCAAAAAGGAATCGCAACCTCTAATGTGTGGCTTTCTTCACCAGATGCTTTGGAAACCATGACACACCAAAAACGGCGTCAAAAGAAATCGCTTCACACATGCTTGACCCAGAAAGCTTCCAAACCGCAATCTTTAAAGGTGTCGCCGAAACCCTAAATCTAAAGAGAAACGCGAGTGTATAGATCGCGTGCATACAAGAGCCGACCCACATTAAAACAACACTGTGACCATTCACATAAAAACGCGACCTCAGACAACTCTGACGCTCAAAGAAAAGAGGCCATCGTTCGCAGTGTAAACGCCGATCCAACCATAACTCGCGAGCACAGAAAACGTGACCCTTAAAGATCATAATTCAAAAAAACAAAAATGGCCAGAAAAAAACACAAACTCAGAAGCAAAACACCAAACTGAGGAACGCCATCATAGAATTCTTCAAAAAAATTGATCTATAAACCAGATCCATACGTCGTACGGATGTATGGACAAGCTCCATGAAAGGAACCGCTCTGATACCATGTTACATAAATCTATAAGAGATATATTATTGAATATGATCGAATGATTACAAAGAGAGCGAATGCTCATTATATAGAGAAGAAGCAGACTAAGAAAGCCTAAAAGCTAGAGAAAAGCAAAGCTAACAATAGACGAACAGATTGCATAAAGCAACCAGCTGTAAAAGGCATAAAACTATCTTATCTAAGGAAAGACAGATTGACCATTATATAAACATACTAATTTATTTTATTACTATCTGCTCCCTCAAGGCAACACTCAAATAATTTGTGTGTGTCAAGAAGACAGGCAGGATGCTGTTTTAACAGCTCTCCTAATCAAGTTCTCTTCCATAAGATAGACAATGCTATTCTAAAAAAAGATATTAAACTGAAAAGGTGGTAATATGCAAGTATAGTCTTTAAGCATTGTTATTTTTGCTAATACTTAAGAACAAAGCAATGTCATTAACATGTTTGTCAGTTAAGGGGATGGTTGAACTGTTTTGAAAACCTAGTTTTTAGAATTTGACTCAGCAACCTAGGGTTATGTCACCAATTCCTATCTTGGTAAGAATGATAAATCTTTCCCTGCCCTTCCTGAAAGAGAAGGTGCTGATTTGAAAAGGAGACTGTAAATTAGAAAATTCATTTCTGGATTTGATGGATTGTTACCCTAAGTTACCAGGGAACCAACTCAGGTTCAGGTATGGTTAAGTGCAATGCTGATTTTTGGGGAACCTAAATCCAGTTCGTAGTATAAAGTTCCATAAAATTATTAGAATAATAATAGCAATGTTATTTGATTAATGTTCATCAGGTGGTGGTGCGGTAGGAATTGGGCATGTTCCCAAGTGCAAAGTCCCAAGTTCAATTCTCACTCCATGTTAAGGTGGTCTCTCCCCCTTCATGGGGTACCACGATATGAAGGCAGAAGGGATATATCGTACTGAGTGGCTACAGGCTGCTGACTGGATGGAAACCCAACCATCAAGCCAGCTCCTGCTCTTACCAAATTGTGGGCATGTGTAACATGTTTAAATTTACATCCTTAGTATAGTGTCAAATCTGAGCTGGGGCCCAGTAATGTCCTCAGGTACCCTAAGCAAAAAAAATATTATTTGCCTCACAAGCATTAAAATATATTAAAATTAAAAGAGACAATACATAATTCAAAATATCATAGGTTTATAAATTATGATTTATGACTTATGTTAAGTTAGTTCTTTCTTTTCCTAACTTTATGTCCCAATGGACTGAAAATGTCAGGTCCTTCGAAAACATCCCAGAATATTTCAAGAAGGTTTCTAGAAAAGACTCATTTATTATGAAGAACCCAGGACATTTCCAATGAGAACTAGAACCAGGTTCACTACCAAAACCGTTTCAATTTGGTATGGAGTTCTAGAAAATCCAGTAATGTAGTTGTTACCTATTGAGCATGCATCTGAGCAGAAATAGATCTGGGAAAGGGTCTGTCACAAAACATAATGTTGAACTACTCACAAAAGGAAGTGAATAGATATTCAAAAAATATATTTGCTCTGAATTTCTTCTTGAACACCCACTTGCAGCCAATGGGTTTCCTATCCTCAAGCAAATCTATCAAGTCCCAAGTCTTGCACTGCTTCAATGCCAACATCTCCTCTTCCATGGCATTCTTCCAAGACTTCTTTTCTTTAGAAGTGAGAGCTTCTTCCACAGAACTTGGTTCATTATCAATACAAGTTAGAGCAAAAACACAATGAAAATCTAGAGGACTATACCTATCAGGTGATCTCCGTTGCCTTGTAGGCCTTCTCACAATTACCAATGATGAATTTCTTGCCACATCTGCACCCCGTTCTTCTTCAAAGTTTGTGCCAAATGTGCTTGCCTCGTCTTCTACTAGACTATCATGTCCACTTAGCTGTTCATCTTCAAATACATTCTGTTGCTCGAACTTTGTTTCAAAATGCACCTTTTCCCTCTCGTTCTCCTTTGACTGTTCTTCCTTGGACAAAACTCTAAGTTCCTTGAATGTAACATCCCTTGAATAGAGAACCTTCAATGTTTCCAGATTCCAAAGTTTGTAGCCTTTTACATTTTCACCATATCCAATGAAAATACATCTTTTTCTCCTTGAAATCCCACTTAGACTGTCTCTCCTTTAGCACCTAAACATACCTCACAGCCAAAGACCTTCAAAACTGTTACAATTGGTTTTCTACCAGTCCACATTTCATATGGTGTCTTGTTTTCTAGCGCAGAAATAGGAGACATGGTTTTCAAGTAGCATGCGGTACTTACTGCTTCAGCCCAGAACTCGTGTCCTAGACCAACTCTACTTAACATACTTCTGGCTTGATCTAGCATGGTCTATTCAACCTCTCAACTACTCCGTTCTATTGCAATGTATAAGAGTTGTCCTTTGCTTCACAGTTCCAATGTGTTTACAAAATGTCTCTAACTCGTTGAAGCAGAATTCACGACCATTATCTGTCCTAAGCACTTTGATTTTCTTACCAATATGATTCTCAAAAAAAAGCCCTAAAATCCTTAACCTTGAGAAAAAAATTGGACTTTCTCCTGAGAAAATACACCTAAGAGTACCTAGAATAATCATCAGTGAATGATACATAGTACAAAGATGATGTAGGAGCATCCGGGTCCACAAGCGATCTTGCAATGTCCAAAAACATGGTCATTCGGATTTTGGTTTTGTTCTAATTTTTGGTGTGTAGTTTTCAAGTGTAATGTCCCCTTCTAAGAACAATACTAAATTTACCCTAAAATTCAAATACTCCAAGTTTAGGGTTAGGGTTTCAGAATTACCATTTTTATTACCTTCCAATTTGCATCATTCTTGTACCCTAAATTTGCAATCATAACATAAGAAACACATACAAAATATAGGCATACTAACATTTCTCTTGAATTAATAGTGTTAGATAAGATTTCCCTATATATAAACAATAATCATATAGATTGATTTACTGCTTATTGTTATGAAGTTACATTCATGGATTCCACTCCATTATAGTAGTGAAGACATGATATTCTTTGGTACATGATGACTCCATGCTGGCCCTTATAAGGGGCATGGCAATTCTCATGTTCGGTTCCTCCATACTGGCCCTAAGGGGGCTTGGCAGGTTCAAGTTGTCATACATGGCCTCCATACTGGCCCTTACGGGGGGGGGTATGGCAGGGGTGTAGACCAGATTGCCTCCAGGCTAGCCTTAGGGGGGTATGGCAAGATTGCATAGCCTTAGTCTATCTGTCATTCACTCCTATGATGGAGGATTGAAAACAACAATAAATTACTTATATAGATTCAAGATGACATGTTCACAATATTTCTTTCATTGCATAATAAGTATGGTTACTAGAATATATGTCTGACCTGCATATCTGAAACTGTATTATACAAATATCACAATGGCTTTCAAGTTCTGAGTCGAATTCTCTAGTAATGATGCTTTCTGCTTATATGAGAACTGTTGTGTATGCTCTATGTTATTCTTTCTATGCTTCCTTCGATGCCATATTCCATGCCCTTTTATATCTATATGTATTCATGAAGGGATGTATCTCTTCTTAAAGTGATGTCCCTCACATAGAACGGTGCCCTGTTAACTAATCGTTGTTTATGAATGAAACACTGCCACTAACTAAGATCACAGTTCCCTTAGCACCGCTGCATAATATAGACTATAATCGGAGCCATTTATAACTATAATTGTTGCTTTGATGTTTGCTGCTAATCGCTGATATAAGTCTACCAGTTAATAATAATATTATTTAATACATATGCCTTTGCTTATATTTAGGAGTCATCGCTGATTGACTTAATATTATATTCGCTGACTTTACTAATAAGAATCGCACCTTGTATTAATATGGCCTACTGCCATACTTGCTGCATAATATAAGTCTTTAGATAAAGTCTTCATTGTGATTATATTTATTTTGATAATACTTATATTTATATAATATTATTTAATATTATCTAAATAATATTAATAATATTATATCTCTATTCCACTAAACATTGCATTTTCATGAGAGCAACTTCAACGTCTTTATCATGATGTTTAAATCTTTAATTTAAACCATGCCTAAATATCGAGACATCACATCAAGTCAGCGTCTCTTCGGGCTTTTGCTTCTAGCTTCTTTGTCATGTTGGTTTGTTGGTGGGGCCCACATGCCTTGTTGGCATATATTCAAGACCAGGACCCATCTATCCTTATGGCATGCTTGTTAAGCACACCCTTATACCGAGGGGGGGGTGAATCAGTATAAGACTATCTTTTACTTTTTGAAATTTAACAATCACAATAATATCAATCACACCACATCAACAATTAAGAACACAAGAAAAACACAAGATTTACGTGGAAACCCTTTCGGGAGAAAACCACGGCAAAAGATTGCTTATATAAAATTCTCTTACAAACTTTGTATGCACCAACCTCCTGGAGACGCCAATCCCCACTTAATATTTGTAGGCACCAACCCACTGGAGACACCAATCCCCACTTAATCTTTGTAGGCACCAACCCACTGAAGACACCAATCCCCACTACTGAGCACCAACCCAACAAGAGACACCAATCTCTTTGATATGAGGCACCAACCTACAACACAACAAAATTTCTGCCTTCTTGAATATAATTCTTTAATGGATGATGAACATTTCACAACACCTTCATTAAATCTGGATCTTTGCTCCACACATTTATTCTCCTTCACAAATCTGCCTTTGAATGATCTTCTATTATTTTCTTCATACACAAATCTGCTGGTGTATATATGATATATCTTTTCACTCCACACACTCTTCTTCCACTTATTTAATCTTCACATATCTCTCACTTCTTCTTACTAAGCTGCTCACATTATCATATTCATAACTCTATCGTTATATACTCAGAAATCTGCTTTTTTAGGACTGATTATTCATTTTTCCTTTCACACATCTGCACATAATCTCCTTCACAAATCTGCAGCATTCTTCATATTTATTTCTGCTCTAGATCTGCTCAAAATCTGCTCTAAGTCTGCTCTAAATCTTTTCAAAATCGAATGATATTCATTGTATATTGCTTGTCATCGTATCTCCAACTTACTATCCTTTTATACCCCATTGCACCTCTTTATGGAGGGAGACAATTTTTCCAAAGGGTCGGTTGCATCAAAAAGAGGCGACTTCTCTTGGGGTCGGCCTCATAAAACATTTAAATTTAATTTGTTTTCATCCTCTCAAAGGTCTCTTGGGGTCAGCCTCATAAAACATTTAAATTTAATTTGTTTTAATTCGCTCAAAGGAGACGACATCATTTGGAGAGTCAACATTCATTAACAAATACATATGGATCGCTTCACATTAGAGAGTCGGCCCTCATTAACAAAGAGTAATACATATGAGGGTCGGCCTTCATATGGAGCATAATACATTTAATTTTATTTCTCTTAAGTGAGCACCAAAATAGAGGGTCGGCCTGCATTCTTGAACAACCATAAGTTTGTCTTTTGATCTACTCACTTGTCTTTATTAATGCATACTTTTAATGCCTCAAAAACTTGTCTTTAATCACCTTGAAATAATGCAATCTGCCCTTGAAACGATTAGTGGCCTTTGACCTTTATTCAATGTCCTTTAACCACAATATGATGGTAGCAATTAGTTCTCTTTTGACATTGCCTCTGACATCAATGACAATCTCGTCCATACGCCTTTGACATCAATGACAATATTGCCAACTATCTCCCCCTTTGTCATTGATGGCAACCTAGCAACATACTTCACTCCTTAGTGATGTAGTTCTCCCACTTTCTATAATCTTGGTATCAGAGCACCAACAATATTGCCAACAATGCTTTTCTGGTAGTTATTTCTTATTATGAGGTTGTGATGGCAGAATCCTTGTTTAGCAGATTGGAATGTTATTGGTTTCCTATTCTTGGCTAGAACCCACATAGTCAGTAATTTCCAGCTATTTCTTTGTTCTATTTTCTTTGAAATCTACGTAGCTATGTGGTGATCAAGGAGAAGATATTTAATAGAAAAACCTTTTGGTACGTTGGGACCCACCAAAGGCTCATGTGGCTTAGGCTCTATTTAGTCTACTAGTTAATTCTATGGGACCCATGGAATTATATTCTTTAGCTAGGCACTCAACTTTGAATGTGCATAATAAAATTTGTAATTTCTCCTAGCCAACAGACTATATCATTAAACCAAATAAATTCAATTTATTTTAAGGACCCATGATTTAGCTATTTTGGATGTGGTAATTCTCCTTGGCAGCTCCAGTATAACTGTCGTCAACAATGACATTGTCTATTTTAAGTGAGTTTAGGCTGTGTGGCAGCGATTAAGACTTGAATAAAGGTCAACATAGAAAACGAGGAGGTCGTGGAGTCTAAGAGGCCAATTATAAAAAAGAGCCTATCATGATAAGAGTGGGCAGAAATTGATGGGAAAAAGGAGGAACCGCACATGTGCTGTTGGGCGGAAATCTAATATACAGGAAGTTTCATGAAGGTTTTTCAGAGTTAAAGTGCTGAATGTTGTTACAAAGGATTCCATATTGGAGAATGAAGCACAGGGTAGTAATTATTTTTAAATATAAATGTCTGCAATAAGAAGTCAATTTTGGCTTGCAAGCCTATAAGTGTTTGTAAGTAAGGTTTATTAGCCCTTATGGTGTTGTTATTTCAGTTGTTTAAAATGGATTGTCTACATTTTTCTATTGTAACTTGTTGAGTGTTTGAGTATGGCTGCCTGAATTTAAAACCCGTTTTGGGTACTCAATTCTAGACTGCATCATTTGGTATCAGACAGGATATATTCGTTGGGGATGTGTTGGAAATTGCATAAGTTGCATGAAATGATTTGAGGAAGACCTTTTTGGCTGGAAGGTTGTCATGTCCCCTTTGTTCGAGTTAAAAATAATTAATAATATATTTAAGTTGGGCCTGACAATTTCTAATTTAAGAGCAACATAATAATATTATTATAATTAAAATAAAAGGTGTTTTCAAACACTAGTACTAAAATAAAAGTATTTTTAAATATTTAAAATAAAACAATAATTAAAAAGTATTTTTAAATACTTGGAGGGAAATTTAGGACCCAAGGGCTCGATTAGAAAAGATATATCAAGGAGACACCTATCTTCATTTTATCATCATTCAAGTTATCCTTTGCATACAATTTTCAGATTTGAGCCATTTGTTCAATCTAGGGCATCCCAGGACAAAAACCCTTGGTTTGTTCGGGGTTTGAGAGGACGAAAAACCTCTTGAATTCCACATTTGGGTCAAGGACGAAAACCCTTGTTTCCAATCTTAGGTGATTCCATCCAGGAATCACAATTGTGCTGATTTGTGGAGGATTTGGTGTTTGCTACAGTGTCGCTACAATGTCGTTGTAGCGGTTTTTGCAAGTAAATATCATCATTTCATCACCAAAGCATTTTTGAAGGTTTATATATTGAGTTTCAGGTTTCTGGTGGATTTTTGGACATCACTTGGGCCTGGATCTAAGTTACCCGAGCTGAGTGCCACCTTTAGAGGAACTACATCAGTCATGTTTGCATTAGACCAGTCACATCAGCTGCTGGTTTACCTTGTTTCAGTCATCTTACATCAGCAAACAACAGTTAGGAGTGAGGAGCCAACATTTCTAGGAGGCTGTAATCAGATCTGGGCATGTTGCATATGTTTCCAGGGCATATCAGCAATAATTAGTAGCTGTTATCAGCAATTTCGGTGTTTCCAAGTCAGCACTGCATATTCACATAGGGTTCGTGGCAGTTTGGAGCTGTCTTGGTGGTGATTTGAAGGAGAAGTCCAGCGCAGCAAATTCCTAAATAAGAGTGATCCACCTTGAAGGAATTCGTGGCATGTTTGATGTGTATTATGGCATTTAGGGTTTGAGAGGAGGCGCCAACATACTGGAGGAAATCACAGCCACTTGTAAGGGATTAAATCTGCTATTCTTTGATACTAGGGTTTGTTGTTATTTTAATCTATCCAGTCATCAAAGAACCGCATCCCTTCTACATCATCATTGCTGGTTATTACAGACTTCTATGAGTTGTAAGTTGAACATACACTGTATATTAAAGACTGTCATACTTTGAAATGAACATATTGTTCAATATATAAGTTGAGGGATTTCATATTGCAGCTATTAATGTGGAATTTGTTGACAAACTTATATCTGCAACCATAATCCTGTGCAGTTATTTATTAATTTGAATTGAAAGAGGTCTGAGTGGGTAGTCATCAAGGGACTGTATCTATTATTTAATTACAGCAGTGATTGCAGTGCATGTTTATATCTGTTTCAGTTTGGAATATATCAAAAAAAATACACTATATCTATATATATATTAATGGGGACATTACAAAGGTGTCTTGAAGGCTCTAGTGAATTTTTGTTACTGCAAAGGGCGTGTGCCCTAAAGGATTTGTTGCAAATGTGGAGTCCTATAACTACAAAGAGCTTTGTGCTCTAAAAGATTTGTTGCACATATCTGTGATTGCAAAGGGTTGCGTGCTCTAGTAAATCTGTTGCAGGCATGTGGAGGCTTGTGACTGCAGAGGGCCAAGAGAAGGAGGCACAAGTGTACCAAAAAGGGCTTAGTTGTGGTTGTGAATGAGTTTGTTGCAGGTGTAACTCATGTAACTACAGACAGTTGTATGTGAAGATGTCTTCAAAAAAGGGGACAAGGATGGTCTTGAAGAGGCCAGTTGAGCAGAAATTTATGGAGCAGTAGCAAGAGAAGGAAATCTTGAGAAGATAATGGACATCCATTTGAGATTAAAGAGGTTGGAGGCTAACCAACAAAGAGGGGTTGTCGTAGATGTGAACATGACTGCAGTAAAGACATGACTTTCTAAAAGCATGAATGTGATAGTGGATAAGGTTGTAGTAGAGGAGAAGGGTAATGATGAAAATCTTGTTTTATCTAAAATTGCTTTGTTTGCAGATATGAAGAAAGGTGAAAACAAAGAAGAGGAAGTCCTTGTGCTAGAGGATAATATTGAAGATAAAATTGTGATGGTGACAGAAATTCGAAATATTGCTACAAAAGTTCCTTTGAAGGAAGTAGCTGATTTGAAAGCTGAAATGGTGGCTTGTGAAGGCCTTGTATTTGATTATGGAGTTGATGAAGAGGATCCCTTGCTTGAAGAGGAGATGAAAAAGACTAAGGAGTTGATTGATTCGTGTGATTAGTGACATGAAGATTTTGTTCTAGTGAAGGATGTCAAAGAAGATTGGAAAAATGGATTCCATGAGATCCATCATATGATCGGAAGTTGCAGTGCTGAGATTTGTCCTTTGGAGGACATGCAAATGTTGGTTAAAGTAGAGCAATGTGAAGAGAGCAATGTGAAGAGAAGTACCTTGGTAAGGTACCAAATGCAAAAAGTGATGCAATGTACCTGGAGATGGTACAAGGAGCAAAAGTCACAATTGTTGAACCAAAGGTATTTACAGAAGCAAACGAGGAGGTAATTATTTTTCATAAAATTCATTTTGATGATTTACATGCAGGTAAAGTGGAGAGTGAAGAATGGAGAAAGAAGTCTTGGTGGAGGTGGACGAATGATGGTGGGTTGAATATCACGAAGGATGATTTGAGTGCAGAAGATGACCTTTGGTGGACAAACGATGGTGGGTTGAATCCCACGAAAAGAGGATAGAAGAAAAATTAAGAGGAGGTTGGTCTATGGTGGACAAAAATCCATGAGAGGCATAAAAGATGAATAACAAATCTGGCAGAAGGAAGTGGGATTTGTTCCAACTAAGTGTTGGAAGAAGTGAAGGAAGAAATAGTCAAAAGTAGCTAATTCAATAATGGAGCTTGATGCAGATTGTGCATTTTCTAGATGGGTGATTCTACCACTCAACTCACTTTGTGAACTATGTTCACAAACTTCTTACCCAGCGTGTCTGATGCAGGAGCATCCGAGTACACATACGATCCTGCATCACCCAAAAACATGGTCATTCAGATTTTGATTTTGTTCTGATTTATGATGTGTGGTTTTCAGGTCAGTGTGTCTTTTCGGGCTTTTGCTTCTGGTTTCTTTGTCATGTCGACTCATTGGTGGGGACCACATGCTCTGTTGGCGTATATTCTAGACCAGGACCCACCTATCCTTATTGCATGTTTTTTTGGCAATTATTTCTTATTATGAGATTGTGATGGCAGAATCCTTGTTTAGCAGATTGGAATATTATTGGTTTCCTATTCTGGGCTGGGACCCACATTGTCAATAATTTCCAGTTCTTTCTTTGATCTATTTTCTTTGAAATCTACATAGCTATGTGGTGATCAAGGAGAAGATATTTAATAGGAAAACCTTTTGTTACGTTGGGACCCACCAAAGGCTCATGTGGCTTAGGCTCTGTTTCATGAAGATTTTTCAGAGTTAAAGTACTAATTGTTGTTACAAAGGATTCTAGATTGCAAAATGAAGCATAGGATGGTAATTATTTTTATATAAAAATGTCTGTTATAAGTCAATTTTCGCCTACAACCCTATAACTGTTTGTAAGGTTTATAAGCCCTTATAGTGTTGTTGTTTCAGTTGTTTAAAATGGACTGTCTACATTTTTCTATTGTAAGTTGTTAAGTGTATGGCCGCCTGAGTAGTCTACTCATTTCAAGTACTCAATTCTAGACTACATCAAAAGACTTACCAATAGACTGGATATCCACAAGACCAGACACATCACTGTGTATCACCTCCAAAATCTCCTCTACTCTTGTGCTTCTAGAGATAAACTGCACTCTATTTTGTTTTCTCAACACACAATGTTCACAAAAGTCAATACCAACAGAACAATCAACAATTCCATCCACCATATGTTTACTTACCAAGGTTTTAAAACCTTTTTCACTCAAATATCTCATTCTAAGATGCCACAACAACCTTGAATCAAGTTGAGTTACACTGGCACACCAAGACAATGTTGATGTATCCAACCTAAACAGAGTACCATGCCACGCTCCTTTTGCAAGCACCAAGTTGCCTCTTGCCAACCTGCAAACTTTACCATCAAAGGTAACATGTATCCCAGAGTCAATCATTTTAGACACAAACATAAGGTTCCTAGCCAAACCTAGAATACACAGAACTTTTAAGAGTGTCCTTACTCTTCCATCCATGAAGGCTACCTTTACCTTTCCTTGACCAACTATCTTCAAGGAGTTATCACTGAGAAAAACCTGACCTTCATCACACTTTGTGTATTCGGAGCACCACTCTCTATGAGGTGTGATATGATAAGACGCACTTGAGTCAATCAACCAAGAGTCATCACCAATGACATTAGCAGCAACAAAGGCATCACTACCATATTCATCATTGTCAAACGATTTATTAGAAGAATCATCCTTCTTCTTGGACTTGTAATCCTTCTTAATGTGATCTTTTTTGCCACAATTCCAACATTTTACCTTTGATTTACCTGGAGATTTTGACATATCCTTACTCTTGGACTTCTTATCCCCCATTTTTCTTCTTACCTATCTTCTCCTTAGACCTACCTCTAACAACTAGGGGTTCAGAAAAAAGTATCATCCATGGACTTCTTTCTAGTTTCCTCACTTAACAAAATGCTTATGACATTTTCCAATTTCAGTGACACAACATTACTATTGATACACATTATCAAGTTTTCCCATGAATCAAGTAGAGAACAAAGTAATACAATGCACTTATCCTCTTCATCTATTTTGAGTCCTACTGACACAAGTTGACTTAACAATAGAGATTGAAAGTGTTCAAGTGATCAATTACTAAATCTCCTCTCATTTTCAAAAAATACGTTTTTTCCAAGGCAAATTTATTGACTAGGCTCTTAGACTGATATAAGCACAGAATCTGAAATATATAATCGGATAGTATTTTTAGCCTTTTTATCCAATTTTACCCAATCTTCATCAAACATACCTGAGGGTTTAGAGAAAGACAATACCGCAGACCATTGACTGATCTCCACTAGAAGATCTTCCATTTTCAACTTCCATAGTTCAAAGTTCTAACCGTTGAAACGTTCAATCTCAAACCTTGAAGTGCTAGCCATAGATTTAATACTATTTTGTCTTCTAACAAAATCTTTCAAAGTTCTCCTTTGTGACCATTTATACACAAACTGCAACAAACCGACTATCATAGGGTTTACCACTACACACGCTAGGGTTTTGACTCCCAATGACATTGTAACTTCCCAAACAACTACCTATGCTCTCATACCATATGTTGGGGATTTTCACCCCTATTGTAGACAACCAATAGATTGGGATAAAGAAACTTAAGATTATGTGATTCAAAAACAGTCAAAAGTATTTGCAAAATCTATCTAACAACGTTCACAAAAGTAAATGGAACAATATGCATACACAAGATTACACAAGACTCATAGATTTACGTGGGAGACCCTTACGGGAGAATAAGACATCCACAATTATATTATTCAAAATCAGAGATTCAATACAACAAATCTCTTTTATAGAGTCTCAATCTATAGCATACTCTTCTGCAATCGCTCTAATGTCTCACACCAACAATGTTCAATCCAACATAAACCTTTTTCCAGTCCGTACAACCATCCAACCTTGGCACCTTCACACAAGATGATACATTCCTCTAACAAATAAATATCAAAGATAAATTGTAAGAAAGGCCTTCAGTCAATGTTGATCCCAAATTCCAGTATAGAGCATGTATTAAACTCGAGTAGGCAGAATTCCACTCCTAAACTTCTACTTTATTATTATTAAGGAAGACACAGTTTATAGTAGCTTCAGTAAGTTTCAATATTCAGATCTCTGAAACTCCTGGTTTATGAGAATAGGGCATTGCTTTCCTCCTGGTTTTGGAACTTCTCATAAACCCAGTAGGTTTTGCTTTGATGCTTTCCATCTAGCAATGTGGCAGTGTCGTCCCTTTTTATCTTATAAAGATAAACTAAAAAAGAGTCAAATAAAATGAGATTAATGTAGCGGTCCCATGTTGGAAGGGCTACTGCAATTTTATTGGCAAGTACTACTTAGAAAAATTCAGAGAATTTCACAGGAACGTGATTCCATGGAACAATAAGAATTCTGCTCTGCTAAACTATTTCCTGAATATGCACCGATAACTGCCAGTAAATATTTGTGAAAGAAAATTATTTAAGAAGTTAATCATATACAAATGTCAGTCTGACAAGAAAATCACTGAACTTTTCGGGCAAATGGTGCAATCTTTCAGCACCACACAGGTGAGCTCCTCTGGAAATCATCGTCCTAAGCAGCTGCTGCTCCACAAGTTTACGAAACGATTATGTTTTTTGCAGTTTTATTGAATTTAGTAGATTCCATGGAGCCAACATAAGCAAGTCTCTCTAAGGGGACCCTCCCCAAGTGGTTGTTCTTCAGAGTTTCAAACCATGGCCCCAGATTCAACTCTCCAGGAGATATGTTAAGTATTATAATTGGGTAACTCATCCAATGGTATTCAGCTTCATAAACTACCAAATAAAAAGCATCCCAGCTAAGATATAGCTAAGGAAAACTATTACCAAATGTTACCCCTCGAAGAGAATATTATGAAATTGTTTTTTTTTTTTTTAACATTGAAAATGAAAATGAATGTCCCTGGTGAAATTTGACATAATCCACAACGATAAAAGAACCGGCTAAGCCAATTAGGTTTATGAATAAAAATGTATGAGGTCAAGGGTTCGAAACCTGTGGAGAGCTTCTTAAACCCAACTGAGAAAACAGCGTTTGAAGGTCTCGAATTCCTCCCAGACCTGTTGCCACCGACACCGCTTGTTGATATTCTTCAACCATTGCTACGGCTTCGCAATATACAGCCTACATTAACAAATCCCCAAATTCTGCATAATTGTAAAAACAGAAAAATGAAAACATTAAAATGGTATAAAACTTACCATTGCTTCCAAGTAACGAAGTCTCTCTCTCGCCATCTCCTCGCGGGCCTGTTACAGATATAAATTACCAAACCAAATGGAGGGAATTCCATAATAATTGCCGTATTAGGATTAAATTTACCAGCTGAAGATCATAGTAAGCGGATTTGGCAATGAGGGATCCATCGGGGGCGAGGCAATGCCGCTCAAGCTGCTCAATCAGTTGGGTAACATCGGGAGGCAGGCTCTGCCCTGGTGGAGGCATCAATATTGGCTTCACCATTCTTTTAGCCGCTTCCGATTTTCTGTAATACAGAGCCCATTAGAGTGCTTTTCAAGGTTTAAATTTGAAGTATGATGGTAACCTCTGGCCTACTGGTATTTGACAAGGGAGCGTTCTTTTAAAAAGGACAAGCGCTAAAATTAACCGGTTTTACCAAACTGCCCAAATAATTGCAGGTTGACCAAAATATAGGACCCAATAGTTGAGCACTCTAACTTTAAGCCTTGTGTGGCAATTTCTTCACGCCTCTCAAAATCATATGTGGCAATTTCGAATCACTCAAAAAATTTTACAGTAGCTTACTTGGCAAGGCCCCTGCTTATAAGTAAGGTTTCAGGGCCACATCATCAAATATGATGCCACATCAGCATGTTTTTTGTTGAAGTGTCAAATAGTTCCCCCAAAAAAAAGGTGTACCAATAGGTGTGCATTAAGTCATGTTATGTTGGTGCGTTGATGTGGCATCACGTGATTGGTTGCTTTTTAGATCTAAAGGGTACATTTCATTCAATTATTAGTACTTATAGTCAACACTAACAACCTTAAAGTCACAACTACAAGTGCTAAACTTTTAAAAATATTGGCCCTTAAATGCACAAATATTATCTCAACCGTCGGAACTATATGAGGTATTGGGTATTTTTCCCTATTTATAATTTTTACTATCAAGATTTAGGTAGGTAATTGAAATAGCTTTCCAATAGGTATCGAAAATGTCCATGGTTTGAAAGGAAAAATATGGTTCTTTAGGTTAATTGGGTAAATAAACATAATTAAACATAAATTAATTTAAAGATATAACATGGGGTGTAGATGGAATAGAATGAAATGGATCAAATGAAATAATATGAAATAGTCAATATGATCATGTTATAAATAGCAATTAATGAAGAGAGAGAATACGTAGCTCTATGATTAAAATTTGTATCTTACTTGATGAAGATAGTGAAATTGATGCACCCTGGAATATGGAAATGTGTTAGATAGTTGTGTGTATGGACGAGAATTCAAATATTATTTTATGTTCTATGTTGGGTCGCCTTTGCAATTCAAGATTTAGTTCGCAGCTGCGAATTTGCTTTGTGCTTGCAAACGTGACCTACGATGTTCTTTGGATTCTACCCTATTAAATTCTCTAAAAAAATATATTACTAGATGATGATATTCTTCTCTCACACTCTTAGGGTTTTTTTTGTCAAGATGATGGTATTTAAAAATACATTGACAAACAACAAGCTTCAAACATGCACATGATTTCTAGAATGATTTTTAGGTTATTCATGTGTGATTGGATAAGTGTGATTAGATATACTAGATTCCTTGCTTGATTTGAGTGCAGATGTGGATTGATAGGTTCCAAGATTTTTTATGGCATGCCATGGTAGATGATTAGAATTTAATGCAATGAGTGTCTCTTTATACATAAACATAACATCAAAGTAAAAAGATTTATGCAAAGTCAACCTAGGACCAAAGTGTAAGAGGAGACCAATCAGCTAAATGTTTGGTTTTAATTTTTGTATTTAAGTGGATCAAAATCGTGGTTGTGAGGATGACCTTGCACCTATGGACATGACTTGGGTCAGACAACTAGGTTGGATCTATCTCCAATAGGATTGGATTATGGATAATGATTGGATTAATGATCAGAATTAAGCCAACTAGATTGGGATTATGTGTTCATAAGCATAGGGATAATCAATAAGCATAGGGCTAGGTGCAAGCAAGGCTAGGTACATGGGCCCAATTATGCACAAAAAAATACCATTTGTAGCTATAGAAATGCATTAAGACATTGGCCCAAATTAGGCACAAAACTGAATGGGAAATACATCGAGGATGTATTTTTCCCTATTACAACTATATAAATAGTAAGAGATGCATTTGGAACTTTTTAAAGCATACCTTTGGTGTTGTAAAGGGTGAAAAGTGCATCTTTAGTACTTTTTTTATTCATTTCGAACTCACTTCTAACTTTTATCTCAAATGTAATAATTAAATGTATAAATAGTATATTTATGTATAAGAGTTGGCATACAACTTGTACCTTGTTTAATCATGAGTCATTTTCCCTGAATGATTTGAGCCCAACCTTTATATGTATTGCTTCTTACCCTAATTCAAAAGAACAACCACAATTCTAAACCTAGTTTCACAACTGCACGTCGGTGATCTAGACCCAACCTTCACATTTGTTGTTTCTTAAGCTAGTTCAAAATTGTAATTGAGATTCTAAACTTGGTTTAGAACTACACGTGCAATTTTGACCCTTGGATCTCTAAATTCAAATTTTATTATGGACCTAAGGACTTATTTCCAATTAGTCATTGCCCACTAACTCAAACACAAAATATTCAAATTGTGGAATTAGGGTGTTGTATAAGAGTACAAAGCCCTTATTCATTTTAGATATCCATCAATTAGATCCATTATCAATTAGAACATCATATCATTCAATCACTTGAGCATCTAGGAGCATTGCATCAACATTTGAGATCACAAGGACATATATAGGAATTTGCATCTTTATTTGGGATGTCTTCCAACTTGTTCCAAATCATCAAATCATTCCAAGGACTTGACCAAGGCAAAAGGTGGGAAGCTAGTTGTCTCCCTCTCCTAGCACAAAAAGTTCATTGGTGATTTTAAGCACCATAATTTTTAGCTAGGAGAGGCAAATGAATTTTGAAGATTGGGAGTGTAAAGAATCAAGGCCACAGGCTAAGGTCAATATTGTAGAAAGGGATCAAAACTACAAATGCACAAATCAAAACCATAAGTGCAAGATTGAACATGAACATATCACAAATCATGTATTGGTTTATCAAAGCTTCATAGTTACAAATTTAATAGTTGAGGTTAGAGTTGGATCACTAAATGCAAGTCATAGTATAACATCTTTCTATCACAAATAAAGTTAAGTACCATAATCCTCTTTGTTGAGTTTTATATCATGTTTGTGTAATATTTCTAGATTCAGTTGATTAAGTTAGGGTAATTTGATTGTTGTCGCTATTTACATTTATTTACCCTAACTTAATATAGTATTAAAAGATTTTATCTTTTTTTATTTTGGTGAATCCTTAGAACTTAGATCCCTAGGTTTTTTTATTTTTCTAACTTTTACATCAAATTTGAACTTTATTTTGATCCTTATTGCCTTCTAGGGTTTTGTCTTTTGTTTGCATGTTAAAGTCTCACCATCTTCTTCATCTCCCACTAAGAAGTCTTAGGTAGAATCCTACCATGGCCATGAGTTAATTTGAAGATGGCATGACAGGGATTTTCCATTCTACTACTTATTTTAATAGGGAAGAAGTCCATGTTGAGTAGATGGGTAAGCAAGATATAGCTTTAATGACACAAATAATTTCAAGCCTTGCACATGTAGCCAATTAATGCTAATCCTTCCCCTTTGGATGATGTCTTACACAATTTTTTGATTAATAATCTATATGGATTTCGAAATCAATTAAGGGCATAAATGAAAGGATAAACTCATTAAGTTTGATATGTAAGTGTTGGAGATACTCTCCTAGAACTCATCAACTTATAAATTATTGATTGCCAACCCTACAAATACCTTCAAACACCACTTATCCATTTATAAAAGGACAATTAAATAGTTTATCATGTTCATATCAATTATTAAACACAAGATGAAACAAAAAATAGAATTAAATCATGTAAAAGAGATGTATACAAAAACTAAGACAACACAATTACCTTGGAGAAACCTTGAAAGGAGAAAAAAATTAGCAAGACTGAGTATTTTGCCACTCATTCCACTATCCACAATACATTATAGATATAGACAAAGCCTCTAGGGTGAAATGGATCCTTGACTTTGGTTAACACCACTTTCTCACACCTGAAACATGCCTACGTACCTTGAGAACCCTTGTTCTTACACTTACAACAATAAAAATAAACATAGAATGAAGGCTATTATCACGCTAGGTTGACCCCATTAGATGTATGGGAATATGTGATGACCAACTCTGACTTACATAATCCTTATTTAGTCATTTATTAGTTTCTAATTATATTTATTGTAAGTTAGGCCAACCTCATTGGGATTAGGAGATTAATATTACCCAATGATGCCTATAAATAGGAGGCAGTGAATAGTTGTTGAGCATCATATTTTAAGTTGTGTTCTTGTCGTAATACTTTTGGAGGTCACCTTCTCAAAGTTCATTTTAATAATGGTTCAAATGACACACCTCTATATTTTTGGTTGTTTAGAAGCACCAACTATTGAAGATGTATGAAGCACCTTCTCTTTTGAAAGGAAATAAATCTACCCAAGGTTTATATCATCTAGTCTAAGCATGAATGGGTAACCTAGAGGTTGATGACAATTATTTCATTCACAACTTGGCTACAATAAAAATTGAAGAAAAAGAAGAGTAGAGCATTGCCTCGTATTATATGTTGATCAATAGATTGAATTTACCAATTAAGTTCATCTTATTTACAACTCATTTCATTCTGCCCATCCTTAATATGCATGTTCATGTACAACACAAACAATGATGAAGACTTCAAAAATAGGCCACAAACTTAATTTAATCTAAATAATAACTAAAACACTAATCTAGCCCTCATCCTAACACGTTTTCAAAGAAAATGCAAAATATTAAGGGAAAAGAGTAATTTAAGAGTAATCTTGCATTATCCAGATGCCAAATCTGATTCTGTAAAGCAAATAAATCCAATCAAAACCAATATTTGCCTAACTAGTCTTCACTCTAGCCAAGAGCATGAGTGAAATATTCTAGGGATAAATAAACTATGAAGAGAAGTAAATAAACCACATATTTTAGGTGCAAGT
Source organism: Cunninghamia lanceolata (assembly GCA_027924645.1). Classification (NCBI taxonomy): domain Eukaryota; kingdom Viridiplantae; phylum Streptophyta; class Pinopsida; order Cupressales; family Cupressaceae; genus Cunninghamia; species Cunninghamia lanceolata. Next base: position 14,002,471 of record BSBN01000306.1, on the reverse strand, counting down.
TGTTAAGAAAGGTGTCTCAACCTTGCATCCTAGTCTTAATAAAAAAAATGCAATTTTTGGGCTATACAACACAAAAATGCAATTTTCAGGGCTCTAGAAGTTGATTTTGGCCCCAAAAATGTTAAAATGGGACTTGATTTGAGAAATCCAGATATGGTGACATGAATCTCTTCAAGATTTTAAATTTTTTTAAAAAGGGCCTCAATTGTCTTCTTGGATCAAATGTTATGGCCTCCAAAAGTTGGATCTCCCACATAAAAAATGTAAGAGCATCTAGGATGCATAAGAGTTGTAAGATGGAGTTACACTTGTTGACCAACTTATGACACATGTTATGACACATCATAAGGCATCTTTGAATAGAGAAAATGGAGCCAAAATAGAGTGCCCATGTTGGTGAGTGGATTAGGACGAGCTTATAATAGGCATAATGAATATGTTATTTTTAGCATGTGGACTCATCTTGGGATTTGGGCATTGGATTTTGACTAGGGATATGGGTGTCACACTTTGGGTGGTTTTCACTCATGGTTTCCTAATTATGATTTGATGGTTTCATATATTTCTTATCCTATTTATTGGGTGCTTGAGACGGAAGTTTCATAGCGAGTTTTATAGGTATTGTTATGCTACTAGAATTGCTCTAAATCTCTTGTTGATGATACTTCTATAAAGGCTTAGAATTTTCAAGTGTATTGTAACCATTTGATTATTAAATAATATATTTAGTTGCTTTAGGGTGTGGGATTTTTCTCTCAAAACAATTTTTCCCACGTAAATCATTGCATTATGGTATAGTGCTTTTATGTTTATTCCTTGTAGTTGTATGATCAATTTAATTTTTGCACATAACTCTTCTCATAGATTAATGTAGGAAGTGTATTCCACACATCTGCTTCCTTTCATTAGTATCAAAGCTTTATCACCTTGGGTCCTAGGTGTTAGGGACAAGGTATTTTGTTCTAATCTTGGTTTGAGTGGGAGCTTGCACAGAAGGAGATCTTGTTGCAAGAAAATGGAAAGCACATCAAGGATAGAGATGGAAAGGTTCATTGACACTAAATTTGAGTTATGGTTCAGCTCAAGATGGAGGATATACTTGTAGACAAAGATCTATGGGTCATCGTATCCAGATCCAAACCCACCACAATGACATAAGCTAATTGAGATCTATTAGACAAAAAGGCAAAGGTCCTCATTAGGCTCTGCTTAACAGATTCCATTTTATTGAATGTGTATGAAAAAGTGACTACTCAAACTCTTTGGAAGAAATTGGGAGACTTGTAGAATGCTAAATCCCTAGTTAATAAAGTTTTCTTGAGAGAGAAGTTGTACACCTTGAGAATGGATGATGGTGGTTTTGTGGCTAAGCATTTGAACACATTCAATATTATCATTACCCCATTGCACTATGTTAAAGTGAAAATGGATGAGGATCATTACATGACACTACTATGCTCTTTGTCAAACTCATGGGATCACTTGGGGATGGCAATTGGGAGCACTGCCTTGAACTAAAAATGGATGAGGTAGTGGTTACTTTACTCTTAAAGGAGATGTGGTGGTAAGATTCTGAATGTAATAAAGAGGCCCTAGTTGTTCATGGAAGACCAAAGGGGAAAGGTAAGAAGAAAGATAACAAGAAATAAAATTCAAGCTTCAAATCTTGTGGGAGATCCAAATCTCCTAGAAAGTACAAGGTGAAGTGTTGGAACTATGGCAAGACTGGGTACTTACATAAAAATTGTAAAGAAAAGAAAAAGAAAAAGAAAAATTATTCAAATGATGAGTCTAAAAAGTCTTCTCAAGATAATGCAGATGCCTTTGTTATAGCCTTGGAAACTCATGCATCTGAAGGTGCATGGTTGATAGACTTGTTGTGCCTTGCACACATGCCCCATTTTGCTTTGGCAAAAATGTGGACCCCCTTTTTTCTCTTGTTTTGTCTAGGTTTATTTTTCTGTCATGTTTTGTCTTTCTATTCCCTTTGTCAAAGAGAAGTAATTTTAAAGCTTTGAATGGCTAATTGATTGATTCATTAAGTGCTTAAGTTATCTATAGAAGATTTGAAGTGTTTTCCCTTTGTCAAATTTTTAGTTTCTCACCTTTTTGCAAAATGCAAACTTTTACCTTGCAATCGAATGTAGGTTTTATGTTCACTACTACAAGACATGTTTCTAAATCACTTGTAACATCCTTTTAAAGTAAATTTTATGCTTTCAAGTGTTAGATTTTCTTGTTTTGAAGTTTGTGGATTTCTAATGCACTACAAGATGTGTTGTTTTGCTTATATCCCATCCACTTTCACTTTTCTACAAAACATTTTATAACATAAAAATCTTTTGAGTTTAGTTTGTAGAGTTTTGCCCCAGTTTTAAATGTCTCATGTTTCGCGTCTACCTCTAGATCTCTTAATTATTCTCATAAATATCCAAATACGGTTCCTTTTCCCATAAAGGTGGTTTTCATGAGTTTAAAGAGTAAATGTCTTTCACTAGTGTTTTTGCGGAGTCCCGACTTACTCCAAGACATCTACTATTCCCTCCAAGACATTTTCGTGATGTGTGACTTCACATGACATCAGATTCACCGACTTCTATGCCTGCATTTAGGGTGTTGAAAGTTTGGGCTCTCAAGGCATAAATTTGATTTTAATGTTTATTTTCCCACATTACATTTAAATTTGTTTGTGCTCTTCATGCATTGAGAACTCTGTAGCAATCAAAACCAATTTCAACTACAAATTTGAGTTCCATTCTCATATTAGCTTAACTAGAAACACTCTGCAACAACATTCAAGTTCATTCATGTAACTTAGAGATTAATCTTGAGCTAGGGTTCTTAGTGTATAAATTATTTAGTGATCTTTCTAGACTCCACATAACACGTAGGTTCGTGTGATTTGTTTCAATTCATTTTAAAGTTTTCGATAGTGAATGGTTGAATGCTAAAATCTTTGCAATGCGATGAAACTTTAATTTGAATCATCGATTTGAATAAACATTGTTATGAAACCAAATGCCAACCGTTGGATTAAACTTAGGGCACAATAATCTTGTTTTTAAAACTAAACCCTAGTTTGCCCAAAATGGTCACAAATTCAAAACATCAAGTTAGGGCAAAATGGTTAAATCCTAAAATTTAAAATCTAAAGAATACCCTAGTTTCAAAATCGTACAAATGGTGCCCTAGATTGGATCCTCATGAAACCTAGGAATGTCAAATTTATGCTTAGTTCATGAAACTTCATTTTTATAGAAATTCACTAAAGGATGGCAACTTTTTTATTTCAAATTTTACATTAGGTCCTTAAATTTCCTACATGGATTTTACATTAAAATTTAGATGAGCAAAAGTTTGCAAAGATTTGGTCTAGTATGGAAGTTTTGAGTTTTATATATTCATGTCCCAAAGTTAGTAAGTTCTCCTTAGAAATTTAAACTTAACGAAAATTGTTGGAATTAGTTTGTAGAATTTTCTTATTGGAGTGAAGTTTAAAATTGAGTTTTGATATCCAATTCACTTCACTTTTTCCATGGAACTTCTCTATAGAACTAAACATGACTTTTAAAGATTACATCTGGAACTACTTAACTTTTCGACATCCTAAAGAAGGATAAATTTTTGAAGGAAATTTGTATGCAAGATTTTGTAAGGCAAGAGGATATTTCATAATTGACTCTTCTCATCATGTCCCATTCACTTTTCCCACAAGAATTGAAGTAAAGGTAAAATGACATTTGTGTACTTTTGATCAACAATTAGGCATTGCAATCAATACATAAGGTCTGGTATCCACTTTAGTTTCCACATTTCACATAAAAAAGTATGCATGCAATATTTATAGAATTTTATGCTACTACATGATGATTTGAATTAACATGTTACATGCACATCCACTTTGATTTCCTACAAATTTATATTATGGAAGGGTTATTTTAAAGTTTGTTTTAGTGTGGAATTTTACTAAACTAGAGGATTTATAGAATAACATGTGATGTCTAGTTACATATATGGAAATCCTGCAAAGAGCAGTAAGTGGTGTAAAACTTAATTTATTCAAGAGCTAAGAAGATGAAGTATGAATTCAAGGGAGTTACCACAACTTCCAAGATTAGTTTAACTTGGGAAGATATTTCAAACATAGATCTTGGACATGTGGATCTAGAGAACTTCAAATGAAGAATGTATGAAGACAACCCTACCAGTAGAGCCAAAGAATGGTGAACAATGGCATTACCCAAGCTACCAATTTTCCTACTTCAGCACAATGCCCTGAGCTTATCACTGCATGTGCCAAGCACTATCATGCAGGATTGAGAAGGATAGTAACTAATGATAATAGAGTGTTAGCTAATCTTTATACTAATGTTATTGCAAAAACATTTGATATTCCCTATCATTCGGTAATGGCGAACTTAACTATGGATCAGGGATTAGAATACTTCAATTAGGATTCAGACAAGTGTATGAGGAAAATCAATTCAAGATGGATAATGACACCCAAGATTGCCCTGTTCAAAATTTCTAAGACACTCTTTTGGAGTGATTTTACAACAAATATTAGAGGTATGGTGACCTTGGTAAGTAGAATCATGGGTTTGCTTGTTGATTCTACTTTTTACCCCTGGATGTTCAAATTCTTTTATGAAGTGTTGTAGAATAATGAGATGATAAATTTGGCACAAATAGTAAGTGACAATCTACATGCTCAATTGACAAAAGTTGAAGATTCAATAAAGTTATATATAACTTCTTATTTGGTTTACATGCTAGCTAGACTAATAATTTATATAGGTTTAACAAGAAAGGGAGCAATTGGAAGAGATGTTGGATAGTACAAGGTCTATGATTGTCTTCCCCAACTCAAGATGGAAGGTTCCTTGATACATTATAAGAGAGTGAATGATGCATTCACCATGTATATTATCATAACACTGGAAGGAGACATGAACAAAAGAATATCATTAGATGCAAATGAGCTAATAAAGAAGTTTTCATAATCATAGAAGGATTTACTAGACCTCCTTACAAATTGCCCAAATATTCTACTAATAAGATCATTTTGTTAGAACTGACAAGGCAAGTGTGTGAGTCACACCAATTGCTTCTTGATAAGCATAGAGAAAGAATGTAGTTTCCTATAATCCTTGGAGGTGGGATGTATGCATGCCCATCTTACCCCATAGCAAAGGATTTTGATGTAAAAATTCAAAGATACAACTTGCATATTTATATTGCTAGAGCTAATTTTGATCCTAATTAAAAATGGAGCAACTAGTAGGCAAGGAACTTCAACATGTGCCTCACTTGGAGGATTTTTAGAAAGGTTATTAAAATGATCATAAAGTTAGAAAAAAGAGATACTACAAACATATTTCCTTTGAGATGAAGTTATATAATATATGTCAAGTTCTAGATCAAGTGTGTGATGATGGGATAGTTTTGCAAAATGAGTATGAGACTGGACAAGTCTATAATGATCCTATTCCTCACCCCAATTGGTCAGGAGAAGAGATAACATCGTTGGAGGAGATATCCTAAGAAGTGCTTAAGGTTAGTAAGACATGGCTAGATGCAAAGATTGAACAACTAGAAGAGAAGGGCATCCAATCGACTTATACCAAAGAAATGCCTAAGAAGCTCAGAAAGAAGGAAAAGGAAATAAAGGAAATTGTATAAGAAAAAGAGGTAGAGATTGAATTAGAGGATATAGAAGAAGAAGAGCAATTGCCTAAAGGTAAATCCAAAGGAAAGAAAGCTGGCATTTCATCTAAGGTGAGCAAAAATCCTCCTCCTACAAAGGTAGTATATAAAAGGAAGAAAATGGAAGAAAGTGTAGCTGAAGAAGATGAAGGACCTCAGCTCAAAAAATATAATAAGGAAACAAAGAAAGACACTACTTTTGCACCTCTGGTGTCTACTGTAGGTGAGGATGTTTCTACTTCTCAAGGTAATCCTCCACCATCTCCATCACAAGGTCCACTTTCTCCACCAGCTTCGCCTCACCTCCAAACTCATGTATCTATGCCACCCATCCAATCTACCATCCTATTATATCCTATTCATACCACTCTTGTTTCTTCTATTCCTTCTTCCATTCCATCCTTTTCATTATTACAATGAATACATATCATGATTCTTATTCAAACACGGGTGAAAATGCCTACAAAATCTTCCATTCCTTCTACCATTTCCCCTTCTTCCATCTCACAAACCACTAGAAATATTCCTTCACCATCCACTTCACAAGTCCCACATGTTTCCATCCCTTCCACCATAGCCATTCCATCCCAAGTTCCTACTACATCCACCTCTTCCATGCCTCCTATTGCAACTAATTTTTTAGTCCCTCCTCCTTCATTCTTTTCAAAAATTAATAAAGCTTCCTTAGAAAGAGAAAATATAGATCTAGTCACTCCACCTAGTTCACCCAATGAACCTTTATAGCCACCAGTTCTAGAAAACATTGATAGGGTAATAAAAGATATAGAAGCACAGGAAGTTCAACAAAAAGTAGAGGGGACAATGACTAATTTTCCTCAGATGCAAAGCATACTAGTTGAGGTAAGGCAAGAAGTAGCTCATGAACACTCAATTGATTTGCAAGTGAATAAGGAGACAAATCTCTAGAAAGGTCAGAGTGAAGAAGAGCAATTGAATAAGGACCAAGGTCCAAATGTTGAGCAACAACAATAATCAAAGGTAGTAAGTGAAGCACAAGCATATACTCTAATTGTAAATGTACCAAATAAAGATGCTTTATAAGTACGCGTTTCCATCGAAGAAGAAAATAAGTCCAAGAATGGACAATAAATTAATGTTGGATAGTATAAAGACCATCTTCCACAACAACAACAAGAACAAATCATTCCTCCTTTACAACAACAACAAATAAGTGATATCTCATCTTCATAATTAGTTCCACAATGGCTTGATCTAAAAATCGAACATAGACAACTAATAATCAAGCTTGCCTCTTTGGATCTTTCTAGAATGTTTTTGAAGATGAATACAACAAAAGGTAGAAAGAAGCCAAGGGTTTTATCTACAATAACCAAAGATGCCTCAAGATCTAGAATAGTAGAGATTTCAACTCCTTTGGTAGATAAAGATGATAGGGAACTTCAAACTGTAGATTATCAAATAACAGCTATCAATCTTAGCAAGAAAACAAGAGAGCAAGAAAATATGGGAATGCAATAAATTGTCTCAACTATTGTTTCAAGAATGGATAAAGATCAAAAGACAAAGATATAACTTAGGGAGCAAGTCACTAAGTTGTAGGCATACATTAAACATCTAGTTGCTCCATTACAAGCAGTTGATGGAATGATTATTCCCCAATGTTCATCTCTCAACAAGAGGCCTCTACACTTCAAAGGATGAAAATTATCGCTAAGGCAACTGATGATTGGATAATGGAGCTAAATGAACATGCTTGCAAGATGTTGCATGAAGCAACAAACTCCTAGATGTAATTTATACTATTAAAGGAAAGAATTGTAGATTTAATTAAAGATTGTGATGATGAAAAGGAAACTAATGAACAAAATATGCCTCACCTAGTCATCATTTTGAACATGGATCCCCAACTTGTTGTGAAAGAGAAGATTTTGGATTAGAATGTCGTAGACCAACCAAGAATATGGGTTGAAATAATCAAACTTAGGAATCATGTGATTGAAGAGTGTCTGAAGGAGTTGAAGGAATTAAAAGAAAAAGCCACGGATGTACATAATGAAAATATTGCATTTGTAGGGGACTTGATAAATACAAATCTAAAAGTAGATGAAGATATGAAGAATATTGATGATTTGAAAATAAGATCAAGCAATTTCTTAGTTATGGTTTGGATCAAGCTCCTTATGCTTTCAACTCAAGATTAATGGATGATGATGAGCCTAGTTATTAGCCTGTTTTCTTATAGTTTTATGCAAGTTGAAATATATTCCCAGACATTATTTTAAGCATATTTCTAGATGTTATGTTATCCCTTGTGATCATTATGTAGACTTGAATTTGGTTAATTAAGTATATGGAGATATGCTTATAACATGATGGAATTGTATGTTATATGTGGGAATGTATGGATTATTGAGAATGTTTGTATTGATTATGGTTGTTATTATTTTGTACATGTTTATGGACTAACCCTGCAGCTAAAAGAGGAAGGACTATAACCCCTAGCAACTGTAAGGTGCAGCCCGCAGCCACAACATTTCCAGGCGCAGAGTAGGGAAGATTCTAGACTCAACTAAGTGTAGCAACCATGGCATGAGGACACTTGATGGAGATAATCATGCATCGTGATAGTAGCCAATAAAGATGGCTGGAAGCTTGAAGGATTCTGTCGCAACTAGAAGACTAATGGGACTAGTTCAATCAAGTCCACATTCCCCTATTTCAACAGAGAATTCTAATTTTATTAGGACACTTGTCTCCTTTTTCAATTATTGTTGTTAGCATTCATTACACTCTAGTTCCTATGGAGTGGTGTTTTATGTTTACAGTTAAGAGACCTATTTCAATAAACTCTCCCATGCCTATATGTATGGTTCGGTGGTTGAGGTAGAAGTTAGTTAGTCAAGTTCAGATTGAATAGTTTTTGCTCTGTCGCAGATATAGCTATCTAAATCTTTTCTAGATTATGTAGACAATGTTATTTTGATTATGAGTTATGAATACTTGTCATGCCCACATTTTCCATGCGGTCATGATACGCAACCCATGTGTCATGTCCACATTTGCCAAGTGGTCATGACACGAAAAATCAAAAACTTTTCCACGTATCCCTAGAAACCCCCTCGCACGTGTCAGCGTGCTCGATGGCAATATGCATAAGGCGTAAACATGTCAATCAAATCTCAGGGTAGTGCGATTACATGCGCAATCCCCTACATGATGATAGCCGACTAGGGGGTTATGCGATGCAATGAGCGTCGCCACTAGGGTTATGATCAATTTGACCCGAACCCTAAGTTTCCTAAATGAGTGGCGTGATTTTGACATGAGTCAAAATTAAAACCTAATTCTAGAGCATAAAAAGATTAATTAACAAGCTCATCAAGCCATAAATATTTTATGAAAACATTAAATAATTAAACAAAGCACAACATAAATCAATTAAATAACCAACCCAGATTCTTGGAAAAATCTGGCAGCATAATGCCTCTAGGGCATACATGGGAAAATTATTTTAAATTAAATCACCTTCTAAGCGTTTACTAAAGTCTAATTAAAATTGATTAAATTCTAAATTACTCTAGGCCGAATCTAATAGCCGCACTAAGTTTCTAAATTGTTATCTAGGTTAAATTTAATCAATCAATATCATCATCCTAAAGAGGCTCGCATTTAAAAATTATTAAATTCTAAGGTTTAGAAACATAGCCCCTTTCTACTATTAAATCCTATAATAATTTTCCTATAAAATTAACTTTACCTCTACTCAAAATCCACAATGCAATATTCTCTCCTAGGCAAAATAAAAGTAAGGTTGTATTAAATCTATCCCCCCTAGCCCTTATTTAAAAAAAAAACTAAAAAAACTATATATATGATAGAATCACTATGACATTTCATGTATATATACAACTGAGTAAGCTATTTTCGTAGAAGAGGTATACACAGAAAGTGTATATACGTTTCATGTATAGATACAGCTGAGTAAGCTATTTTCACAGAAGAGGTATACATAAAAAGTGTGTATATATATATATATATATATATATATATATATATATATATATATATATATATATATATATATATATATAATTTTACATGGTCTATAGGTTTAAAACTAAGCAAACATAACTACACGGCCAAAGGCCGAATGTCACCAGAGGACGGTGGAACAGTCTGCACCACGCCGCGGATATCCCATGAGGGAAGGGCAAAAGGGAGGTATTTTGGGTGGGAGGCGGACCTTCCACCCACCCCCCACCATATGGTGGGGAGTGGGTGGGGGATTCGTCCCCCACCCCTCCTTACTATACAGAAGACAGTAGGGGCGGCGGCCCCCAACTTCTCTTTTTTTTTTTAACACATAAAACTTAAACAAATAAAAAAAAAAGCCCGCTGCCAATAAAAATTGCAGCTAGGGTTTGGCATTCTGCATAAATAATTTCATTTCTGATTTTATTTATTATATTCAATGAAATCTGACAATGATATATATATATATGTCCTTCTCTGAGATTTATATATATTTATTTTCCTGTAAAAAAAAAAATAAAACATTCTCCCTGGATAATAGTAAATATATAAATTCCATATTAAGGAACCAAGCCCACCCCATGTCCTCTATGAGATGCCCCCCACCAGCTCGGGCTGGTGTAAAATTTCTTGAGGCCCCCAGGATCTTGTATCTTAACTTACCTGCGACATGTGGAGTGGGGCATTTATATGTCACCCAGGGAGTACATCCTTGGTCTTAATTTTATGTGGGTGAAAGGGAGGGAGCCTTGCCACCTCATCATCATAGGTGGCAAGGCTGGGGCCGCGTCATTAAATGGAGTCGATACTAATGCAATTTTATGATTGCACGGAGAGGAACAATCTAGAAGGAGGATGATGAGAAAGGAAAAGGCTTCATCGAGAAGCTTCTGAGTGAGTTGTGATTTTAAGAGGGAAGGGAGTGAAGTATTGGCAGTTTATTGTTCGGGTCCCAATGCCTTACAGGTTCACAGTCGTATTTTCTGCCGAGGAAATTCGTTGTGGTGGTATGGAAACCCCTATGAGGCTGGTTAGTAGCAAAAGGCAAATGGCTTTTCTTGGCTAGGTTACAGCCCTTCGGTTGCAGAGGATGCTTCGTCACTCAGATGAATTGATGGTGAGAGCAATTAGAATGATCTTGGGAAGAAACTTTTTGCAGAACGATGAAAGATACAGATTGATATTGATATCTCTTCGAGGGTTCTGGATATGCTACTGGAGCTCGAAACGCCCAAGGTAGAAGTGGAAACAATTATGAAAGGCATTTTCTTCGCAGAGCATTTGGGGGACTTGGATGTTATTTTGCAAGCGGCCCAGTTGGGAGTTGGAGTCCCCCGACCCAAAGATATGGCTCTCCTTGGTGATCTAGAGGTAGTAGTGAAATTGTACCCTTTCATATTAGTTATCAAAGGTTTCAAATTGCTAGTGGTAAAGGATCAAGCTCAAATTGTGCCCGGCTTCATCAAGAAGGTGCTGGGTATGGTGCCTGTGGAAGGGTTTGAATGGGTGACGGACTTCAATTTGCAGCTGCTTGACTTCGACAAGGAGTAAGGTGTTTTAAATTTTGATATGTAGTCTTCCTTTTTGTTTTCTGTCAATAGTCGAATGGATTCATTTTGGTTGATAGAAGCTCGAAGAATTTGGTAATAGGCATTAGCCATGGTCTGACCCTACGTGGTCTCTAGTATGCAATTGACCCTGCGTGGTCTTTTGAAACATTTTTTTGGTATGATTTCAGTCTGTAAATAGCAGTAGAAGGGATCAGTAAGCCATGCCTTGGCTCAAGACAATGTATTTTCTTATTTTTAGTTTAATATAAAATCATTATTACGTACCAAAAAAAATAGTAAATATATATATATATGCATTTTGTACCAAAAAAATAGTAAATATAAATGATACACACACACACACATATATATATACTCTGAGGTGTGTATATATATATATAATACAATAAAAACATTATTTCAACATAATAGTAGATGTATAAACTATATATATATATATATATTTATCCCCACAACTATACTAAAATTATTTTTCTTTCCAACTACACAATACTATTTCTTTCACACAGACTTGAATGCAAGAGAATATTTTCCATATTTGTAGGCATTCTTTTCATATAAGCATAGAGATATTTCATTAAACAACACATGCATATTTTTTTTTTTGAAACATTAAAATGCCAAACAACAACTATACATTTTTTTTTTGAACAATAATGCAAACCAACAACTTAATATTTTATTCCAATGACTTTTATTCACATTCAAAATAAAATTTCCCCACAACAATAATAAAACCAGCAAACATAATGTATTTTGTTTTCATTGCAAAACTTTCTTACAGCAACATAGATGCAAGATTTTCCTTATGTTTAAATGTACAGAATTAATTCACTTCACACAACAACTTTTTGGAATAAAAACAGCAACACTTACCACAACAAGATGGAATATAACATTGAAATCATTCAAACAATACATATTAAGAGAGCATCATCTCTCTTTTCTTTTTGTACAACTACAAATAGGTCATTCTTGGACATGGCTCTCAAGTAGCCAAAATAACATTACCACACCAACAAATATGACATCTCCCAAGCTCCAAGGATCACCAAAATAAACCTGCAAGAAACTAAACAATGGAGGAACATCCAAGCCACTAAAAATGCTCTCCTCCCTACCATAGACCTGCAAGTGGGTCACCCCCAAGCTTGGAGGTCGATCTTCACATGGGTCTCAAACCACAACACAACAATAAACAATCACCTAATAACAAGAAGAACGCCCATAGGTTTGAACATCACAAAATCCATAGAAATGGATTTGAAGGGGGGTAGGAGAGTGGACATCACTTGACTCAAGAGGATCACTCCACAAAAATCCCAAAGTCTCAACACAAAATAAGGCCTCAAGCCTAAATGATAACTCCATGAATATATGAATCTCACCATGGCTCTCATGCCAAACAAAAATACTCCATACTCCAATATCTTGCCATCAAGGCCACAAAAATACCAATACCAAGAGGGTGACCTCGAGGAGGTTCAATCCTCCCCAACCCCACACATGGATGGACACACCAAGCTTGGTAGTCTCATCCCAAAACACCCAAAAAAACCCCACAACAAAGAAGAAACAAACACACCAAAGCATTTCAAGCACACAACCAAAATTAAGAAAGCATAAGGAAGGCTAAAATGCCTTAAGGCTTACCTTAAGAGCCCAATAATGGATGAAAGTTGAAGAAGAGCCCACAATCCTTCTCCAAGCCTCCGATCCTCCAAAATTTCTCTAACTCCCTCCCAAATCCCTCCAAAGATAGAAAATTAAGCAAAAACAAGAACCCCATTCCCCTCTCAAAGAGGAATTAAAATAGGCTTCATTCCAAAGCCTTGAGGAATGAGAAGGTGACATGTCACCTTCTCCTTCCTCTTCCCATCCCACTTGTAAGGGAAAAGGAATGTGAGGGTGACATGTGTCACCCTCCCATTCATTCAAACCTCACCCTCTCCACATGTGTGAGAGAAAAGGTGGGGAGGTGGCATCTCTCCAAATGGGCTCCAAGAGGAAAAGGGATGACACATGTCATCACCTTATTCTCTAAAGGGAGCCCCTTCACTCCAAGATGCTCTCACACATGTGTGAAAGCATTGGAGGAAGGTTCCACACACTTGGAGGTCTTGAAGACTCCCCAAGTCTTCAAGGTGGTGGGATTCCATGTCTTGGAAAGGGAGATGGGTCCTCTTTCAAGGCATCACTCATCTCCCACACTTATCCAAATTTGAATTTTCGCCACTTTTCTTTAACCTAAGGTTAAGGTGACTAGATAGAGGTAACCCTAGGGTTTGGCATGCTCAAATGGGCCCTAGACCCTAGGGGTGCCACTTAGGGTTAATTTTAGCCCAAAGTAAATACTTTAGGAGGTGAAAATTCACATAAAATGGCCACAAAAATTAAAAGACACCAAGTGGTGTAAATTAAAACACATATTTTACAACACATCATTTAAATAATATAAAAGGGTGAAATCTAGGCCAAATAATAAAATGTAGATATTTATGAAAACATCATAAAATCACACATGATCCTTGTCCCTCTTGGGAATAGATCGGTCTAACATGGAAACACATAGGTGTGAGATCGATATCCGATTTTTCTGTGGCCTAAAAAATCACCCGTGCACTTGAACAAATAGATTAATCCAACATATATATATCATAGCCGAAGCAAGGAAATGCATACACTCACGCCATCGCATAATTCATTTAAACATTATTAAAATCACATCATAATTAAGATTCATAATTGCATTTCTATATACTATCTCAAGATCAAAATCGCATAGTAAATCCATACAATGATCTCACAACTAACATCTCTAATATCATCAAGATGCATATCACATGTCTACTCATCATCAGTGAATCAAAATCAGGATATAGTCACATCATAACATACTAAACATAGCTAATCAAAATAAAGGAATCTAGTCTAGAGAATTTGCATATCGGGATCAACAGTCCCCAAATGTCTAAATGTCATCAATTGTAATATGAAATAAGAAAAATAAGGGAGTGAAATAAATAGGTCTCACAATACTACAGTTCAACAAGATTCTATGTGATTTGAAAATATTGTGCAATGCATGTTAGAATCAATATGATTGTGTTGATTTAAGAGAGCTAGATTTGATTTTAAGCAGTGAGGCAGTCACCTAAGCAAGGGCCACTCAGGATAACTGTCCTTCACTTTTTTTCTTGCTTGTTATTATTGTTGTAGCAGTTATTTCATGAATGCAAGATCAATTAGATTCTTAAAGTTGTTTTAGTTTAGTTGACTTGTGATACTCTGGAGGATAGGATAAGTTATCAGTACCAAGCTAATTCTTAGAATTCATTCCTTCATAGTCATTCTTACAGTCTTACATTGCAAGTATCTATAGTAATAGTAGAAGCATTACTATCTTTGTAGTTTTGATTTATGAGACTGTACTAGATAAGTTAGAATAGTTTGATCTTTGAAAGCACATACAGTGTCAATGCCATCACAAGTTTACCAGCCCCGATTGATAATTCAATGGTCTTTTCAAGGGTAATAGTGGATTGTTCAGTAGCTTATTGCTTTGAATTTTGTGATCACCACCAAGTTTACTAGACATAGTAAAGACACTACATTTTTGGTGTCATTGTCGGGGATGGCACTATTTTCGGAGACTAGTTCCTTTATCTCCAGGCTTTCCTAGTTCAACATTTCACTTTCAGAAGATAGGACACTTAGGTTTTACCTCACCAAATACCAGAAAAGATCACTAACGTTGTGTAGGAGCCATTACTACACAAAGTCACAAATATTGTATGTGGAGGCAGAGATACACTTTGGGAAGGTTTCTTCCATCAACCCAACAAGCTATGATAGATATTGGTGACTACATTGATTAGAGTGAGGGTTCATCAACATCTACTGACAACATAGAAAGAACCTTCCTAACTATGGATGATGTAGTGGATGATCCACCTGATCATGTGACCTTTGAGTTTTTGATTACCAACTAGGAGAGGGTTGCTGCTCTGAAGAATATACCTTCGTCAGCATTACCAGTCTTCTATGGCTTGGTGACTGAAGATCCAAATACATTCTTGTTCAAGTTTGATGTCCTGTGTAGGAGTTATGACTACACCACTGATCCTCATAGGCTCAAGCTATTTCCTGCTACTTTGAAGGATGCTATTCCAGATTGGTACACAATGAAGACAAAGTTCTTGGAGAAATACCAAGATTATTGCAGAGGAATTGATAGAAGAAGAGATGACATCTTCAGGATGACTCAAAAATAGGATGAACTATTAGAGGATTATGTAGAAAGGTTTCAGTTCTGCCTAAAGAAAAATCCACAAAATAAACTCTCAGATGAATCTTTGAAGCTTGTATTCTTGAGAGGAGTCAATGATGAATGCATGGATGCCCTTAATCTTATTGGGGCAAGAGATATATCTCAATTACCCTTTGAACATGTCTGCAAAGTTTGCATAAACTACTCAAGGACTTTCACTAGGAGGACAAGGGGAGAGATAACATCCACCATTGGCAAAGCATCTAATTTAGTTTCAAGGGTAGAATTGAGCAACATGAAAGAAGATATTATCAGTCACCTAGCTACTCAACTGGACACTTTACACTTGAAGAAGAAGTAGGAGAAGGCGGATGCAATGCTCACTAAATACTACCCCAATTGCAGACAAAGGAAAGCCAATTGTAAATGCAGAAGGGTGGCAAGTATTACAGAAGATAAGTTAGAGAAACCACACTTTCGACCAATTGAAGGTGAAGATGGCCAGTTGTACTATGTTGCACAAAGGAAAGCATGGCAACAAAGACAAGGTATGCCACAAGATCCTCTAACTTTCAATACATAATTTCCAGTAGGTCATCATAATTTCTCTAGTTGGAACCCTCAGCCTTAGTCAAATACCCAAAACCAATGGAAAAACCCTCAACAATGGGAAAACCCTCAGTAAAACTGGAATCAACAACAACCAAATGTATGGCCGCAACAAAATTTCCAAGGACCTAACCACAACCCTCAATGGCTAATACAACAAAACCAATGGCAATCACAATGGCAAAAGGGACAGCAATGGCAAAACCAAAACATGAATTACTCACAACCCTTGCTGCCTCCTCAATCACAACAACAAGCCATTATGCCAAATCCATCCAGTCCTACAACTCAGCCACCAAGAGTACCACAAATGGATGCCCAACTTGTACCTAACCCCAATAATAAGCTTGTTCAATAGGCATACACTAACGAGGATATCCAATACCCCACTTATGGGGTAGAGGTGAGTGATGTCCACCTCAGGTCAAGGAAACATTAGCTAGGCCTTCATCTCCCCCAAATCACTGAGGTGGTGGATGAACAGCCCATAGCCGAGACATTAGACAATCCACCTTTGGAACCTAAATCAAATCAGGTAAATCAGACTATCTCAAATCCAAAGCCTCCTTTCTTTGAATGTCTAGCCATTCCAAAACATCAAACCCAAGTAGAGACAGACCTATTGGGTCAACCTAAGAATGTCAGTATCAAGATATACCTTATCCAAGCTGTCAAGGACATTCTAATCTACACCAAGACAATGAGAGACCTTTGTCTTAAGAAACCAGGGAGGAAGAAGAAGGACCCTCAGACAGTCCATGTCCTAGGGAACCTTGCTAATATCATGCTAGGGAACATAACTGTCCTTAAATACACAGACCTTGGCAGTCTAGTAGTGGATGTTAGGATTAATAGAACTCTTATAAAAAACACCTTGATTGACTTAGGGGCAGCCATCAATGTCATGACTAAAGAAACAATGCAACTACTTCAACTGCCAAACCTGAGGCCTACACCAACTATTTTATAGTTGGCAGATAGGTCAACAGTAAAATATGAGGGGATCATTGAAGACATAGTCATAACATTAAACTCATGGGAGTACCCTGCAAATTTCATAGTTTTACAACCAAAAGTCAATCTTGCAGGTTATCCACTTATCTTAGGCAGACCATGGTTAGCAACATCAGATGCATTCATAGGTTGTAGGTCTGGAAACATGATAATCTCAAATGGAACTATAACCAAGAAATTGATCCTCTATCCCCTAGTTCAACCTCATGACAATTTGGAGCAAATCATATGGCCTACCTTAGAAGAAGAAGACCACTATTCCCTTTAAACTCTCATGACCATTGAACACAGTCCTTTGTTAGCAACCCAAGATGAGGATGACTTAATTGACCACATTATACATAACCATTGCGGTAGGGACCTGCAGCAACAAGACTATTTGTCATGTTTGCAAGATCCATTGTAGAATATCATACCTGCACATTCCTCAGAGGAATTATCCCAACTTTTTCACTCTCTTCTACCTCAAGAATGTGTTCCCAACATTAGTGGATGTGACCTTTCATCTGTCCAACCGACTTCTAAAACATTGGAAATCATGCCAAGCAAAATGTTGAATATTAACAATGTCCTAACTGAAGAACAACAGGCTTCTCTGAACACTATGATCTAGGCACATGCATCAGCTTTTGCATGGGATTACAATGGCATGAAAGGAATTGAACCAGAATTATGCATGCATAGGATCTACATAAATGATTGTTTCAAGCCAATAAGGCAACCACAAAGGAGAATGAATCTTGCCTTACAAGATATATTTAAAATTGAGCTACAAAAACTCCTTGATGCTGGCTTCATTTACCCTATTTCTGACAGTGAATGGGTGTCACCTTTAGTTATTGTCCCTAAGAAAGAAGGCAAGTGGAGGTATGTATAGATTACAAGGAACTTAACACAGCCACTAGGAAAGATCATTTCCCATTACCTTTCATTGACCAAGTACTTGATTCCCTAGCACGTAAAAAGTACTCCTTCTTAGATGGTTTTAGTGGTTATAATTAGATATAAATAGCTCCAGAGGACTAGGATAAGACCACATTTACATGCCCTTGGGGTACATATGCTTATTTTGTCCTTCCTTTTGGGTTAGGCAATGCCCCAGCCACTTTCCAAAGGGCAATACTAAGTATCTTTTCAGACTATGCTCATGATTCTATGGAGATCTATATGGATGATTTCACCACCTATGGAGACACATTTGAAACAACACTCAATAATCTAGAGAAGGTCCTAAAAAGATGTCAAGAACATAATCTATCATTGAGTCATGAAAAATGCTTTATGATGATGTCTCAAGGAGTTGTTCTAGGAAACTTTATATCCAGTGATGGTATTCAAGTGGATCCCAATAAAATTGAGATAATTTCTACACTTCCTGTACCACATAAACCAAAAGATGTTAGAGGCTTTCTTGGCCATGCAAGCTATTATAGGAGGTTTATACAGGACTTCAGCAAGCTGGCGGTACCTTTGTTTACTCTGCTCACAAAAGACATGGAATTTGACTGGACCACAGAATGTCAGCACTCTTTTGACACACTTAAGACAACCTTGACAAAAGCACTTGCCTTGAGAGGACCAAATTGGACATTGCCTTTCCACATACACACTGATGCTTCTGATTTTGCTATAGGAGCTATATTGGGATAGAAAGAAGGTAATAAGGAGTATGCTATCTATTATATCAGTAAAAACTTACAAGGAGCAAAGCTTAATTACACTGTCACAAAAAAGAGATGTTGGTTGTTGCCTATGCTATCAACAAGTTTAGGCATTATATAATTGGTTACCAGGTCTTTATCCATATAGATCATACTGCATTCAGATACTTAATGAACAAACCTATGGTTAGGGGTAGACTTGTCAGATGGTTGCTCTTACTACAGGAGTTTGATATAACAATAGTGGATAAGCCAGGTAAAGCTAATGTGGTGGCAGATTTTCTAGAAGAAGGTGTTGTGGACAACTCTTTCCCAGATGAGCATTTGTTTGCTCTTAATATACACACACCATGGTTTGTTGATATTGCTAACTATTTGGTAGCAGGGCAGATACCATCACATTTCTCCCCAAGAGAAAGGAGACAGTTAGTGCATAAGAGCTTTCCATATTCTTGGATTGCTGGTTATTTGTTCTACACTGATCCAGACCATATTATGAGGAGATGCATCAGAGAAGATGATGTCTTTGACATCCTAAAAGCTTGTCATGATGAGCCCTATGGAGGTCACTTTGCAGCCAAAAGGACAACATTCAAGATCTTAACAACAAGCTATTATTGGCCAACTCTTCATAAGGATGCAATTAAATACACAAGGAGTTGTGACAGATGTTAGAGAATGGGTAGACCAACAAGATCAAATGAGATGCCTTTGTAGCCACAAATAACACTAGCACCATTTGATAAATGGGCGCTAGATTTCATTGGGCCAATTTCACCAGCTTCTAATAACAAGTACATTTTAGTTTGCACTGATTATCTGACAAAATGGGTTGAAGTCAAGGCCTTCCAATTTGCTAGAGATGGAAATGTAGCAAATTCTTGTATGAAGAAATCTTCACTAGGTATGGAGCACCGAGAGAAATTGTCACTGATCAAGGTCCACAGTTCACTTCTGAACTCATTTCCACACTGGTTAAAGAATATGAAGTCAAGCATAGAAAATCAACACCTTATTACCCCCAAGCCAATGGACAAGTGGAAGTTACAAACAGAAAAATTAAGAATATTTTGACCAAAATAGTGAACATTCACAAGAAGGACTGGGCAGCCAGACTACCAAAGGTAGTATGGGCATACAGAACCACATGGGAAACAACAACTGGTTTCACACCTTATGAGTTAGTGTATGGTAAAACAATAGTTTTACCCATAGAATTTGAATATAAGACACTAAGGACTGCACTAGAACTTGACATGGATCTGACATCAACACAACAAGAAAGACTCCATATTCTCAATGGGTTAGATGAGATCTGAATGGTAGCCATGCACCACACACAGATAGTTGAAAAGTAGAGAGCCAAATGGCATGATCAGTTCATCAAAAATAAAGCATTCCATGTGGGTGACTGGGCTCTATTATATGTTTCAAAGTATAAGGATAATAAGGGAAAATTGCAATCAAGATGGTTAGGACCTTATGGAATACACCAGGTCTTTCCCAATGGAGCTGTTAAACAACAGACCATAGATGAGGTCATATTTTCACTCTTGGTTAATGGCCACTAATTAAAGCTCTATACCAGGCCAACAAATAGAGATAATTTTCTAAACCAATGCTCAATTCCTAACCATGAGCTAGATACTGCTATTGTTTCAAGTATGAGGTGAACCAGTGTTGTCATTGATGTCAACTTACTCATATTGCATTGGTAAAAAGGTTTGGATGAGTTGTGTGCTGTTGTTATTGAGGAAATCAGTCTCCATCCGAAATAGTGAAGAACAGTGATGAGAAGAAGGCAAATATATTGTATAGGTTAAGAACCAGAGGATGTGGATTAAAGGGTTTGTAGATATGAGTCTTGAGATGCTTCAGCTAAGATTTCAGAGGTCCACATGAAGATCTGAAGAAGTTGTGGCTGTCTGTGTGGAACTGGTTTCGGCAAGTGTTCAGAGGTGACAGAGGATCACATAAAGGTCCAGTGAGGTCTGGAATTGTATTATCCCAATCTGTGGATTGGAAGGAGTGTTTGGGATGTCCTTGTGATGTGTCATTTTGAGTTATGTATGATTTTGAGGTCCGAAAGTACCTTTTGCATTGTGACAGTGGCGACAGACTGTGTTCTTGAAGTACCAGATGATGAAGAGAAGAATTCTGGTAAGCTGATGAAGTGCGGATGTTTTTGATGATTCAGGGAAGGTTATGATGATCATTGGATCATATCTAGTTCGTGTTGGCGGTCCGCATTGAAGTTAGAGTTGGATTTGATGTTATGGCTACTAGTTGTTGGTGTTCTTCCTATAACAGGCCGACCGGATGTTCTACATGCCTTGTGAATGTTATTGTGATGTTTACCGACTTAGATGATTGTTCCTAAGTCGATGTCTTGTATAAATAAGTGTTTGAGAACTCATTTTGAAGTGTGGATTGTGTGGATGAGTGTGGCATAGCGAAGAGAAGTGCGAAAGGCAGAGCAAGGATTTTTGGGCTTAAATAGAACTGATCCGAACATGGTAGAGATGTCATTCTCCAGTTCAAGATTGTGATTCTTATCACTTTGTAGACAGTGTGTCTCCTTGTAGGTAGTGTGCCTCTTTGTGAGCAGTGTGCTCGGGCAGTGAGCCCTAATTGGCATGTGCCATTCATTTTTCTTATTCTTCTAATAGAGAATAGTCCTTGGGTTAATCACCCCGTGGTTTTTCCCTTAACCGAGTTTTCCACGTCAAAATCTTGGTGTTCAATGTGTTGATGTTTATCTGCTCTTGTGTTTATGCATTATGCTTTCATGGATGGTTAATTGATATGCTGTTAACTAACAAAGAAGAATCAATTGTTTGAAGTAAGAGCAAGTTTTTATACAACTGATTCACCCCCCCACTCTCAGTTGTATGCCCTAGATCCAACAATTGGTATTAGAGCCAAGTTCCTCTGAAAGGAGCTTAACCGCTTGAGGAGATCCAGGATGTCGTCATACAAGAAGGATAGTTCAAAGTTCGATGGAACCAACTTCACTCTCTGGAAAGGTCGCATGAAATGTCACTTGGAGTGTATGGGAAAAGCATACTTGGCCATGGTCTCAAAACCATATGTACCTCCACAGGGTGGTCCGACAACTCTGAATGAAATCACAGATGCTGAGAATAATCTGCGAACCAAGGAAGCTCTTCTAAGCACATTGAATGACTCAGATCTCTCAAATGTTATCGACCTACCAACTGCATATGAGATCTTGACTAGACTAGAACTTCTGTATGAAGGAGATGAGTTTGTCAAGGGTGCAAGGTTGCAAAGTCTGAAAGGGAAATTTGAAAGATTGAAGATGAGAGAAGATGAAAACATCACTACCTTTATGCCAAGAGTGAATGAGCTGGTATGTGGAATTAGAAATGCTGGTGGTACTCTGGATGAAAATGAGATTGTTTGCAAAATTCTCAGATCCCTTCCTGCTACCTACAAAATCAAGTTTGCTGCCATTGATGAATTTAGAGCCCACACAACTGTCACAAGAGAACAATTGGCTGGTAAACTAGCTGCATTTGAAATGACCGAGTTTGGAGATGATCCTCCCAAGACTGAATCTGCTTTCAAAGCCAGTGCCTATGTGAAAGGCAAACAGAGATTTGATCTGGGAGAAAACTCTTCAAGGAAGATGTCATGGTATGATCAAGCAAGAAGAAACATGGAAGAAGAGGAAGCAGAAACAGCTCAACTTGAAGCCCTCATTGCAAAGAGACTGCCAAGAGGATCCGGTAAGTATGAAGGAAAATTACCCTTTAAGTGTTTCAACTGCAATAAGATTGGTCATTTTGCTTCAAGATGTCCAGAAAGATATGCAAGGTCTAATACTAACAGACAAAGGTTTCAAAAAAACTGCTATTATGTTCATGAAGAAGATGACAATGAAGGAGTAACAGATGATGAATCAGAACTAGGACGCAAATCTGGAAATGAATGGGTGTTTATTGCCATCAAGGAAGAAGATTCAATATCCTCTGAATCTGTCAATCACAAGGTTGTGGAAAGAGCTTTGGCTACTCAAGTGGAAGAAAAGGATGATTGGGTTATTGACAGTGGATGCTCTCACCATATGACTGGTGACAAGAATAAGTTCTTAGATTTGGAAAGGTATGAAGGAGTAATGGTAAAGTTTGGTGACAATTCTATTGGCATAATCAGAGGTAGGGGGACTATTTCCTTTGATGGAAAGAGCAAAACAGGTAATGTACTATATGTTGAAGGATTGAAGCACAATCTTCTTAGTGTTGGTCAGTTAGTGGACAAAGGCTATGATCTCCGGTTCAAGAATGGAAAATGCAGAATCTTTACAAGCTCTGGAACTAAAATTGCATCTGGTGCTCAAACAAAAGGTAATATCTTTCATCTGGTTGGTTCAAATAAAAGTTGTTTGTTTGTTCGAGTTGATCAGAGTTGGTTATGGCATAGAAGAATGTGTCATGTAAATTTTGATAACATCATCAAGATAAGCAATATTCAGGCTGTAAGAGATCTTCCAAAATTGGTGAAACCTACAAATAGTTTGTGCAAAGAATGTCAGCTAGGTAAACAGAGCAGAGTCTCTTTCAAAAGAAAAGATCAGTCCTCTACCGGATTGTTGGAATTAGTACATACTGATCTCTGTGGTCCGACAAGAATCAAGAGTCTGCAAGGTGATAGATATTTCATGTTGCTAATTGATGACCATTCCCGGATGATGTGGGTTACCTTCCTAAAAGAGAAATTAGAAGCCCTTGAGAAGTTCAAAATCTTCAAAGCTATGGTAGAGAATCAAACCGGATTGAAACTGAAATGTCTAAGGTCTGATAGAGGTGGTGAATTTACATCCGATGAGTTCATTGACTTTTGTGAGAAGCAGGGTATAAAGAGACAGTTGTCTAGTCGTAGGACTCCACAGCAGAATGGAGTAGTTGAGAGAAAGAACCGGACCATTCAGGAAGCTGCCAGGACAATGATGTTGGAAGCAAATGTTCCTCAGATGTTTTGGAAAGAAGCTATCAGCACTGCAGTCTACACTCTCAATCAAGTTCAAATCAGAAACAATACTGGTAAGACCCCCTATGAACTTTGGTTTGGCATCACTCCTACTGTGAGATATTTTAGAGTATTTGGTAGCAAGTGTTATATTAAAAGAGATGAAGATCTAGGAAAGTTTGATGCTAGAAGTGATGAAGGAATTTTCTTGGGTTACTCCACTCAAAGCAAAGCATACCGGTGTTACAATAAGAGACTGAGGAAAATGACAGAAAGTACTAATGTGAAAGTTGATAAAGGAATTGAGAAGCCCTCAAGGTTCTATGAATGTGATGAAGATGATCAGAATGATCCTCTAGTGCAAGAAGCTCCTTCCTCCTCTGAAATTCAGATCCAGACTGATCCGATAAATCAAGAAGAAGAAGTTTGTCTGAATAAGCCTGATCAAGAATTAGTAGCGCAAGAAACTCCCAGAGTTCCAAGGTATGTAACTCTAAATCACTCTGAAGATCAGATCATAGGTGACAAAAGTAAAGGGGTACAAACAAGAAGAAGAATTGCTCAAGATTCAAATGAATATTGTCTGATTTCAAAGATTGAACCTAAGACAGTAAATGAAGCTTGCAATGATGAAAATTGGACCAAAGCAATGGAGGAAGAATTGATGCAAATTGAGAAAAATCGTACTTGGGATCTTGTTCCCAGACCTAGAGACAGGAATGTGATTGGAACCAAATGGGTCTTCCGAAACAAACTGAATGAAGCTGGTGAAGTAATAAAAAACAAAGCTAGATTGGTTTGCAAAGGCTACTCTCAAATAGAAGGAATTGATTTTGAAGAGACTTTTGCTCCTGTGGCAAGAATTGAAGCAGTCAGATTATTTCTTGCATTTGCTACCTTCAAAGACTTCAAAGTATATCAGATGGATGTCAAGTCTACCTTCCTAAATGGTGATCTGGAAGAAGAAGTTTACATTGAACAACCGGATGGATTTCAATTGTCTGATAATGGTGATATGGTCTGCAAGTTGAAGAAAGCATTGTATGGATTGAAGCAAGCCCCAAGAGCATGGTATGAAAGGTTGGATAAGCATCTTATGCAGATTGGATTCAACAAAGGTACTGCTGACAGTAACTTATATTTCAAAATTGATCATGAAAATATTTTGATTGTTAAAGTGTTTGTGGATGATATCATTTTTGGAGGAAGAGATAGTATGTGCAAAACTTTTGCAAATCAGATGAAAAGTGAGTTTGAAATGTCTATGCTTGGTGAAATGAATTTCTTCTTGGGTCTGCAAATTACTCAAACAAAGAAAGGGATCTTCATTTCTCAGACCAAATATGTGAAAGAATTGTTGAGGAAATTTGGTATGGAAGATTCAAAGCCAATGAACACTCCTATGGCAACTGGATGTAAGTTGAGCAAAGATGATGACTCTCCAAAGGCAGATCAGACAAAGTATAGATCAATGATTGGTGGATTGTTGTATCTCACTCAGACTAGACCAGATATAATGCAAGTTGTTGGTCTTGTGGAAAGATTCCAGGCTGATCCTAGAGAATCTCATGTTATGGCAATCAAAAAGATTTTTAGGTACTTGAAAGGAACAGTTGAGTATGGTCTATGGTACCCTAGAGATCCGGATTTCTCTCTTCATGCATATACAGATGCAGATTGGGCAGGAGATATGGATGACCGGAAGAGCACCAATGGTGGAGCATTCTTTTTGGGGAAGAGATTGGTTTCTTGGCTAAGCAAGAAATAATATGCAATATCTCTGTCTACAACTAAAGCAGAATACATTGCAGCAGCAGGTAGTTGCACTCAAATCTTATGGATGAAGCAGATGCTAAGAGACATTAAAGTTGAATATGAGGAGCCTATCACAATTTTCTGTGATAATTCAAGTGCAATTAATATTTCTAAGAATCCGGTATTGCATTCTAAGACTAAGCACATATCTTTCAAGTTTCACTTTTTGAGAGAACAAGTGAACAAGGAAGAAGTTAGATTGGAGTATGTTCCTTCCAAGGATCAGATTGCAGATATCTTTACTAAACCTCTTCCCAAGGACTCTTTCGAATATCTCCGGGAGAAGTTAGGGGTCATGGCCCCTCCGGTGATGAACTAGGATGCATTGATGTGCATCAGTCCGGTGGATATCACAGTCATATCTTGTGATCCGGATTGATGATGGGGAGCTGCTACTAAGGGGGAGCAGCTGGTATGATTCTGATGTATTAGAATTGCAAGTATGAGCCCTTTGCCATTGATGTCAAAGGGGGAGAGAAGACATGTGAAAAACAAGTGGTTGATGATCAAAGGGGGAACAGTAAAGGAAGAGAAGACAGGTGAAAAGTTGTTGTTGATAGGGGGAGCTGTGACAAAAAGGAGAAGTTCTTGTCTTGATGGTTTTTCACATCATATGTTGCCATCAATGACAAATGGGGAGATTGTTGCAAGTATGAGGTGAACCAGTGTTGTCATTGATGTCAACTTACTCATATTGCATTGGTAAGAAGGTTTGGATGAGTTGTGTGCTGTTGTTATTGAGGAAATCAGTCTCCATCCGGAATAGTGAAGAACAGTGATGAGAAGAAGGCAAATATACTGTATAGGTTAAGAACCAGAGGATGCGGATTAAAGGGTTTGTAGATATGAGTCTTGAGATGCTTCAGCTAAGATTTCAGAGGTTTGCATGAAGATCTGAAGAAGTTGTGGCTGTCTGTGTGGAACCAGTTTTGACAAGTGTTCAGAGGTGACAGAGGATCACAGAAAGGTCCAGTGAGGTCCAAAATTGTATTATCCCAATCTGCAGATTGGAAGGAGTGTTTGGGATGTCCTTGTGATGTGTCATTTCAAGTTATGTATGATTTTGAGGTCCAGAAGTACCTTTTGCATTGTGACAGTGGCGACAGACTGTGTTCTTGAAGTACCAGATGATGAAGAGAAGAATTCTGGTAAGCTGATGAAGTGCGGATGTTTTTGATGATTCAGGGAAGGTTATGATGATCATTAGATCATATCTAGTTCGTGTTGGCAGTCTGCATTGAAGTTAGAGTTGGATTTGATGTTATGGCTACCAGTTGTTGGTGTTCTTCCTGTAACAGGCCGACCGGATGTTCTACACGCCTTGCGAATGTTATTGTGATGTTTGCCGACTTAGATGATTGTTCCTAAGTCGATGTCTTGTATAAATAAGTGTTTGAGAACTCATTTTGAAGTGTGGATTGTGTGGATGAGTGTGGCATAGCGAAGAGAAGTGCGAAAGGCAGAGCAAGGATTTTTGGGTTTAAATGGAACTGATCCAGACATGGTAGAGATGTCATTCTCCAGTTCAAGATTGTGATTCTTATCACTTTGTAGACAGTGTGTCTCCTTGTAGGCAGTGTGCCTCTTTGTGAGCAGTGTGCTCGGGCAATGAGCCCTAATTGGCATGTGCCATTCATTTTTCTTATTCTTCTAACAGAGAATAATCCTTGGGTTAATCACCCCATGGTTTTTCCCTTAACCGGGTTTTCCATGTCAAAATCTTGGTGTTCAATGTGTTGATGTTTATCTGCTCTTGTGTTTATGCATTATGCTTTCATGGATGGTTAATTGATATGCTGTTAACTAACAAAGAAGAATCAAGTGTTTGAAGTAAGAGCAAGTTTTTATATAACTGATTCACCCCCCCTCTCAGTTGTATGCCCTAGATCCAACAGCTATATCATCACCTAGCAGTAACATGGAAGAAGACCCTGTCGGTTATCAAAGTGACTCAGTAGATGACCTACATAGTCCATCTCCTGAGGTCACTCAGGTATAATTTCTTTCCTTTCTTCACGTGCACACACAGCACCGATGCTGCCATCTTCATGAAGTCTGATTTAATAAGCTATAGGGACCTGTAGAAGGCAACAAACTCCATGTTGCCATAATACACATTGGGACCTGTTGGAAAGGAACATGCAACAACTATCCGTCCGCTCACATGCAGCAACTATCCGTCAACTCATTCAAATTTCACGCCATGCACTCCACTTTTCAAGCGCATGCAGCCACCGTTCGTCATCTCATTGCATGCAAGCTACATCAGTTGGTTCACACATACTAGAATGTCATTTACACCATTTCTCATAATAATAAGTTCTATCCAATCAAACTTATGCTGCAAACACATTTTCCAATGCTCTGCTTGCGTGAAGTCTAATTCACTTTATTCCAACAAGTACAAATATTAACTTTCCATTATTTAACGTAGATATTTCAATGTTTCCATATGTACTCGCATTTAATAATACAAATTTATCATTTGTAATTCTATATCCATGTACTATCATCCTTCTCTTCGCCATACACCGCCTTGAACTGAGGTCAGTTCAAGATTTTAGTTGGGGGGAGAGATAGTGTTTTTGTTCAAAATAATGATTGTCCACCATTGTCAGTTACACAACACAGATAATACAACCTCTTTTTCTTTTGCATTCTTATGTCTACGACCTTTTGTGTGCTTGTAGTGCCCCTCCATTCTCACTGTGGATGTGTAGGTAGTTGGCTTTGGAACTTGGAGACGAAGGTAAAATAATAGGGATATTTAAAGGTATGTGCTAATGATGTTAAGCAGTTGATGTTTGAAATTGACAACTACAATACTGTTGTGCAACATGGATGGATGATATTTAGAGTAGACAGTTAAAATGAACTTCCAAGAGGAAGCCTAATCCTAGGGGGGGAGAGTGTAAGACCCCGTCCCTTGTGGCCTTATTGATCCTGCTAGTCATCGATGGTTTATGTCCTATATTTTATGATCTTTTATGTTGAACAATATACATTAGTGAGTATTGTTCCTATACATCAAGTTGCTTATACTTTGATTGTTAACTAACTAACTAGTGGTTGTTGTGATTTTGTGTGATAGCCAGATGAGTTATATTCCTTATCTACGTAATTATGCAATGATCGAGATGTTTCATTGTTGGTAATATTATTATGTATATCAAATAGATTGCATCATGTTATGTGATTTTATATTGAGTGTGAGTAAGTGTGAATATAAATGTAATGATTGATATTAAATATTTGCTTGTAGTAGTATTTGTTACATGTTAATTAGATTATTGATAAGTGGTAATATTTTAATATTAAATAGTATGATCAATAATTGCTTGACTCTAAAAGATATTATGCAAGTAGGGAGAGTTAAATTATGCTTGTGTAGATTTAATCCTCTATTTGATTATCATTCTTAGAAGGTTATTTTTCATATGCCATTTGTTTCAATTACTATTAATTATGAGAAGTACTGACACTTTTGGTTGAGTATACAAGTAAAAAAAAAATGGCCAATGTTGATGAAGGGTTCACATAGTTACTTCCCTTATGTTAGTCTTGTGAATGTGCTTTAACCTTGTTTTGTAAGGGTTGTGAATGTGTGGAAGGTTGTTTTATTAGACCCTTGAGTCACCTTTTTAAATGCGATTACTTATTGTATGTTTTATGAAGTCTTTATGTGGTTTTAATTGTATAAAAAGTTTCTTGGGTGGTAGGTCTATAGGTTAGGGGTCCTTTTATTCCATAAAACCCCTTAAATAATGTCTAAAACCCACTCTAATTACCCACTTATGAAAAGTGGCAAAAATGGGAGTTGGTTGGGTGGTTGGGAAGTTATGGGGAGTTGGTTGCCTTTTTCCTTCTATATATATTCCTCCTCTTTGAAAGGGAGGGGGCTTCCCTCTTTTGCCTTGGCTTCTCTCACTTGCTATTAGTTGTTCTTATTTTTCCTCATTTGGGAGGAGATTTCTTGATGGAAAGAAAAGGAAAGGATGGGTGAGGAAGAATGGAGGAAAGGGCTTGGAGAAAGTGAGGGTTTCTACATATTTGGGCTGTCAATTCTCTTGGTAAGATCTACCCTTTTAGATTTGAGTTTTGTTGATATGAAAATGAATGATTGGAGTTTTCGTTGGTCTATGTATATCTTTGTTGATCCTTGTTTAAATGGGTATTTGTGATTGAAATCTATGTAAAGATTTAATGTTGGTTTCCTTGTGAGGATGTTGTGTGTGTTGGAGTTTGTGTGGGTAGGAGTTCCATCTTGTTGAGTTGAACATGACTATCCATTTTGTGTGTTAAAGTTAAGCTTGAGTTATGTTAATGAATGATTGATTGTGTCATGTTTAGAAATGTAAGCCATGTAAGTTTGGAAGAGCTATGTGACCCTTAGAGCTCGGAGGTGGATTGAGCATCAATCCTATGGTTTGGAGGAGAGCTTCTGGCCATATTGTTGTTTTTGTTGTCCTCTTCTTTCAGGAGATTTCTAATGACATTAATGTTACATTTTCTATATTATGTTCTTTTCTATATGCTTTGGGATAATATGTCATTTACAAATTAAATTGATGTAGTTCAACTATAATACTTTGATGATGCAGAGAAAGGACTCAAAAAAGACTAACTTGACACATTTCAAATAGGGTTTCAATACAAATGATGCAAATATGCATTCTTGTTCATTCTTGGCAACTCGTTCTTAAAGCCTAAAACATGAGTGCAACAATTTGGATCTTTTGGTCATAACTTTCAGTAAAGATTGGATATTTATAATCTAAGACTTGTTTGGATTACCCTTTTGGCCCTTATTAAACATATGGCAAAATGGGATAGGGTTGTTTTGTATGGAATAGGGCAAAACAAGGTTGTTCCAAACTAGGAACCCTACGCAGGGTTTAGATTTGCTGTTAGTAAAAATGCCATAACTCACTCAAAACCTAATTAAATCACATGCAACCAAAAGCATTGTAAACTAGAAACAAATATATTTCCATCCATCTATTACATTCCCTGATATGAGTCTATACCAGTTCGTACCATGCATGTTTTCAGACTACATTTTCTAAAAATTGAACTTTTCAGACCTACCCTCGATAAAAATGCCATAACTTATTCAAATCTCCATGAAATTAGATGCAACAAAAAGAAATGGAAAGTAGATTCAATGTACTTTCATGCCTAATTAGTTTAGACAAGTACAGGGTCATACAAGTCCATACCATGCATGGGAACAACAGAAAATATTTGGAAACTACAAAAAATTCAAATCTTCATTCAAAGATTCTTGTTCAACCTACACACTAACCCTCCATTTGACTTGGAGGCTCATATTTATGCTTGTAAAATCAAGTTATGCCCCCCAACCAACCTACAACTACCATTTAACAACTTTTAACAAACTTTTTAAATAATTAGGGTTTTATGGAAATTAGTTTAATATAGATGGTGGTTTTATTTATTCTTAAATATAATTACTTGTAGTGAATAATGCTTTATTAAAGGAATGTTTTCATGGTTATAATGTAATGATTAATTGTTGTATTAAATAATGTATCTTGATTATTGGTTTAAGTGCCTATGTAATTGTTGAAAGTTGGGTGTCATCTATGTAAAGTTTGTGTAAGGCTATGTACCTTTGGGAGATGTGTTAGTATGTTAGTTCCGCGTGTGTCACCCTATGGGGCCGGGACCTAGTGAGAGGTTACCAGGACAACCATAGATGGGGGTCGAGGTCTAGTGAGAGACTGCCAGGATAACCCATGCTAGGACCATGCAGTGACACTCCTGCCTATTGCAGTCTAGCACTCCCTAGTTGCATTTCCTATTGATTTATGAGTGCCTCTGGTAGTGAAAAGAGTGTTGTATGTGTTGTTGGTGTTGTTAGAGGTGTTACGTTGGAGTCATGTATAACCTGTAAGTATGCCAGCCTATTGTTTTGCTGACTGTCTGCTGGATGTGGGACCTTGTGTTATTTCCTAGCACGGGGGGTGGACCTTCGGGTTCCACATGGTCAGGAGGTTGGTGCTTTTCTCCATTGGGGATTCTTGTTGCATCTTCATGTGCATAGGGATTGTTCATTGCACTGAGGACTCCATTTCGTGTTCCAATCATGGAGTCATCCTTTCATGTATTTATATATTGGATTTTATCTCATTTGGTATCTCTTGATGTAATCTGATGTGATCTTCCCACACGTTCTAAGGGAAGCATCATTGTAAGTATTGTAAGATGTAACAACTATTGATGATCTCTTCTTGTAAAGAGTACTATAAGGTAGTGTATCATTTGTATGTTAGTTAGCTAGAAAATGATTTGTAATGTTTGATTATCAGTTGCCACATCATGGAAGTGAGTAATATAAGATCATTTAACTTGGTGCTTTAAAATGAACCTTGCTTGTGATATCGATCATGTATCTTTTATCATTAATGAAGGTTTCTAGAAATCTTGATGTTAGATCGATTATGTAACCTTTGTCTCTTGTAATCTTGGTTTGTGAGTAGCGCAGTCGAGGAACCTTAGAGGACCTAGGTTTAGATTATTATGTTATGTTATGCATTCTATTGTTATTTGCTTTAAAAAAAAATTCCATTAATTTGACCTAGTTTAGTGTTGTCCTCTGGGGTTCCTTGGCGGGGGTGTTACACTGCTAAATTTGTCTGCTATGCTAAATTTCCCAATTTCCCATAATTTTGAGTTGGTTCAAGCTGATTTGTTAGTCCAAGCTGGTGTGAGTTGATGCATACATGTATAATATAGCAAGGGAATATACAGAGGGTTATTGGAAGTGCATGGTTCTTGAAATTAAAAGTGCAAGAAAATATACCAGAGGGTTCGTAGAGGGGTTGTGGAGAATTTGAATTTGAAGTTCAATTTGGAAATATGGGAGGAGACATCATTAGACAGGAATTTACAGTGCATGATGTGGTACTAGGAGACCAATTAACCTTGCCAATCTTTACACAGGCAGGATGGATTGACTATTTTCTGAAGCTCACAGAATTCAATGAAGGTATGACAAGGCAATTTGCAGCCTCACTCTACCATGATGAAGCCACTATAAAAGGTCTAATAGTGGATGCTTCAAAAGTGGCAATTGTTGAGGTATCTAGTTTACCCATAAATGGTGAAGAGTTCCCCATCAAAGTAGATGCAATAGCTACAAGAGACGAATTTAGTGAGGAAGGGGAGTAGCTGGAATCCACATCACAAGGTACTAAAAGACTATCACTTCTAGAATTATGGGCTTCTTGTGCCGTGCATATTATCAAATACCTTACTTGTGATGGTAGGTAGTCCATGTTATACACTGTGCATTTTAAATTGTTAAGCCATCTTCGCCATTATAGAGTAGTTAATGTGCCAAATTTCCTATATAATTTCTTAAAGAGAATGGGATATGAATATCAAAGAAAGTCAAATAAATCAGCATTATCCCATAATTGTTTGGTCACTCTGGTAGTAAAGAGAAGTCTTAGGATGTAGTATCCACATGTACCCTAGAAAAGATTCTTGAAATGCAGAAACATCAATGACATCCTTAATGAGCTAGTAGCATCAGAGAATGTAGAGTCAGCTGCTGCATCCTTGAGAGAAAACCCTGTTTCACCTGTTGCTTCACCTACCCGCAACGTAGAAGAAATAGGAGAACAGGATGTGCCAATTTTGCCAAATGTAGCATTTGACCAACCTATACTGGAAGAAGTGAATCAAACCTCAGTAGAAGAGACAAATCAGATCCCATCCTCTAGTAAGACACCTAGCACCAAAACACCAAGAACCAGGAAGAAGAAGGGTGGTTCTTCTTCTAAGCTTGCAAAAAGGTCAAAAGAGAAATCCACACCATTAAGGCGTTCACATCACCTTAAGAAGAAAGGTGTTATGAGGGGTGCTATTGAGAAGCCTGGAAAAGGAAAGAGGATGTGGTAGCAGTAGAAAGTGACCATGAACAAGAGGATAATGTGATTGAGAATGTACAAGTCCCTATCAAAAGGAAATAGTATGTGTCTAGTACCTCTGAATCTAAATCAGAGGACATTTTTATTGCTAAGAAAACTAGGAAGAAAACCCCAGACAACCCCGATAATGAGGAATATGAGTTCACAGGGAGTGGTGATGAACAGCCTTCAAGGGATGAGAAATTATTGATTGAAGATAGGAATATAAGAAGAGAATTATAGGAAACCTTTGAGAGTATAAAACAACTGGAAGAATTGGTCAAAACCTATGAGCAGAGGGACGAAGAGAGAGAGAAGCAAGAAGACAAGAGTTGGAAGAAAAAGTTAACACTTATGATCAGAGGTCGAAACTAGACATCCTTGTAGAGCTAGCCATAGTAGTTGCAGGAAATAAGGAATTAGTGGCTAAAGAGAAAATACTTCCTATTGTAAAAACCCCAACTTGTCATACAATTGTGTCCCTAGGATATCAGTTATGGAAGGTTACTCAGGATTTCTCTGAACAAAAAGAAGAGTAGAAAAGAGAAAAAGAAACCATGACAGCAGACCACACTAAGGTATTGAAAAGTAAGGATATTGAGTTGTGGAAGCTAGCAGTTAGAATGGAGGAAATAGCAGACAAAGCTGCTCAGATTGTCAGATGTAGACCCCCAACTAGGACCTATGCCTTGTTTATGTAGGAAAAATTTCTGAGTTACCAGTTTACTAGATTGATCAGTAATAAACCAATTGACATGAGTGGGAAAATGGCCTTCCTCAAAGTTTTTGCTACCACCATACCTGAAGAACAAGACCAACTATGTGGGTTTTACTTACATAATTATGTTGTATTTGAAGATACTGAATGTAATCCATTAATTTATGTAGGGGATTTACAGGTAAGAGCACTGGCCTCTTACTTCAGGAATGATAAATTGAGAGGGGAAATCATGCAAGCTTACACAGAAAGAGAAAAATCCATTGCCCTCCCAATTAGAAAAGAATCTGAAATCCTTGAGTTAATCATTGCAGAATGGAAACAACTCTTAGAACACAAGGGTGTGGGGAGGAAGATTATGAATTTAAGGCTATAGGATTATGACAGGATTCAACATTTGACAGTTGGGCTCATCCATCACTCTCATCAGCATGTACAGGACAGGTGGAACAGTTTGACTCCAAAGTTACAAAAGAAAGAACCCCATTCTGTCCATAACTTCATGGCTATGTTTGAAAGGGTTAGGAAATACATGGACATTGCCAAAGGACAAGCACTGAGTTGTATACCACTTACTTTCCAACCCCCTATGCTTCTATATCCAGTGCCACATTGGACTGGGAGGAGGAGTACAGAGTGTCGGAAAGTAGAGGTCTCCAGAATGAATAGGTTGGCATACAATAATGGCTTTTATTTGGAGCAAACCAAGGGAGTAGGTATTGTTGCAAATTTCAGGGAGATCACCTTGGATTAAAACCTACAACCTTAGTTGATTTGCTTGAGGACAAGCAAATGGATAGTTGGGGGTGTGATGAGCCTAGTTATTAGCCTTTTTTCTTATAGTTTTATTCAAGTTGAAAGACATTACCAGATATTATTTTAAGCATATTTCTATGTTATGTTATCCCTTGTGATCATTATGCAGACTTGAACTTGGTTAATTAAGTATATGGAGATATGATTACAACATGATGGAATTGTATGTTACATGTGGGAATGTATGGATTATTGAGAATGTTTGTGTTGATTATGGTTGTTAGTATTTTGTACATGTTTATGGACTAACCCTTTAGCTAAAAGAGGAAGGACTGTAACCCGTAGCAACTGCAAGGTGCATCCCGCAGCCACAACATTTTGAAGCACATAGTAGGGAAGATTCCAGACTCAACTAAGTGCAGCAACCATGGCATGAGGACACTTGATGGAGATAATCACACATCGTGATAGTAGCCAATAAATATGACTGGAAGCTCAAAGGATTCTGTTGTAACTAGAAGACCAACAGGACTAGTTCAATCAAGTCCACGTTCCCCTGTTTCAACAGAGATTTCTAATTTTATTAGGACACTTCTCTCCTTCTTTTTCAGTTATTATTGTTAGCATTCATTACACTCTAGTTCCTACGGAGTGGTGTTTTATATTTACAGTTAAGAGACCTATTTCAATAAACTCCCCTGTGCCTATATGTATGGTTCAATGGTTGAGGTAGAAGTTAGTTAGTCAAGTTCAGATTGAATAGTTTTTTCTCTATCGCAGATATAGCTATCTGGATCTTTTCTAGATTATGTAGACAATGTTATTTTGATTATGAGTTATGAATACTACAGTTCAACAAGATTCTATGTGATTTGAAAAGATTGTACGATGCATGTTAGAATAAATATGATTGTGTTGATTTAAGAGAGCTAGATTTGAGTTTAAGTAGTGAGGCAGTCACTTGAGAAAGGGCCGCTCAGGATAACTGTCCTTCACTTTATATCTTGCATGTTATTATTGTTGTAGTAGTTATTTCATGAATGGAAGATCAATTAGATTCTTAAAGTTGTTTTAGTTTAGTTGACTTGTGATACTCCGGAGGATAGGATAAGTTATCAGTACCGAGCTAATTCTTAGAATTCATTCCTTCATAGTCATTGTTACTGTCTTACATTACAAGTACCTATAGTAATAGTAGCAGCATTACTATCTTTTGCCATTAAGTAGTTTTGATTTATGAAACTGTACTAGGTAAGTTAGAATAGTTTGATCTTTGAAAGCACATATAGTGCCAGTGCCATCACAAGTTTACCAGCCCTAGTTGATAATTCAATGAAGGTCTTTTCAAGGGTAATAATGGACTGTTTAGTTGGTTATTCCTTTGAATTGTGTGATCACCACCAAGTTTACTAGACATAGTAAAGACACTACAGATGAGTTGACAAAAATGAAATAAAAAGTTAGAGCTTATGAGAAAGATGCATCAAGGAAGAAAAATAAATTTGAAATCTTTCTTTTTGGATATGAAACCCCAAAGTTCCAATATGATTTTGTCCAAGGGACAAATAGTGATTTGATGAATCCAATTCTCATGGCACGTATGGATTACAGGCGTAAAGAGGTTGAAAAAGTCCTTCACAATTGAAGATAATGTGTCAAAACAAGAGGATGCTTCTAATTTAACGTTCCTTTCCTATTGCTGGAGTGCATCCATATTTTCATGTTCAAATTTGACTTTTCTAATTGGATGTTGCTACCTAGAGTTTTGTGCCACTTCATTTTTTATATTTTGTACCTGTTGTTGATTTTGGCCGACTTGGCCTAGAAACTTGTGCTCTTGTATATTTTCAAAAGAGAAATATTGTTATGAGGTCGACTTACTCTTAGAAACTAAAATTGAAATTATTTGTAAGAGATGGATGTAAATTAGTTAGAGATGGGCGATCAAGAATATTCTAGGCCCAAATTAATTTGGACCATTGGTGAAGGATGAATCCTAGCCATTCATTGTATACTAAAGTGTACTTGCCTCTTCTATAAAAGGTAGTCACTTCTCTTTCTACAGGGATTGAGAATTGTTGATACTTGTCAAATTTTTGAGATTAATAAATTAGTTTACTCTATGGTTTCAAGTCACTTCATTATTGGAAATTGTTTATATTTGTTGAGATTTCATTATTGATTACGAAGTTTACTTCATTGTTCCAATCAATTTAGTGTAATTTTCTATAGTTTATGTATGAGTAATGATGAGTATTAGAGGGATCTTGTGTTCACACTACTGGTGATTTGTTGATTTTAAGTTACTTTGTGTAGTTAACCTAAACACATTTGAATTTCATGCTCTTATTGTGAAATATCTTATTAGGTTGTTTGTAGTGTTGTGATACATCTGGTTAAGCAAATATTGGTTTTGCTTGAAGATCTATCTACTTACATACTTCATGTCATAGTTATAGAAATTCATAGTTAGGAATTTATGAAACCCTATTCCTTTTTCACCCTATCATTTGATTTTTAAATCCAGAGGTTAGTTTAGATTTAGAGTAAAGATCGACATCATATAAAACTTGAAAATCAAATAAAAATTATTGTTTCCAACCATTTAAGCTACATTTAAATTTTTAGATCTAGGAAACATCTTAGGGATTGGAAGTAAATTAGACTTTATTACTTCTAGATCTAACCCTATTTTTAGATTCTAGTGAATAATTGTGTAAGTCCCTTTATGTGAAACAATAGAGAACATCAAACAACTGAGTCATCTTGTAAGGCCAATACCTATCTGGGAGAGACTTTGGGGTAGTCATTTTCCATTCTTTGGGATTTGATTCCTTTCATAAGAGATAAAGCACTCAATATTTTATCTAAGTTGAGTAGTTTTAAAGCACACATGACCAAGACTCTAGGGCTTCCTTCCATATGACCTCCCATCTAGGGTGATTTTTAAAGTATTAAGATTATGATGGTGGGAAGGTGCACCTTAGTGATGATTCTCATTTGAGCATAGTTGGTCACGGTAGAGTATAGATTCAATTCCTTGACAAATGAGTGAAGGGGATCAATGGTGTGTTGCACATCCATGGTTTGGCATGGAACTTGTTATTAGTTAACAAACTCAATGATGCAAGTGTGCAAGTTATTTTCTCTAGTGGAGGGTGTAAGATGGTGTGAGGAGCTATGGTGCTCGTTAAGGGTGTTCATGTGGGCACTTTGTTTGAGCTATATGTATGAATTATCTGGTAAAATAGTTATTTTGTTCTTATAGTAAAGAGATCTATAGAATCTACAACTTCACCATCAAAACCAACAACAAAGAGGAGTGTTGTGTCTTCATCCAATCATCATGCCTTCAAGGTACCTAATTAAGCTCTTACTTCAGAGAAAAATTACCTATAGAGAAAACAATGTTATGGCACTATAGAATAGTCCATTTAGGTGAGAAGGTTCTAAGGACTTTGAAAAATAAAAACGTGTTAAGGGGATGAATGATTTAACTCTTGAGTTTGATTTTTGTGAACATTGAGTATATGGAAAATAAAACCAAGTTTTGTTTTATTCTAGTTCTCATAAACCTTCTAGGGTATTTGACTTGATTTGTCTAGATGTATTTGATCCTCATGATGTTCCTTCAATTTCAAAGTTTTTTTACTACATGTATCTTTTATAGATGAATTTTCTAGGACATGGGTGTATTTCCTTGAAGTAAATCTAAAGTCTACACTAGTTTAAGGAATTTAAGGCTCTCGTGGAAAATTAGATTGGAAGAAAGATTAAGGTTTGGAGGAGTGACAATGGTAATGAATTTTATTTCACAAATTTTGACAAAATATATAAAAATCATGAGATTGAGAGACACAAGACAAATCCATATACCTCTTAATAGAATGGAGTGGCTAACTAAGAGGAGTTGCTAAGAGAATGAACAAAACATTGACGGAGAGGACTAAGAGTATGCTTAGTGGAGCTAGCTTGGAATAGAAGTTCTAGGTAGAAGTGGTTGTTATGGTGTATTACTTGATTAATAGGTCTCCTATATCAACTCTTGTTGATAAGACTCCTATGGAGACATGGACAAGTAAAAATCCCTCATTACAACATCTTAGAGTTTTTGGTTGCAAGGCATATTCACACATGCCAAGGGAGATGTCATAAAAGATGGAGAACAAGCTAGTGAAATGTATCTTCATTGACTATGGTGTTAGTATGAAAGGGTACAAGCTTTGGTATCCTATGGTAAAAAAGGTTCTATAAAACAAAAGTCTTATTTTCAGACAGATTAAGCCTTCTTTCATAGTATTGCAACCAAAAGAGAATGGGAAGAAAGATGTGGTTCAACTACCCATAAATACCGAGAAGGTTGAAACAAAATCTTATGAAGGACCTAAAGAGGAGGAGAGCTCAGATAGTTCAAATAGTTCTTAAGAGGTGGTAGAACCTCCATCTCAGCTCTTAAGGAGGTCCACTCAATAGAGACAACTAGATAGGTATACTCCTAATTGGAGATGTATTTTTGCCTTGATTATTAATATTGTTGAGTCTAGAAATATGAAGGAGGTAATGGATATAGGTGATTTTGAGTCCTAGAGAGAAACTA
Source organism: Cunninghamia lanceolata (assembly GCA_027924645.1). Lineage (NCBI taxonomy): Eukaryota > Viridiplantae > Streptophyta > Pinopsida > Cupressales > Cupressaceae > Cunninghamia > Cunninghamia lanceolata. The sequence continues at coordinate 13,962,811 of BSBN01000306.1, read as the reverse complement.
TGGATGAGGAGATGGCCATGTTGAAGAATAATGACACATGGGACTTGGTACATTTGCCAAAATAAAGAAACCTTGTTGGATGTAAATGAGTATTCGAAAAGAAGACCAATTTAGATGGTAGTATTGAAAAGTACAAGGCAAGATTGGTTGCAAAAGGATATTCCTAGGTTGAGGGGATAGGCTTTGGTGAGATATTTCCCTAGTTCCTAAGATGACATCTTTTAGGTTCCTATTATCTATATCAACAACTTTTGATTTAGAGATAGAATAGATGGATGTGAAGACAACATTCTTGCATGGTGACTTGGATGAAGAGATCTACATGACACAACCTGAGCACTACATGGAGAGAGGTAAAGAAACTTGTTGGTTTATAGATTAAAAAAATCCTAGGATGTGGTGCCAGAAATTTGATTTATTTATGTTGATCTTGGGATTTCTAATATCCAAAAAAATCATTGTGTTTATTATAAAATGGATGATAATTAATTCCATGTTATCACATAGTACATAAATGATATGTTAATTTTTTGGTAACAATAAGGATGTGATTTGTGAATTGAAGTCTCATTTTTTTAACACAATTTGACATGAAGGACTTGGGGATTCCAAGTATATCTTGGACATGGAGATCAAAAGAGGGAGCAAATAGAAAGCTTTGGTTATGCCAAAGTAAGTATGGGAATTATGTGTTGGAGAGATTCAACATATCAATTTGCAAACCATTGAGTGTTCCTATTTAAGTGGGACTAAGTTATTTATAGAGTAGTATCCATCTACACCTAGTGAGATGGAGGACATTGCTCAAGTGTCTTATGTTGGTGCTATTGGAGTTTGATGTATGCTATGGTTTTTACAAAACTAGATATTGCGCAAGCAATGGTAGTCCTTAGCTAATTCATGGATAATCATGGAAGAGATCATTTTAAGAGGGTCTTTAGATATTTGTGAGGCACCTTTGCGTACTCTATTTGTTATCACAATGATTCTATAGGGGACCAACACATAGTGGATATTTGTAGATTCAAATTACGTAAGAGATGTCGACAATAGAAGATCCACTAGTGGATATGAGTTCAGTTTATTTGGTGGTGCTATTAGTTGGATGAGTAAGTGGTAGGCCATTCTCACTTTGCCCACTATAGAGGTTGAGTACATGGTAGCTACTCATTCATTTTTTTAGGCCATCTAGCTAAGAGGTTGTGTTCAAATGTGGGGCTAAGTTAAGGAGCTATTAGAGTTTTTAGTGATAGTCAGAGTACCATATGTCTAGAAAAGAACTTAACCTTTAATGTGAGTAAATAGAAAATAGATGTTGAATACCATTTTTCTCATGACATGGTAGAGGATGGGAGGGTGATGTTCAAGAAATTTAACACTTTGTAGAATGTTGCAATTATGTTAACAAAACCAATCAACACAAAGAAGTTTATGTGGTGTAGTAAGTATATGGGCATCTTGTCACACCCCATTTTAAGAACAATTATAACATGTTGTTATTTAATTTGTCACTATTTTATGAAACAAGACTACAAAAGGAAATGAATTATTTATGCTTATCATAACTAGAATTTGAATATATTTTATGATGCCACGTTTTGTAAACATAAGAATGCAATTTGTATGGTAATATCAAAGTGATATTTGGATAATGATTTGTTATAGGATTTTATTGTTAAAATAATTCCTGTTTAAATACTCAAGATTTAAACTAGCTACATTTTGTGTATTGTGAGGTGGATGCAGGAGTACAATGTGTTGCAAGTATATGCCTAATTGGTGTTGTCATTGATGTCAACATATCTTTGGTGTCATTGATGTCAATCATATCCTATTTTGTTATTTTTTTAGAAGCCTTGTATGTTGAGGACATTGAGAAAATTAGCCTCTCCAGAAGAATCAGAAAGGAAACAGTGAATCACAGTGAAGACAGTGAATCACAATGAAGACAATGAGTTGCATAATGAAGAACAGTCTGGAAGATTGCTCCATATTTCTTGTAGATTGAAGATCTTGCTTGGTAGATTGTAATTTATTTAGAGGCATGTATAAAGATGCTAAATCTTGAGTTTGAGCCTCTGGTATGAAGAATTGAGTGAGTTTCATTCACCAGAGTAAAACCTACTTTTTCTAATTATTCACTGGTGACAAGAGAGAAAGTATTTTGCTCTGCATTCCTCCGCATTGAAGTATTTTGCTCTGCAGTTCTAGAGGGAAGTCTGGGATGATGATAAGTGCCTACAACTACATTGGTTCGTGATTTAGTGGTCTACAAGCTATCTTTCTTTTATGACAGTTGAAGACAGTGAAGTTCATGTGCTCCGATGTGAAGAATCTCATTGATAAAGTTGTTAGAGTTTGTGCGGTTGCTCCTAGTGATTACAACATGCTTGTGGATGCCTCCTTATCATGTTCCTACCTTTACATTGGTCTGCATTAAGGAGTTGAGATCATGGTTAAAGATCATCCCCAGATAACGTAGCGTGTAACCAATCTTAGCCAACTTGGTTAATTCTAGTGATTGCAGAGATCTATTGAAGATTGTAGAAGCATGTTGTGGTGTGGAAGATCGTGTTTGAGTCCTAGCTAAGGTGTGGGGTGATCGGCATACATCTTTACTACATTTCCTTAGTATATTTTTGTATTAGGTCAAGATCTATTTTGTAAACGTTTGTAATGCCAACCTTGGAGATTGTTCCAATGGTTGATGAATGTAATGCCAACCTTGGAGATTGTTCCAACGGTTGATGAATGATATATATACTTGTAATTGAGTCATGAAAAAGTTATCTATGTGGAAAAGATGTGAAGTTACTGAAGAAAGCAGAGTAGAGCAGAGGAAGAGATTTGTGCTTCAATGGAACTGAACTCAGGCATGAAGTAGATGCTACTATCTCAGTTCAAATCTTTGGCAATGAGCCACCCTTGGTAGTGAGCCTCTTTGAGTAGTGAGCTCTGGGCAGTGGGCCCTAATGGTAGTGAGCCTTTGATTTTCAGTATTATGCTTTACATAATAATCTTGTGGGTTAACCCCCACTGTGGTTTTTCCCTTTAAAGGGTTTTCCATGTAAAAATCTGGTGTCTATTGTGTATGATCTTGCAGTTGTGTTAGAATTCCTGATTCTAAGTTTTCATGTTCTAATCATAATAATAGTAAATAAGTGGAAAATGTTTTAAGATGCAGAAATTGTTTAAGTTTTGTGACAACTGATTCACCCCCCTCTCAGTTGTCTTGTGCATTTCAACAATTGGTATTAGAGCCAAGTTCCTCAGAAGAAAGCTTGACCTCTTGAGGCTGATCCAGGATGTCGTATAAGAAGGAAAGTCCATAGTTTGATGGAATAAACTACTCCATCTAGAAGATCCACATGAAAACCCATCTCCTCTGCTTGGGTTACAGTGTTTGGAAAATAACCGAAGACAAGTATGAAATATCGAAGAATGGTCCACAAACTAAAGATAAGATCAAGCAATTTGAGTTAACATAAAAGCCAAAGATGCCTTGGTAAGCACCCTATCCGACATCGAAGTAACAAGGATCATGGAGCTAGAAACTACTTATGAAATATAGGATAAGCTGAAGAATCTATATGAAGGAGATGAATCTGTGAAGAATGCCAAGTTGCGGAGTTTGAAGGCAAAATATGAATGTTTAAAGATGAGCAAAGATGACAATATAACATCCTTCATGCAAAAGATTGATGAACTTGTGAGTAGCATTAAAAGTGTGGGAGGAAAAATTGAGGATACTGAAGTTGTGAACAAAATTCTTAGATCACTACCTAAATCATATAGTCATAAGGTGGCCACAATTGAAGAAATAATGACAGTGACAAAGATTACAAAAGATCAGCTGCTCAGGAAGTTGATAGCCTTTGAACTGAGAGAACTAGGTGATTCCCTTCCAAAGACAGAGACTACTTTCAAGGCCAACACTTCAGAAAGAACCCCTAGATTTGACAAGTACAAGGTGGAACCAGATTATGAGCTTGAAGAACTTGAAGCCAACTTTGTTAACAGTTTGCCCAGAGACCTACTAGTAAGTTCAAAGGCAAATTACCTTTTAAATGTTTTAGTTGTGTTAAAGTTGGTCATTATGCTTCTAGATGCCCCACAAGAGTTCCTAAGCCAAGACCTGATAGACCTAGGATTCCAAAGAAATGTTACTATGTTGAAGATCTTGATAATGATGAAGGAGTATCAGATGGTGAACCAGATAATGCTAGTACTTCTGGTAATGAATGCTTGTTTATTGCTATTGAAGAAGAACTTGTGTCTACTAATCTTACTAGCTGTGTGAAGGAAGTAAAACCAGTGGAAAGTGCCTTAGCTATTCAGGTTGTTGAAGATAAAGATGAATGGGTTATTGATAGTGGATGCTCTCATCACATGACCGGTGACAAAAGTAGGTTTGTAAGTTTGGAAAGACATGATGGAGGACTAGTTAGGTTTGGAGATGACACAACTGGTAAGATCTGTGGAAAAGGATCCATTTCTTTTGATGGCAAGCATAATACTGAAGATGTTTTGTATGTGAAAGGGTTAAAGCACAATCTTTTAAGTGTTGTTCAGATGTGGAACAAAGATTATGATTTGAGATTCAAGGACAATGGATGCAAGATCATGGAAAGCTCCAGAACAGTGATTGCAACTGGTAAAAGGACTAAAGGCAATATCTATCACCTGAAAGGAAATGATAACTATGGCTTGTTGGCTCAGACTGATGAAAGTTGGCTATGGCACAGAAGGATTTGTCACATCAATTTTGACAACATTGTGAATATAAGTTCCACTCAGGCTGTAAGAGATTTGCCCAAGCTTGTGAAGCCTATTGATACACTGTGCAAGGAGTGCCAATTTGGAAAATAGACAAGAACAACTTCAAGAGCAAGGACCAATCTATTGAAGGTCTACTAGAATTAGTGAATACAGATCTATGTGGGCCTACTAGAGTAAGAAGTCTGCAAGGAGACAGGTATTTCATGTTGTTAATTGATGACTATTCTAGAATGACTTGGGTTACCTTCTTAAAGGAAAAAGAAGAAGCCCTAGAAAAGTTCAAAGCATTCAAGGCAATGCTTGAGAATGAGATAGATTTGAAGATCAAGTGCTTGAGGTCTGATAGAGGTGTAGAGTTTACATCAAATGAGTTCAACTTCTTCTATGAGGAATAAGGGATAAAGAGACAATTATCTGCACCTAGGACTCCACAAAAAAATGGAGTAGTTGAAAGGAAGAACATGATAGTTCAAGAGGTTGCTAGAACAATGATGAAGGAGGCTGACCTACTAGAAGTATATTGGAGAGAGGCAATTCACACTACTGTATACATCCTAAACAGAGTTCAAATCAAAGGTAATAGTTCCAAGACTCCTTATGAATTATGGCATGGTAAAGTTCCCACTTTGAAATACTTCAAAGTTTTTGGTAGTAAGTGTTATATCAGAAGAGATGAAGATCTAGGTAAGTTTGATGCAAGATGTGATGAAGGTATCTTCCTTGGATATTCTACCAAGAGCAAAGCCTACCGGTGCTACAATAACAGGTTGAAGGAGATCATTGAAAGTGAAAATGTCAAAGTTGATGAAGGAAAGAAAATGTATCAAGCGGATATGAATCAGATGAACCAGATGTTCTAGCAAGCAAATAAGTGGTACATCATGAAGATAATTCAAATGAAGAGGAACAAGCTCCGGAAATTGTCACCAAGACACCAAGGTATGCAAAACTAAATCATCCTGAAGATCAACTCATAGGAGATAAGAGAAAAGGAATTCTGACCAGAAGAAGAGCTGCAGAAGAACAAGTAATTTTTTGTTTGATTTCCAAGATTGAACCTGTTAGCGCCTGAATTGACTGGCAGTTTTTTGAGCAATTTTCATGCAGGCGCTCTCCCTAAGTATCCAAAAAATGCTCTAAGTGTTGGACCTCCTCAGTATTTTTCAGCTGCATCATCATATTTTCTTGAGGAGGAGGTCATCATCATCATGTTTGTTTCGATGAAGGTCAGCATCATCATGTTCTCCGTCGACCGGTTTCTCATCGTCATCATCATATTCAGTTATCGGGTGATGTTTGGTTTTTATCCTGATGATGCTGATGAGCTACAAGTGCGCCCTGATCTGCTTGCGAGGGTGATTTTTCAAAGTCTCCGGTGATCTTCCATTTATCACCTTGCCCAGACATGATGATGATGTTGCCCCGATATTCTGAAGGGGTTATTCTCTAAGTTGTTCGACCTGACTTGCTTTTTCTTAAGGGTCGTCATCATCATCATCATGTTTCCAGTTATCACCGTGTTGCTTGCGAGGGTCATCATATTATCTGCATCATGATATTTCGCCGGGGTGATATTTCTATCATCGGGTGATCTTGGTTATGATCATCCTGATGATGTTGTTGAAGAGTTCTAAGTGCGACCCGATATTCACTGGGGTCATCATATTTTGAACGTCAGGATGATCTTTGTCAATATCATCCTGATGATGTTGTATCACCTTGTTCTTTGTTTCTCATCCTGATGATGCTGACGTCATCCTTATATCAGGGTGATATCTTTCTTTCTGCCTATCTGCATCATGATATTTCCAAAGGGGGGGGGTGATATTTTCATATCACTCGAGTGTGTTTGTTCCAGCATCATGATGATGCTGATATTAAGGAGATATCCGCCTGCCGGCTTCGTGCATTATCTAGTGGGGGTGATCTTTTCAAGCATCATCATATTCATCAATCGCCCCGATCTTATAGTGGAGCTACAGTGCAACATGATTTTCGTGCATCAGGATGATATTTCCAAATATCCGGTTGTCTTCCGAATATCATCCTGATGTCGATATGATGATGACGTCATCAAGGTCCGGGGGGGTCATATTTCTAACATAGATCATCTTGAGGAGATCTCCCGATATTTGCAAACATGATGATGACGTCATCCGGATATGAGGAGGTGCGCAGTAGGCAGATATGATGATGATGTCAGCAGGATATGATGATGACGTCATCAGGATGTTCATCGGCCAGACTTTTGGTATAGGCTCAGCAGGAGGATGTTTCTCCGATGGATCAGGTTGTGCCGATGAAGGTGATTATCATGCGGATGTATTGCGATATGATGATGACGTCAGGGTGATATTTCGGGCAACAGGATATCATGCTGCTGGAGGATGATGATGATGAAGTCTTATACTGGTGTCGTCAGGAGCAAAAGCGCCGACATGATATATGCTCATGACCTAGTATATAAAGTGTTAATGAGGTTGCTGCGGGGTGCATGTGGGATATTGATATCCTGCATATTCGAAATATCATGATGATGAATCTCGGTGGGAAGTGGTTGCGATTAACTGTCTGATGTTCTTCCCAAGGCCGCGGGTTGGTGCGCCATTAATGGCGATTGTTGCAGAGGTATGGGCGATGGCGTGGGCTGATCTAGTACCCGGTTGAAGATCTGGATCCCTAGGCAGTGGCGCAGGGCTCAAGAAATCTTCCTGTCTCCTCCCCTACCTGCTGCATTAATGTTTGAGCGCCATTTCTATGATACTGTATATCTGGCGGGAGTTTTGGTCAACCTGGTAGTTAATGCTGAAGACACCCTCCTGCTATATAATGCAGACGGTGTTATTCATTCAAGGTTGTTGAAAGTTGAGGATTTTTGGCTCTGTAATCCAAAACCAGCTGATCTGGTTGCTCTGTACAGTTTATCTTGAGAGTTTATGTATCTTCTGTTGTACGACTTGGCATGAATCCACTGATTTCATGGTTGATCTTATATGAGTAATGCTATCTTAGCATGTGTTGTGTTAATTCTGTCTCCAGTATTGCATGTATTCTTCTTCTGGATCTGGATATTTGCTTAATGTTTAGATTCTAGAGCATAGAATTCCTATGTTGAATGTCTGATCTTTTAACCTCTGCTCAAGGGGCAGATTAAACTGTTTTCAGGTTGAACATTGGGAAGGGTATACTGCAGTAGGGATGCCATAAGTAGAGATAGCTCAACACTCTATATTGGGAGATATCTGTAAGGCAGATATCATGTGTATCCCCCTGAAATCCAGTTTTAGCTATTCATGCTGATCATTCACAGGTGTATGTCTACCGACTCCAAGCCCTGGATAGGCACCAATCATGCTGTGTTCTTGTGTTATACACCAGGTCCAGCTTTGCATCCAAAATTCAAACTAAAACATTTCATACTTCCACCTGTTAGTTGTAGGAGTAGGATTAGGAACCCCCTGCATGCTCTCATACCCAACCAGACATCATGTCCAAGAATGTTGCCAGCCTTGTGATCTATCATGCAGATCTTGGTCCACACATGAGAGTATTCTGCCTGTTGTTGTCAAGTTAGATCCTTCTATCTTTGAGCTAGTCAAGGTTACATCTTGAGTTATAGGGATACCCCCCTTGGTGCGGCAGAACCAGAAGTGAAGGGGAGGAGCTCACGCAACCTCCTGTATTCAGTTGGCTGAATCTGCCTGTGCATTAGAAGTGGCAAATCCTAATGCTGATTCAAAGAAATGTCAACAGAACCTAAGACTGTGAATGAAGCTTGCAATGATGAGAATTGGGTAAAGGCTATGAAAGAAGAACTAATGCAAATAGAAAAGAATCAGACTTGGGATCTTGTTCCTAGACCAATAGATAAAAATGTAATTGGCACCAAATGGGTCTTTAGGAATAAGATGAATGAGAATGGTGAAGTGGTGAGAAACAAAATAAGGTTGGTATGCAAAAGATACTCACAAGTTGAAGGAATAGATTTTGAGGAAACGTTTGCACCTGTGGCGAGGATTGAAGTAATAACAATGTTTTTGGCTTTTGCAGCCTACAAGGATTTCAAGGTATACCAAATGGATGTAAAGTCTACATTCTTGAATGGAGAATTGGAGGAAGAAGTCTATATTGAACAACTAGAAGGATTTCAATCATCAGATCAGGGTGACATGGTGTGCAGATTGAAGAAAGCATTGTATTGGCTGAAACAAGCTCCCAGGGCCTGGTATGCAAGATTGGATAAATATCTGATATAGTTAGGATTCAGTAAGGGTACTACCGACAACAATCTCTATTTCAAGATCAATGATAAACAAATCCTACTTATTGCGGTCTTTGTTGATGACATTATCTTTGGAGCCAATAAAGGTATGTGCATGATTTTTGCTGGGGAAATGCAAAATGAATTTGAAATGTCCATGTTTGGTGAGATGCATTTCTTTTTAGGTCTGCAAATCAATCAATCAGATAAAGGTATCTTCATTTCTCAGTCTAAGTATGTGAAAGAGTGGTTAAAGAAGTTTGGGATGGAAGACTCTAAACCAGTAAGTACTCCCATGGTAATTGGTTGTAAGTTGAGCAAAAATGATGACTCACCTATGGCAGATTAGAAAAGGTACAGATCCATGATTGGAGGATTACTTTATCTGACACAAACCAGACCTGACATAATGCATGAAATTTGTCTTGTGGCAAGGTTTCAAGCAAAACCTAAAGAGTCACATGTGATGGCAGTCAAGATAATTCTACGATATCTGAGAGGCACAATTGGTTATGGTTTTTGGTACCCAAGAGACAATGACTTCACTCTCAGTGCATATACTAATGCAGATTGGGCCAGAGATGTGGATGATAGGAAAAGTACAATTGGAGATACATTCTTCTTGGGAAAAAGGCTAGTATCTTGGTTAAGCAAGAAACAAGACTCAATATCTCTGTCTACTGCAGAATTAGAATACATTGCAGCAACATGTAGTTGCACTCAAGTGTTCTGGATGAAGCAGACATTGAAGAACATCAGAGTTGTGTATGAAGATCCAATTGCAATCTTTTGTGACAATACAATTGCCATAAACATATCTAAGAATCTAGTAATGCATTCAAGGACAAAGCATATATCCATAAGATATCACTTTCTGAGAGAAAAAGTGACAAAGAATGAAGTCAAGTTGGAGTATGTATCTACAAAGGATCAGATTGCAAACATCTTCACCAAGCCTCTGCCTAAGGATACTTTTGAGTATCTCAGAGAAAAGTTAGGGGTTATCACCCCTCCTGCTCTAAACTAAGATGCACAAAAGTGCATTAGTCTGGTGGTGATTAGAGTTCTACCTGCAGATCTAGATTGATGCTTGTAAGGGCTACTTCTCAGGGGGAGTAGTCAGATGGAGAGAGTTTGGTTCAGGGCAGCAGAATGCAAGTATGTGTCCTTTACCATTGATGTCAAAGGGGGAGAGAAATCATGTGAAAAACTCAGAGAGAAAGGAATGCAGATGTGTAATAAGATAGGGGGAGAATCTTGTCTTAATGGTAGTTACAGTTTTTCACATCATATGTTGCCATCAATGACAAAGGGGGAGATTGTTGCAAGTATGTGCCTAATCGGTGTTGTCATTGATGTCAACATATCTTTATTGTCATTGGTGTCAACCGTATCCTATTTTGTTATTTGTTTAGAAAAATCCTTGTATGTTGAGGACATTAAGAAAATTAGCCTTTCTGGAAGAATCAGAAAGGAAACAGTGAATCACAGTGAAGACAGTGAGTTGCATAATGAAGAACAGTATAGAAGATTGCTCTGCATTTCTTGGAGATTGAAGATCTTGCTCTACAGATTGGAATTTATTTAGAGGCATGTCTAAAGATACTAAATCCTCAGTTTGAGCCTCTGGTATGAAGAATTGAGTGAGTTTCATTCACCAGAGTAAAACCTGCTTTTTCTGATTATTCATTGGTGACAAGAGAAAGTATTTTGCTCCGCATTCCTCCGCATTGAAGTATTTTGCTCTACAGTTCTAGAGGGAAGTCTAGGATGATGATAAGTACCTACAACTACACTAGTTCATGATTTGGTGGTCCGCAAGCTATCTTTCTTTATGACAGTTGAAGACAGTGAAGTTCATGTGCTCCGGTGTGAAGAATCTCATTGATAGAGTTGTTAGAGTTTGTGCGGTTGCTCCTAGTGATTACAACATGCTTGTGGATGCCTCCTTATTGTGTTCCTACCTTTACATTGGTTCGCATTAAGGAATTGAGATCGTGATTGAAGATCATCCCCATATAACGTAGCGTGTAACCAGTCTTAGCCAACTTGGTTAATTCCAGTGATTGCGGAGATCTATTGAAGATTGTAGAAGCGTGTTGTGGTGTGGAAGATTGTGTTTGAGTCCCAGCTAAGGTGTGGCGTGATCTACATACATATTTACTACATTTCCTTAGCATATTTTTGTATTAGGTCAAGATCTATTTTGTAAATGTTTGTAATGCCGACCTTGGAGATTGTTCCAACGGTTGATGAATGTAATGCCGACCTTGATGTACATTCCAAGGTTGATGAATGATATATATACTTGTAATTGAGTTATGAAAAAGTTGTCTGTGTGGAAAACATGTGAAGTTAAGTGAAGAAAGTAGAGTAGAGCAAAGGAAGAGATTTGCACTTCAATGGAACTAAATTCAGGCATGAAGTAGATGCTACTATCTCAGTTCAAATCTCTGGCAGTGAGCCACCCTTGGCAGTGAGCCTCTTTGAGTAGTGAGCCCTAATGGCAGTGAGCCTTTAATTTTTGGTATTGTACTTTACATAATAATCTTGTGGGTTAACCCCCACCGTGGTTTTTCCCTTTACAGGGTTTTCCACGTAAAAATTTGGTGTCTATTGTGTATGATCTTGCAGTTGTGTTAGAATTCCTGATTTTGAGTTTTCATGTTCTAATCATAATAACAACAAATAAGTGGAAAATGTTTTAAGATGCATAAATTGTTTAAGTTTTGTGACAACTAATTCACCCCCCCTCTCAGTTGTCTTGTGCATTTCAACACAAAGTACCCTCCTGAAGTTGAGGGAGAGTATCACCGGGGAGATAAATGTAGATCGAGAATAGATTCTTATGGAACTATGACCTTATGAGAACTACACACACTTAGACTAAATGCAGTTTATAATTTATTCTGAATGATAGTAAAAGTTTTATCATATCTGATTGATCTGTTCTTCCATATTTCCTTGTGAGTGAAATGTTTTCATGGTTGCTAATGTTAGATTCATGGATATATTGTTTAGTCAAAAATATATTATTCTCTTAGAACTATCGATATCAATAATAATACCATCTCTATTAACATTGGAAGTTGTTAATATAGACATTATTATTAATTGATAAATGATGATAGTAACGTTTATTATTATTAATTCATAATAATAATAATAAATGATAGTATCATTTGTGAACTTATGTTTTTATTATTAAGAATGTTATTAATATTAACATTGAAAATATTAATAATAGATATTATTAATATTATCATTGCTAATAATAATAATGATAATGTTATTCTTTTAGATAGGATAGAACTCTTGATTTTTGATAGATGCATGACATCTTAAAGAGTTAAATCTATGTAGTGGAGTTGCATTGAAAGTTTTTTTAATAGTGGCAGCTTATGCATCAAAGATGACACCTCCAACCATTGCATAAGGTACAGGGAAGTGAATGCTCATAACTCCAAATGGAGTGAACAAGAAGAAAACTTTGGAAGATGTTTTGTTGGAATTGAACTCTACTCTTTTTCGACGCCTATTTTTGGGGGAGATTTAGGAAGTTAAGAGTATGGCATGGTTTTGGGCATGTCTAGTTTAGGTATTGAGAAAGAGGAGGTTTTGGGGGGCAGTATAGAAGGCTTTGGGAAAAAGGATTTGGTTCAACATTTTTGGTGGCTTTCGAGCTCTGTATTTCTTTCATTGGTTTTAACTTGCTGAAATAGTTTGTTCTTTTATGCATACAAATTGAAAATAGTTTCTCTTGTTATTATGAACCCTTTTTACTGGTATGAACAAGTTTATGGAAAGAAATTCCTTGTTTTAAAAGAGAAAGACTTTCATTTTGCCTTAGGGTATCTAAAGTATGAATATGAGGAAGTTGAAATTTACCAATGGAAATGTGTGTCCATTATGCAGTTAGTGTAGTAAATCATATGTTGAGAATTTGTATATTCCTTTATGGTTATGGGATTGTATTGTTTGAATGGTTTTGTAACCAGAAAAACTCAAAGACCATTAGGTTTGTTATTCCTTTGTTTCTTCACACAGTTTAGTTTGGCAGAGAAACTACGACCGGATAGATTAAATCAATGAAGTTTATTATTTTATTTGTGGAAAACATATTGGGTTTTTATTTGATACAAAAGGGTAAAATTAGAATACCTTGTTTAGTAAAAACGTCTAGCTGGGTAAGAACAAAGAGATATCTCTGTTAGCTCCTTCTTCTATTCTAAACTTTTAGTAAAACATTTACATATATGTACATACATAGGTATGTATGCACATACTTATGCATGTACATGTATGTGGAATGATTGAGAGCACCTCATAAGGGCTCGTTAGTTCTTAAATTCATTATGAGTATTATTATTAATACACCACTATTGCTAAGACCCGGTGGTATCAAGGACTGCTCCAGTCATTTTATATATGTAAACATGCATACTTTCTGCTAAGATTATGACCTTTTGGTCTACGTGGTGGTTGGTAGCCAATGGGAATCAACTTAAATAACTATGTGACCATATCCAATTTATTTTAAAAGCTGACCTAGATGGGATTCAAACCTTGAGTTTTAGAGATTGCTAAATGATGACTATGTTACTTTCTGTAAATGGTTTTTAAACAAGATTTCTATTTAGATGTTGATAATAGTAAGAGTAATTTTGTTGTGCAGTTATAGATATACCTATGAAAGTATATAGGGATATATGCATTCATAGATATATGTATAACTGAAGTCGAGAAGACAATGGACTTTGATTAAGATGTGATTACATAAATCTTTGATTGACGATTATCCTCGACCATATTTTAGGCAAAAAGTTTGATGAATCTTATGTATTTCAATTGGAATATGTTTATATAGATTTTATTGGCTAATATGCATCAATAGTTTGATATAAAATAATTGTTCAATAAATTTCAAGTTTAAAACAAAAAATTTAGAGAATGATTCTCATACTTAAACGAATGAAAGATGACTTAGTAAGTCAGTATAGAGAACTTATGAAACTCTAAAGGAAAGATTGAGAAAGAGATGTTTGTGATAGATCGACACATATATCTAATATAGAATATGTTTTATATATGAATCTTTGGCCAAAGTAATGCATTAACTGCGTGCATTGTTGAATCACTCTATCTTAGATTTTCATTTTAGTTAAATTGTTATACTCAGTTAGAAGAAATATTTAGTTGTTTAACAAATTGTATGTAAAAAGCACATCACTAGTTCTCAGATGAAGTGGTTCCTAAAGGATACTCTTTATCTACTTTTCTCATGAAGGGTTGGGTTTCTCTAGATTAGAGGAATATCAGGGAAGTGAAAGCTTCATGGTTGGGCAAAAAATCACTTTGGTGATGCTCTCCCTCATGCAGATCAAATTGCTGAAATCTTGAGTTGATAGAGTTAGAGAAATTACACTATTATGTTTGTTGTAATCAGATAGAAATTTGAAAGAAAAACAATATCAATCATCTATGTATTAATATGTAATCAAATAGTTATATGAGAGAGATTGTAATGATTATTCATTTATGAATTTGTAAATTTAAAATAAAAAATGTATTCATCCAACAAATATAAAGTTGTTCTTATTATTTGATTAGTTCATTATAATTAATGGTTATGGTATTTCCATTGTTATTATTACTTTTTTTTTAATAAAAAAATACTAGCCATTTTTAGTTTAAAAACATTTAATGAACCAGTGGGTTCGTTACACATCTCAACCTCTAGTAAATATTTGATAGTGTTGGTATTCACTTTTTCTCTTACAAGGTGTTCAACAAGTAGGAAAATGTTAAAAAATATGTCTCAACCTTGCATCCTAGTCTTAAGAATAGAAAAATGTAATTTTTGGGCTATAGAACATAAAATGCAATTTTTAGGGCTCTAGAGGTTGATTTTGGACCTAAAAAATGTTGAAATAGGCCTTAACTAGAGCATGATGATTACGGTGACATGGAGCTCTTCAAGATATTCAATTTAAAAAGAGGGGCTCAGTCAGTTTCCTAGATCATAAGATATGGCTTACAAAAGTTGGCCCTCTCACATCAAAAATGTAAGAGCATCTATGGCACATAAAAGAGTTGTAAGATGGAGTTACACTTGTTGACAAATTTATGACACCTATTATGAAATTTCATAAGGCATCATTGCATGGAGATAATGGATCCAAAATGGAGTGCTCAAGTTGGTGAGTGGATTATGGCAAGCTTATGATAAGTGTAAGGAATATGTTATTTTTAGCTTATGGACTCATCTTGGGATTTAGGTATTGGATTTTGACTAGTGATTGGGGCATCACATTTTGGGTGGCTTTAGCTCATGGTTTCCTAATTACAATTTGATGGCTTCATGTATTTCTTCTCCTATTTATTGGGTGCTTGAGATGGAGGTTTCATAATGAGTTTTGTAGGTACTATTATGCTACCAGAATTGCTCAAGACCTCTTGTTGGTGATACTCATGTAAATGCTTAGACTTTGCAAGTGGATTGTAACTATTTGAATACTAAATAATACATTGAGTTGCTTTGAGTGTGGGTTTTTTTCTCCTGAAAGGATTTTTCCCGTGTAAATCACTGTTATGGTATATTGCTTTTATGTTTATTTTTTTGTAAATGTATGATCAATTTAATTTTTACACATACCTCCTCCCATAGATTAGCGTAGGAAGTGTATTATGCACTTTTTATTCCTTTCATTTGCTATTAGAGTTTGATCACCTTGGGTCATGAGTGTTAGGGACAATAATTTTGTTCTAATCTTGGTATGAGTGAGAGCCTATATAGGAGATCTTGTTGCAAGAAAATAGAAAGCACATCGAATATA
The DNA here is from genome assembly GCA_027924645.1 of Cunninghamia lanceolata. NCBI lineage: Eukaryota > Viridiplantae > Streptophyta > Pinopsida > Cupressales > Cupressaceae > Cunninghamia > Cunninghamia lanceolata. The sequence continues at coordinate 13,946,935 of BSBN01000306.1, read as the reverse complement.
GAGATGGAGAGCTTCACCAACACTAACTTTGAGTTGTGGAAGCTCAACATGGAGGATATTCTTGTATATAGAGATCTATGGGTTGTTGTATCTAGATCTAAAGCCACTACAATGTCACAAGCTATCTGGAATCTATTGGATGAAAAGGTGAAGAGTCTCATAAGGCTTTGCTTGGAAAATTTATTTTTGTCAAATATATATAAATATGTGAACACACATACTCTTTGGAAGAAGTTGGGAGACTTGTACCAAGCCAAATCCTTGGTTAATAAACTTTTCCTAATAAACTTGTACACCTTGAGAATGAATGATGGTGATTCTATGGCTAAGTATTTGAACACATTTAATATGATTCTAACCTAGTTGCACTTTGTTGGAGTGAAAATGGATGAGGAGGATGTTGAAATACATCGGATAATTGAGAGGGGGGGTAAATCAGTTGTCCAAAAAATTAGCTTCATATGAATATCAAACCATCAACAACTTAATTATTCATAATTAGATTTAACCATGAAAGCATGAAACCATAAACTTAATTACAATCACACATCCAACATAGTAGACACCAATTTTTTATGTGGAAAACCCTAAAAGGGAAAAACCATGGTGGGTGTTAGCCCACAAAAATATATGAGTTATAACAATACCGAAAAATAGAGGCTCACTGCCTACAGGGCTCACTGCAAAGAATGGCTTACTGCCTAATGGGTGGCTCACTGCCAAAGTGGTAAACTGATTAGATAGCATCTACTCCATGCCAGGGTTCAATTCCATTGAAGTACAATATAACTCCTCTACTTTTCTTTTTCACACCTTCGCACTTATCTCTTCATATTCACATCACACACACTTTTTCACAATTACATTACATGATTTTATACAATTCATCAACCTTGGAATGTACATCAAGGTTGGCATTACATTCATCAACCATTGGATCAATCTCCAAGGTCGGCATTACAGTCATACATAAAATAGGTCTGGACCTAATACAAATTTAGCTAAGGAAAAGATGTAAAGATGTATGTGGATCATGCCATGCCTTAGCTAGGACTCAATCACAATCCTCCACGCCACAACATGCTTCTACAAACTTCAATGCATCTCAACAAATAGTGAAATTAACCAAGTCGGCCAAGACTGATGAGAGCACTAGGTTTGCTAAGAACATTCTTCATTCATGATCTAATTTTCTCTTTGTAGATCAATCCAAAAGTAGGAACACGATCAGGAGACATCCACAAGCACATTGTAATTTCCAGGAACAACCACATAATCTCTAACCACTCTGTCAAGAAGATTCTTCAAATCGGAGCACAAGAACAACATTTTTAGTCATTGTCATAAGGAAAGGATAGCTTGTGGACCACCAAATCATGAACTGTTGTAGTTGAAGGTACTTAATATCATTCCAAACTTGATTCCAGAACCGTAGACCAAAATACTTCAATGCGGAGGAATGCGGAGCATAACACTCTCTCCCTATCATAACCAAACATACATGAAAAATAGTTTTCACACAGGTGAACACAACTTACTCAAATCTTCATGCCAGAGGCTCAATCTTGGAATATAACATCTTTAGACAGACTTCTAAATAACTTCCAATCCGCAAGCAAAGATATTCATTCTATAGGAAATGCAGAGCTAACTTCTGGACAGTTCTTCATAGTGCAATACACTGTTTCCACTGCAACACACTGTTATCATTGGAGGGGCTAATTTTCTCAATATCCTCAACATCAGGGTCACTTACATTAGTAAATGCAAAGCATTTCACTCCATACAATCAAGCAACAAAGTAAGAGCATAGTTGACACCAATGACAACACCGGTTAGGCACATACTTGCAACAATCTCCCCCTTTGTCATTGATGGCAACATATGATGTAAAAAACTTAATGAACATCAAGACAAGATACTCCCTCTTTCTTTTTACACATATGTACTCTTTCTCCCCCTAATTTTTTCACACGATTTCTCTCCCCCTTTGACATCAATGACAAAGGGCACATACTTGCATGCTGCTGCTCTGATCCACTGAACTTTCTCTATTATCAACATTTACTTTATCAGAAACATCTAGCTACTCCCCCTGAGAGGTAGCCATCAAAACTTTGAACACTTTGAACACCACTGGATTGATGCATTCCTATGCATCTTAGTTTAAAGCAGGAGGGGTGATGACCCCTAACTTTTCTTTGAGATACTCAAAGGTATCTTTAGGCAGAGGTTTAGTGAAAATGTCTGTAATTTGATCCTTTATGGACACATATTCCAATTTTACTTCATTCTCTGTCACCTTCTCTCTCAAAAAGTGATACCTTATTGATATGTGCTTTGTTCTTGAGTGCATCACTGGATTCTTTGAAATATTTATGTCACTTGTATTGTCACAAAAAATTGTGACTGGGTTTTCATATACAACTCTTATATCCTTCAAAGTCTGCTTCATCCATAATACTTGAGTACAACAACATGCTGCTATAATATACTTTGCTTCTGTAGTAGACAAGGAGATTGAGTCTTGCTTTTTGCTTAGCCATGAAACCAATCTATTTCCCAAGAAAAAAGCACCTCCACTTGTACTCTTTCTGTCATCAACATCTCTGGCCCAATCTGCATCTGTATAAGCACTGAGAGTGAAATCATTGTCCTTTGGATACCATAAGCCATGATTCGGAGTGCCTTTTAAATACCTCAAGATTATCTTGACTGCCATCACATGTGATTCTCATGGATCAGCTTGGAATCTTGCAACAAGACAAACTGCATGCATAATATCAGGTCTAGTTTGAGTTAGATAAAGCAATCCTCCAATCATGGATCTGTATTTTTTCTGATTAGTCTTAGGTGATTCATCAGTTTTTCTCAACTTGCATCCAGTCACCATAGGAGTACATACCGGTTTAGAGTCTTCCATCCCAAACTTCTTCAACAACTCCTTCACATACTTAGACCGAGATACGAAGATTCTCTTATCTGATTGATTGATTTGCAGACCTAGAAAGAAATTCATCTCACCAAACATGGATATTTCAAACTCCTTTTGCATTTCACTAGCAAATTTCATACACATAATTTTATTGCCTCCAAAGATGATATCATCAATAAAGACTTCAACAATCAAAATTTGATCACCATTAATCTTGAAATAAAGATTGCTGTCAGCAGTACCTTTATTGAACCCTAACTGCAATAAGTACTTATCCAATCTTGCATACCAGGCTCTAGGAGCTTGCTTGAGTCCATACAAAGCTTTCTTCAATCTGCACACAATATCACCTTGGTCTGATAACTTAAATCCTTCTGGTTGCTCAATGTAAACTTCCTCTTCCAACTCACCATTCAAAAATGCAAACTTCACATCCATCTGATACACTTTGAAATCTTTGTGGGTTGCAAATGCCAGAAATATTCTGATTGCTTCAATCCAAGCTATTGGAGCAAAAGTCTCTTCAAAATCTATTCCTTCAATCTGAGAATATCCTTTGCACACAAGCCTTGCATTATTCCTTACAACCTCTCCATTCTCATTCAACTTATTCCTGAAAACCCATTTGGTTCCGATTACATTTTTGTTAGTTGGTCTAGGAACTAATTCCCAAGTTTCATTCTTTTCTATCTGCATTAGTTCTTCCTCCATGGCTTTTACCCAGTTTTCATCATTACAAGCTTCATTCACAGTTTTTGTTTCAACCTTTGAAAGTAAACAGTAATTCAATTGTTCTTCTACAATGTTTTTCCTTGTCAACACACTTTTGTTTTTGTCACCTATAATCTGATCTTTACTATGATTAATCCTTACATACCTGGGAGTCTTGACAACACTTTCTGGAGCCTCTTCTTCATCTTGAATGTCTTCTTTCTCATCTTTTTCTTCATTCACTATGGTCACAGGTTCATCTGGTTCATAGCAACTCAGGTATGATATTCTTTCCTTGCCTTCATCCACCTTCACATTTGCACTCTCAACAATATTTTTGAGCCTTTTGTTGTAGCACTGGTAGGCATTACTCTTGGTAGAGTATCCAAGGAAGATTCCTTCATCACACCTTGCATCAAACTTTCATAGATCTTCATCTCTTCTGATATAGCATTTGTTTCCAAAGACTTTGAAATATTTTACTATAGGAATTCTTCCATACCACAATTCATAGGGAGTTTTAGTACCATTACCTTTCACTTGAACTCTATTTTGAATGTAGCCAACAATATGTATAGCTTCTTTCCAAAACACTTCTGGCAGATCTTCTTCCTTCATCATTGTCCTAGCAGCTTCTTGAACTGTCCTATTTTTTCTTTCCACAACTCCATTCTATTGAGGAGTCCTAGGTGTAGACAACTATCTCTTTATCCCATGCTCTTCATAGAAAGGGTTGAATTCATTTGATGTGAACTCACCTCCTCTATAAGACCTCAAGCATTTGATTTTCAGCTCTATTTCATTCTCAACCATTGCCTTGAAATATTTGAACTTCTCTAGGGCTTCTGATTTGTCTCTTAGAAAAGTAACCCAAGTCATTCTAGAATAATCATCAATAGGTAACATGGAATACCTATCACCTTTTATACTTCTTACCCTTATAGGACCACAGAGATCTGTATGCACTAGATCCAACAAACTGACAAAAAATTATTCTTTTCTCTTGAAACTTGTTCTTGTCTGCTTGCCTAACTGACATTCCTTGCAAATTGTATTGGAGGGTTTCACAAGTTTTGGTAAATCTCTCACAGTTTGACCTGAGCTTATCTTTACTAGATTATCAAAGTTTATATGACACATCCTTCTATGGCACAACCAACTCTCATTTGCCTAGGCCAATAAACAGTAATCATTAGTTTCTCTTAATTTATAGATGTTACCTTTTGTCTTCTTACCGGTAGCAATCACAGTTTTGAAGCTTTCCATGATCTTGCACCCATTGTCTTTGAATCTCAGATCATATCCTTTGTCACACATCTGACCAACACTCAAAAGATTATGCTTCAAACCCTTGACATATTGGACATTGTCAGTATTATGCTTTCCATCAAATGAAATAGATCCTTTTCCACAAATCTTATTAGCTGCATTATCTCCAAACCTAGCTAGTCCTCCATCATACTTTTCCAAACTTACAAACTTACTTTTATCACCGGTCATGTGATGTGAGCATCCACTATCAACAATCCATTCATCCTTATCTTTCTCAACCTAAACAACCAAAGCACTTTCTTCCACTGGTTTTTCTTCCTTCACACAACTAGCAGAATTAGTAGACATAGGATCTTCTTTAATAACAATAAACAAGAATTCATTTGCACTAGTACTAGCATCATTAGATTCATCATCAGTCACACCTTCATCATCAAAATCTCCAACATAGTAGCATTTCTTTGGAGCTCTAGGCTTGCTCTCAAATCTTTTCCTATTTCTTTCAATTCTTTCAGGACATATGAAAGCATAATGACCTACTTTACCACAAGAGAAACATTTGAAAGGTAATTTACCTTTGAACTTACCGGAACCTCTTTGCAACCTGTCAACAAAGTTAGCTTCAATTTCATCAAAGTCATCATCCACCTTATATTTCTCAACTCTGGAGATCTTTTTTGAAGTACTGGCTTTAAAAGCTGTCTCAACTTTTGGCAAGGCATCACCAAATTCTCTCATCTCAAAGGCTGTAAGCTTTCCACGTAATTGATCTCTGTCAATAGTTTTCATAGTCATGAATTCTTCAATTGCAGCTACCTTGTGACTATAGGACTTTGGTAGTGATCTAAGAATTTTCATCACAACTTCCTTATCACCAATGGTTCCTCCCATTCCTTTTATTCCATTGACAAGTTCATTGACCCTTTGCATGAAGGCTGTAATGTTTTCATCTTCATTCATCTTCAAGCTCTCATATTTAGCTTTCAAGCCCTGAAGTTTGGCTTCATTTACCGAATCATCTCCTTCATATAGTTTCTTCAACTTTTCCCAAACCTCATTTGTAGTTTCTAGGTCCATGAATTTTATCAACTCAGTGTCAGTCAAGGCACTTAATAGGGCATCTCTTGCTTTTATATTCCATTCATATTCTTTGATTTCATCTTCAGTTGTCAAACCATTTTGAGGCATGGTATATTCTGATTCTGCAGCCTTCCATACTTTATAACCAAGACAAAGGAGACGACTTTTCATTTGTACCTTTCAAAGAGCATAATTTGTCCCATCAAACTGCAGAGCTTCCCTTTTATAAGACATCCTAGATCTTCCTCAAGCTATTAGGCTCTCTTCTGAGGAACCGACTCTAATACCAATTGTTGAAATACACTGGACAACTAAGAGGGGGGAGTGAATCAGTTGTCCAAAAACTTAGCTTCATATGAATATCAAACCATCAAAAACTTAATTATTCATAATCAGATTTAACCATGAAAGCATGAAACCATAAACTTAATTACAATCACACATCCAACACAGTAGACACCAGATTTTTATGTGGAAAACCCTAAAAGGGAAAAACCACAGTGAGTGTTAGCCCACAGAAATATATGAGTTATAACTATGATTAATGAGATCAAAATGAAAGTAGAAAACACAACACAAATGCATAAACAAATGTTATACCTTCACAATGACCCACAAATCCAAGATAGCCCATGGAGAATCTTGCACCCAAGAGCTCCTAGGTATACCCAAGATGATAGATTATATGTGAAATGCTCTCACAAATGCAACTCACAAGTTAACTAGCTCAATAGATATTTTAGCATAATAACACTACTTAGAAATTGGATGATAAAATGGCTTGGAGGATGTTGTATTTATAGACATTTTGGAGGGATTTTGATCCAATGGTTGAGATTGATTTGGGAGATCAATGGTGGAGGATGAAGATGATGTGGAGAGCCTAGCTTTCATCTTGGAAAATAGAGGGCTAGGAATAAAGATGAATTTTAAATTCATCTTGGGAAAGGGGTGAATTAAACGGTGTTGGGTGAGATGCATTATTTGTGAATTAAAAATTCACATGGGGAAGAGGAAAATGATGTAAAAATTTATTTGGGGAAGAGTGGATATTAATGAGTTATGACATCTGTAAGGGGTGTAAGAGGTATTAGATGTGATGTTGGACACGTGTATAAAAAATGATTTATATAGGATATATTTCAATTTTTTATTTGTAGGATGTGGGGAGTAGTGTTAAACAAGGTTTGACCATTTTAATTAGGGTGATTAGCCTAATTAATATGGCTGGAAAAAATTAGGGAATGGGTTAATGGGAGGTTAAGATTAATTAAATAAGGTTTTATTTAATTAATCATAGGTCTAGGGTCATGTAGGTTAGGCTAGGTAATTAAATAATAGATATTTAATTAACTAGGATAGGAATAGGTTGATTAATAGGCTGAATTAATTAGATAAACATGATATACCTAATTAATTAGATTTAGTGAAAAGGTGGAATTAACCAAGTAAATATTGCATATTTATTTAATTAATTGGGTAAGGTTGGACTATTGAATTAATTAAATTAATCCAATTGTAGGGGATAAAATGATTAAAAATTAGGTGGTGAAGAGATAATTAGTTAAATAAAAATTTAATTAATTGATTAGAAGAGAAATTGGTATGTTTAGGGATGTTGAGAGTCAGTTTGACGATGAAGACATTTTTAGGTGTCTACATTTGGCCCTCTTTGACGTGGCATCAGGACCTAGCGGGGAAGTGGCGTCAAGTCAAAGAAAAACATGCCCCAATTGCCGGGAAGGAATAAAATGAGTGAGGGATTCCCCCTCGAGAGGTCGGTGAAAAAATTAAAAAAAATTCGGGTGAGCTCTCGAAAGGATGCGACAGGGGTGAAATTTGGATAGGGGAGAGAAATGTAGGTTGATAGGAAGAAGAACGAGCGAAAATGGTTGTGATTTATACCCTGGGGAAGAAAACTTGCGTGGAGGGATGACATGGCTTACTATAATTAGAAGAGTGGGCCCTAAGAGTGCCACATTTGCACACATTGAGCCACTTGTAAGGAGAGAAGAGGAGATGGTGAACCGTAATCCGATGTTCCCACGATTCAATCACATTTTTGAGCGCTTTCGACCGTACGGGAGGTCACCAGAGGCTGGACCATAGGTAGGCCCTAACCCTAGCTTTGTCATTTTTTTGGTCATAATTTTTTATGTTAAAAATTGGGATTTTGGGTTTTGGCGCTATCGGGCGATCGCCTAGCACTAAAAGGGTTGTGGATTAGCACCATCCTCTAGATTGACACTATCCGTGTGGGAGGAAAAAGAGGTGAATCGCTACCAAAACACCACATTTTGGTGCCATCTTCTATTTTAGCGCAATACTATGTAGGGGCTAGGGTTTGGAGAATTAGCGCCAAATGGGGCTGGGGTAGTGCGACCCTCTAGATCAGTGCAATCTTCTGAAGTGGCACTCTCTTTGATATTAGTGCCATGCTGGGATATAGCACCATTCTTAAGATTGGCGCGATTTGGAAAAGTGGTGCCATCACGAGGATTGGCGCCAAAGGGAAGAGTAGCACAGAAAACCTGCGCAGTGGCGCTATCTTCTGTTATAGCACCATATGATAATAAGGTAGTGCTATTGGTAAAGTTGGCACAAAAGAGATGTATTGTGGTGCCAAAATTGATTTGGCTTCCAATAGCAGAAATGTGATGTGAAAGGTTTGGTTTTGGAAGGATAGGTAGGTTTCTGACAAGCATTTGTGGATGTAGGAAATGAGGTCTTTCATTGTGTACTCGCAAGAGCGATGTGTGCCCTCAGTGATGGAGTTGTTTGATGGTTTTGATGATGTTACCTAAGGTCGACTAGCGAGGCTAGGGCTTCTGACACCTGCAAAGATGCCAATGTTACGAGCTCATAGAGCTCTGATGACGGCTCTTCTAGAGCGCTATCGCCCTGAGACATGCTCCTTTTTGCTTCCTTTAGGTGAGATCATGATTACACTTGAGGATGCTTATTACATCCTTAAGATACCCATTCATGGACAACGAGTGATATATGATACGAGGAGGGGACGGAGGGCCTTACTCAGAGTATTTGCTCGTAGTCATATAGTGTTTGTAGGAGAGAGTCGAGAGATGAGTTATGAGGTGACGCTAGCAACGGGTGCAAATTATTTCATGTTATTCTTGTGTGCATTGATTGGCGGTGTAGTGATGCTAGATCAGCAAGGCAGGAGCTTTCCAATCGGATGGGGGGCGATGATTGAGGGGATGGTTCGACATGGGATGGTGTATGCCTGGGGGCCCTGTATGTTGGTGCAGCTATACCATGAGATGCATACAGTAGTTTACCATTGTGATTTAGCATTGTCAGCCGAAGTTACTTTGCTACATGTATGGGCGTGGGAGCATATTGTGATCACCAGGTCAAGATGTGGATATTTTCACTGTCCATTTGAGGCTTACGTCTTTTTATATCAGGATGTGGAGTACACTTACACAGGGCAGGTACGATACTAGCGGCGGGTTTTGGATGACTTGATTCGAGTTACCTGGTGACCGTATGTCAGGGTGGAGCCATGGCCAGGTGATGACGTTCATATGCCCTACACATTCTAGCCATGGTACTTGATGGGTCAAGGTGACCATATTATTGACATGTATCTGTCGTCGCGGGTCATGCGGCAATTTGGATTACGACAGGATGTTCTGCAGCCAATGGTGATATTTGCACGGACTCCTTGAGATGCACATAGGTGGCCCCCAGCCATACAACCATAGGTTGCCATAGCAGACTTTACGACCTTGGAGGTGGTGATATGGGATTGGGGGAGTGAGATTAGAGATATAGGTACTACGCCGACTTACGACACTTAGTGGCAGATGTGGAGCCCCACTTAGTTTACAGATCTGACTAAGGAGGTAGACATGACAAAGGAGGCTGGAGTAGAGGAGGATGAGATTATTGAGGATTATATAGTGGTGGAGGAGGTGGAGGTCAGGGATGATGATAAGCTGATTGATGTTTTAGCAGTAGCAACAGCTGGGCAGGTAGGTGCTGGAGGAGGGGGGCAGGCAGGGGGGCTCAACAGTTGCCCCAGTAGCAGGTTCAGGTGGGAGAGGGGCCAAGGTAGAGGACACCCTGACAACGAGGCTCAGGGCAACATAGGTAGAGGATAGATAGGGAGCTTATGCCCCCACCACAGGTACCACTATAGCAGAGATAGACAGCTGTTGCAGCGCAACAAGCACCCAGGCTAGAGGTGAGGCATAGGAATGTGTAGCAGCACATTCCTGAAACTGTAATGGGTTTTATAGGATTAGGGCAGGCAGAGGAAGGGGGTTCGGGGGCAAGTGGAGGTTCATTGTTGAGAGAGTGTTCATCCCATTGGTGGCCTCGGAGCGAGGATGAGGAGATACAGACCCTGCAGAGCCAGGTCGCTAGCTTACAGGAGACCTTACAGAGCTGGGATACTAAGTTAGTGCAATTGCGGGGGGTGGTTATGTTATTGGATGGATCAATTGGGTAGATGAGTGTGTTACAGGTGCAGTTAGCACAGACATAGGGCTAGATAGTTACCCTGACAGGTGAGAGGGATGGAAAGAGGACTTAGTGGCAGGCGGCAAAGGCGAGAGCTCAGCAGGCGGAGGTGAGGGCCCAACAGGCAGAGGTGAGGGCCCAGTAGGCAGAGGGGAGAGCCCAACAGGCAGAGGGGCTGGTGGCAATTTTACAGGGGGTTGTGGCAGGGACATGCATGGGTCCTGTATTGACATTGATGCAGACACATATTGCTCAGTTGCAGGCACAGATTGGGGAGTTGCAGGGACAAGTGGGAGAGCAGAGAGCCCGGGCTGAGTACTACCACGTAGCCTATTGCTCAACTATTCCAGAGGGTCAGAGGATCCCTAGATACAACCAGCAGAGTGGGTCACAGCGGTCTGGGTCTCGTAGATCCAGATCCATTTAGTCGGTGTAGCAGTCGATGGGCCCTCCATCACATGTACCATAGCAGCAGCAGGTACAACCACAGCCATGACCACAGCCACAGCCATGGCTAGGATCCCCTATTGAGTTAGGCAGAGGGTCATCAGTCCAGGGCTGATGTATAGTGTTGTATATATTTTTGAGCCTTTTGAAGCTTTTTGTATCGTGACTCGTATTATTTTGAGCGATGTACATTTTATGTATTATGAGACTTGATGATCTATGATGATGATGATTTATGCATTTATGATGTGTTATGGATGGATGTATGCATTTATGTTTCCTAATGATGCTTATGTTTTATGGATGTTTATGTTTATGTATTATGCATATTATGATGATGTAATGATTTTCTGAGATGTTATGGATGTACTAATGATGTATGCGATGGATATATGTGTGATGATGACATATTATGGTATAATGTTATGATTTGCCTATGGTGATGTCATTATGGATGTTTAGTCAGATTGGATGGATGCAGAATGTGAATTATAGCTATACAATTTGTCTGATCAATCATATCATATCAGGTACTAAATCAAGAAACATATATTATTAGTTAGATTTCCTCATGCATGTAGTAACAACAATATTTATGATAATGATAGATCATGGATGTTATATGATGATATTATTTTTTATCTATGTGATGTGTGCATGTTTTGATTATGGATTATGATGTGAATGTGGGATGCAAATAAATGTGTAATGGAATGGAAATATATGCTTATCTTAATAAACATATATTATGTATGCAAATGGAAAAATGAAAATGCAATGGTTTAGATGATTATGATAATGTTACTAATGGCCTAATGTAATGATTTATGTAGCGATCAAGTCATGATACACATGGTGTTTTTGTACAACCCTGGGTGATGGGGCTTGGTGGTATGGGATAGGTGGGGAGGGGAAGGGTTTATGGGTCATGTAAGGTTAGATTGGGGAATGGAATGGGATGGGGAAAAAGGGAGTTGCTAGGTCATGATACACCATATCATTGAGGGGGGATTTGTTTCAGTTCAGGATGTGTGAGGTTGGTTGGAATGAGTTGAGGGAAGGTGAGAGGGGGGGGGGTTAGTTAGAAGATTGGGGGAGGGGTTGAAAAATCTACGCCCAGATAGTATGGCTGGATGAGTGAGAGAAAGATGAATTGAGCTAGCAATAGTAGTTGCATAAGATTAATTGAGAGCATTTCTTAATTTATTTTAGCAATGTAGGATACACTTCACAAAGGTATGAGATGACCTAGGTGATGATATATATGCCACAATTACATGGACTACACCCACAAACAATAGGTTGGTTTCATGCATGCCCAAGGTAGTATAACCTTGCCTAGCCGAGGAAGGGGACTCATAGCCATGAGTGTTCATAGTACATATAAGGTATTAATACCTGTATATGCAAATGGGGCACATTATGCTAGAACCAACCCAAGCTTCAAGATATGAATACTATTCTTGGAGTAATGAAATCAACCCACAAGCACAACATACAGAAACAATGACCATGTCTATTCCAGGTGTTGTCCACCACTGACCATGATATATTAAGATAAAGGTAGCTTTGGAATTGACCTAGAGCGAGACAAGAAGATAAAAATCAATAATAAAAAAGACCAACAAAAAGATACAAATATCTATTGTGTGCTCTTGCCAAGATAAGTGTTGATAGAATGACAGATTCTTGTCCATTGTAGGAATGATATATCCTAGGATGCGAATCGGTTGGATTTTGTTGGATAATTTTTGAAAGGTGGGCAAAAGGACAGTCAGGCCATGTGTTGGATTATAGTTGGTATGTTGATTGATGAGTTTTGCGTGAGGTGCGATGTTTCAGGCATATGCTTAGTGTGTGTATCTTTTGTTGGATCTAGCAAGCTTAGTAAATAGGGACCATCCAAACAGGTTGGATGGGTGCATCTTATGTACCTGAGTACTGTATACTTCCTTCATATTCCAAACTGCCTACATACCCTATGTCCATGGGATCAAGGTACTTTCAAGATGAGGGTGAAATGAATATGTAGTTCTGGCAAGACTTGATGATGTGGGAATGGTTTAGGATGGATGTTGAGGATGAAGTGATGATGATTTTGGGTGATTGTGAGGATGGTGGAAATTGTGATGATGTCGTGGTAGTGAATTTTGTAATTTTTTTATTTTCTGATGTTTTTGGATTTTTTGATTTTAGCTGTACAGAAGGAAGCTTACAAGGATCTTTGTACCACGGATTAGCCTTGGGTGGGATGATGCGGGGTGGGCGATTGATTTTTCTAAATTCCAAGCCATAGAAGGTGTTTTGGTATGGAGTGTTGTGATGGAAAGAGTACTTATCAGATGGTAGAACCAGCCGCTACACATGGCGCCTGAAATAGGTTTTCAACATGCTACCAATCCAAGGTGTCACCGAAGTGATTTTCACCATTGGACATCTTTATTGCACTCGGTTTTTTCTTTATTTTTTTAGTTTTTTTCTATTTTTTGATTTTTTTGTATTTTTTCTTGGAATCCTCGATGGGTTATGCATAGAAATTTTTCAAATGCATAATATTCATAGGCTCATCTAGAGGCTGCCCCTCAGGTGTTGCAAGCTGATATGCTCCTGATCCGTAGCTGGCAGTGATGACATAGGGCCCTAACCAATTAGGTTCAAATATTCCTTTCTTAGGTCGTTCCTACAGATTCTTCTGGTTTTCCATGAGGACAAGGTCGCCCACTTCAAACTTGCGGTTCTTGATTTTCTTATTATAGCTTCTTCTCAGATGATTTTGGTAGGCCTGCAGATGGTTAAGTGCATCTAGGCATTTCTCATCCAATAGTTCTAACTCGTGCAACCTTGCAACTTGGTATTCCTCATCAGTGATTATGTTCTATAGGGATACTCTTAGGGATGGGAGCTTGACCTCAATAGGTAGGATGGCTTCAGATTCGAATACTAGGGAGTATGGAGTGGCTCTTGTGGGTGTGCGAATGCTTGTGCGATAGGCCCATAGGGTAGGATTGAGTTGAAGGTGCCAGTCATGGCCAGCTTCATTAATTGTCTTTTTCAGAATACATAGAATGGTTTTGTTTGAAGCTTCAGCCTGACCATTACCTTGGGGGTAGTATGGAGTGGAAAAATGATGTTGGATTTGGAATTTCTCACACAAGGTGTGGACTTCCTGGTTCTTGAATGGTTTCCCATTGTTAGTTATAATGGAATGGGGTATGCCATAATGACATATGATGTAATGAAGGATGAATTTGGATATTTGGGTTTCGGTGGTGAAAGTGAGTGGAATTGCTTCTACCCACTTGGTGAAGTATTCAGTAGCAGTGATGATGAATTTATGACCATTAGAGGATGGTGGGTGGATCTTTCCTACGAGGTCGAGCTCCCATTGTGAAAAGGGCCATGAAGTTGTGATTGGCTGCAGTTCCTGTGATGGCGCATGGATGAGGTCCCCATGCTGTTGACACGGCAGGCACTTTTTTACGAACCGGTAGGCATCTCGCTCCATGGTTGGCCAATAGTACCTTGTTCTCAAGATATTTTTAGCTAAGGTAGGTCCACTCAAGTGTGCCCCACAAATGCCTTCATATACCTTTTGTAAGGCCACCTCAACTTCCCTAGAGTCTAAACATCGTAGAAGTGTACCATCAAGACTCCTTTTGTATAGGGTATCTCCTATGAGGGTGAAGGGGGAGGCGCGGTGAATGAAGCTTTTTCGTTGTGAAGCTAAAAGGTTGGGGGGAATAATGTTATCATGGAGGTATAAATATGTTTCTTGATACCAAGGGGATAAGGGACCAACAATTTCACACACCAGTTCTGATTGGGGAATGTCATAAGCTGGTATAGGGAGTTCTTCGATCAGGAACTCGCACTTCTTGCTATCCTTTTTCATATCTACTAGGGATCCTATTGTTGATCTGTAGCTTTATTGTTTAGCCTTGGGATTTGTTCAAAGTGGATATCATCAAAATAATATTTGAAGTCATCCACCATCTTTTTGTAAGGCAGGAGTTTATCATCCTTAGTTTTATACTCATTATTCACTTGTCGGATGACTAGTTGGGAGTTGCCATATACTGTCAGCTTCTCAATTTTCCATTTGATTGCCATACGGAGTCCTGTGATAAGAGCCTCGTACTCTGCCACGTTATTGGTGCATGGAAATGTAATTTTGAATGACTTGGGGATGGTGTCACCTTGAGGGGTAACCAACAAGATGCCTACCCTTGAGACTTGGTGTGTATATGACCCATCAAAGTACACTTTCCATGGTTTTGTTGCTAGTGCTATTGTCAATATGGACTCATCAGGAAATTCTGCAAGTGTAGGATGTTCCGTGGGGATATGTGCCTCATCCAATTGATCAGTAATGACTTGTCCTTTGATAGCCTTTCTTTCAGTGTACTCAATGTCAAACTTGCTTAAGATCATTACCTATTTGGCCATTCTTCCAGTGAGGGTGGCTCTGTTTAGCAGATACTTCAGCGAATCAATCTTGGCAATGAGCTTAGTTTTATGATTGAGCATGTAGTGTCTCAACTTCTATGAAGTAAATACCATAGCTAAGCATGCTCGCTCAATGGGGGTATAGTTCAACTCATAGGTCACTAAGGTGCGGCTGATGTAGTTGTAGGAGTACAATCAACACTAAGAGGGGGGGTGAATCAGTGTTGATACACAAAAACCAATTTTTATCTCCTCTCTAAAATTGTCAATAAGATTTGTCTGAATTGAATCAATTATCAAAAGCACATTCACCAAATCTTCAATTATATAGGACACATGAAATTATGCAAATCATCAACATAAGAAATTATACAAGACATCAACACAAGAAGAATTAATGAGTGGAAAACCCTCCCGGGATAGAAAAACCACTCAAAGTTGCCTCACTGGCTTATTCAAAACCTCACTAGTTACATGAAGGTCTCACTGACTAAAGAAGCTTCACTAGCTTTACAAGATGCCTCACTGGCACATACAGAGGTCTCACTGACCACAAGCCTCACTAGCATAGGAAGGTCTCATTGACCATAAGCCTCACTGGTAGGAAAGGTCTCATTGACCACAAGCCTCACTGGCATAGGAAGGTCTCACTG
This sequence comes from Cunninghamia lanceolata, assembly GCA_027924645.1. NCBI lineage: Eukaryota > Viridiplantae > Streptophyta > Pinopsida > Cupressales > Cupressaceae > Cunninghamia > Cunninghamia lanceolata. The sequence continues at coordinate 13,930,903 of BSBN01000306.1, read as the reverse complement.
ACCAATTCAATTGTCCTCATCAAAATAATGTGCAAGACATGATTGCTTCTCAATCTGATTTGCACCATTCATGATCTGTCATCTCTAAGCACACTCAAACCAATCTGCATACTAACAATTCAACTAACAATTCATCCTAGGAATCACCTAATTCTCCATCAAGAATATTTTAAAAAATGTGTCTTCTTCACTGCACATATACATTCATCTATGTTTTCTTTTTAAGAGAATTTTCATAAAATTATCTTCATCATTGCATGTTGATTTGCAATTCAAAACATCTATCAATCCACCTGCGAAGCCAATAAATATGAGATGACTTTCCACATTGTGTATAATCATTTTCATCTTCTCTCAATGAAGAACTTGCAAACAAAAAAGTTTTCACCTTCTCTCTGCAATTTTTCCTCCTTCAAAAAAATCAAAACCCTTTCATTTGTAATAATAAAATCTTCAAAGAATTTAATCCAATCTGCTTTGAGAAGAAACAAACCTTCTTCATTTCTATAGGAATTTAATCCAATCTTCTTTGAGAAGAAACAAATCTTCTCTCCAAAAAGAAATATTAAAACCCCTTTTATTTCTTCAATTTTCACAAGGAAGAGTTTAAAAAATATAAATCATAATCTCCTTAGAATAAGGCTTTAAAAACTCAACATACTGCCTTTAGGATGACTAAAAATAGTCTTGTAAAGTCTTCTAAAAAATCTTCAATTAAATTAATCTTGTCTTCATATAAATCTGCAAATATCTTCGGTCCATTCACCAATTTATCTTTCCTTAGAATCTTTCTCCTTTATAGACTTCAATTGCCACGAATTTGAGAGCATAAATATAGAAAGATATCTCCATAAAATCCTCTTAAAAATCTCCTTGAAGATATTCCTTGAGATCTGCCTTTTCAAACATGCCAAAAATAATCTTAAACAATGCAGTTAGAAGAAAATGACGTTTACTTGCATGTCAAAGTGCATGCACAGGGAGGAAGGCAAAATTTAAACCACAACCTTTGATTATTAAATTCGCGCCCACCATCCTTTAAATTCTAACCTTCGATTATGTTTGGTGCCCATCGCATATAAGTCGATGACCAAAGATGTCGGTGTTCTTAGTCGAAGAGGGTCGGTTGCCCACGATGTTGAAATCCTTTAAGATGCCACTTAAGTGGTCTTTTAACCTGTTCAAAAGGTCAATCTCAAAATAAAACAAAAAGAACACTTCAAATGTGATGGGCAGTGAAGGGAATAGAATATGTGATTAGGTGTATAGAGATTAATATCTCAAGAGTCAACATACTAAAACCTTGGAATTTCTTCAGGCATATCCATATTGAGGCAATTCTTAAGACATTTTTAGAACACAAAGATTGATGCAAAACACAAAGTGGTCTATAATGATATGCCATCCTAACTTGAAATTCATGCCTTGCATTGCACATGTAATGTATATAATGAAGTCACCATTAGATTACTATGTCACATGCCACCATGAGATTACTCTGATTTGGAATAACAACTCTTCCTTTGAACACCTTGCTTCTTCTGTCCTTAAGACATCTTGAAACAATCTTTGCAACCTTATTGTGAAATGATTTCTCACCTGGTCAACACAATGAAGTAGGAACAGAGCTACAACTACCACCAAGACATGTACAAGACATGACAAAGCATGATAAAACATGAAAGCTATGATGGACCCTTCACATTGTCATATGCTTACCAAAATCAAACTGAGAATACTCATCACCTGAGAATATGAAGATTGCAAACATGAACATACTATCATAGAACAAACACTTGATTGTGTGAAGATCACACATGATTCCAACTACAATTAAGATCAAATGAAGACCATGCCACTGTCAGAGTCTTGCAAAATACCATGCCATTGTAAACTAAGACCATACCACTAAAATGAGCACCAGAGCCAAACCAATGAGCACCAGCTAGAAACATCAAATGCCTCCAATGATATAACAAACACCTTTTGTCAAGTCATCATATGACACCATCAGACACCTTTTGACGTCATTGTAAAGACAACAACTAAGATCATTACAACAAAACTCCCCCTTCGTCTTTGACATTGATGGCAAAACAAATATGCAAGACAACCCTATAATCTCCCCTTTTTTGACATTGAATGTCAAAGGCAAACAAGAAAATTTCAAAGATCATACCTGTGATAACATATCTAACATCTGATCATTTGAAGAAGATAGCCAAGAAGGTAACATCTCAGATCTAAAATAAATACTCTTAACACAGTCCTTTGTCAAAGATCTTCTATCAACTCTGTCAAAGGAAAGACTGTCCTTAGCACAATATAACATCAATTGACATTCACTGTTTTAAGACCTCTGTTCAAACTTTGAAATACCACTATCACTGTCCTTTAGCCTATCAACAGTAGTTAAGAAGATACTTAGTGAAATGATCTCTGCCACAAGAAAAATACAGTGTCTGCTGCAAGAAATACAATCTCTGTCAACACTATAGTGCACAAATACTGACTTTTATGAAGTCCTTTATTGATATGAGGATACAAAGCAAAGATCCCTCAATCAGAAGCAAAAGAACATAGTCACTGCCATAAAAGAATATAGTCTTCTGATCATTGTTCATCTATGATCATCAATGATATTATGTGACAAACAACATCATAAGTAGCCAACTCCAAATAAGCCATGTTAAGAAGATCAAGAAGTGACTTCATATGACTGAACCAATGCAACTCAAAGTAGGATCTCAACACATCAAAGCAACTCTGCCAACCAATATGCTGTGCTATCAAATATGTTGTGCCATACCAAGACTATCAATATACCTGCACAAACAATTGCTAATAAATCATTAAGCATTAGGCAAAGCAATGTTATTTCCTTGTCAGAGTTTGTAGAGCAGAATACTGTCCACTATCAGAGGAGCATCACTATCACCAACTATTGTTATCAACACTATTAGGAAGACATGAAAGTACTTAACTATGAAATGAGCTTTATTACTATCACAGGATCATTGTCAAAGAGCTAGAAGATACACTTCATTAACTATCTAGCATTCAAGCAAGAGATCCATTTCACTGACCATTGTCACACTATGAACTGCCACTATCTCATGATTGAAGCAAGTATGAAGATCTAATGACAGAACCAAACATGAAGCACCCATTATTAATCCAACTTTGGTATTTATGTATCACCAACATCAGAAGAAAGTGTGTCCTGTAGTCAACAACACTACAACAAAGCAATAGAGGAAACACTACAACATAAGTCTGCAACAAATTTTTTTTACCAGAGCATCAAACAATCAAAGGTCTGCTACCATCAAGTCCTAGACCAACAAGACTGACCCCCAAGTTTTCTAAACATGTCTGCACCTGTCTCATGCCATACAAAACA